>JALLLT010000162.1:0-13398 GCA_025266875.1 Fennellomyces sp. T-0311
TAGGACATCACCTCTTTGGCAGTACGCGGTACTGGCCAGCTCTGAGCATTGATAACGCGTCTTCTGTCCAAGGAATGACCATTCTGATCAATCCGGAATCCCAATAGATATACACTTTTCTGCATGAAGTAGCACTTCTTTGGCTGTAGGATTAAATTTGCAGCTGTTAAACGATCGATCACGGTCGACACGTGGTAAGCATGCTCTCTAATATTCTTTGAGTGTACCAGGATATCATCTACGAAGATCGTAACCCAGGGTAAATCTCCCAAGATTTTGAACATCGTTCTCTGAAAGCGTGCACTCAGGAATACCAATCCAAAACATGATCCACGGTGCATGTATCTCTTGGAATCTGGTCCTGTGAATGCGAGTTTGTGTCTGTGCTCCTTCCGAATCGGGAATCTTGTGAACGCGAGTGCTAAATCTAGCTTCGTAAAGACACTCGAACCCGCAAGTCTATCGAATATTTCCTGACAAGACGGTATAGGGTACTTATCGTTCTTCTGGTACTGATTGACTTGTCTAACGTCCAAGCAAATTCTGAATTTGGTAAAATTCCCGTCTTCATCGCGCTTCTTAGCAACAGTGAGTGGGTTGTTCCAACGATTGTCTTCCTCAGGAGGAATTTCGACAATGGTTTTATCTCCAGCCATTTCTGAATCTGTTCTTGGACTGCTGGTTTCGCTTTTTCCGGAATGTTGTACTGCTTGCGATGACATACAACACCTTCTGGTGTTGGGATGGAAACGAGTGCTTCTGGCAACGGACAGAGCTCTGTTTTGTCAACAAGGGCGTTTTTCTCAAGACTGGATTTGATTAATCTGAAAAATGTGGCTTGCTCTTGCTCAGTTCCGCAGGTGACTCATTTGGAATGACGGAATCATCTATTTCTGGTTCTCTTTCTTCTTTCAACGCGTCTTTCCAAGTCAAGCAAGTCCAGTATAGCCAATACCCAAATCGTTAAACAGATCTTTTCCAATGCTTGCTGGGTGGCTTCTTGTTATTCTCATAACTTCGAATTGGTATTTGACACTTCTGTTGTTGTGCCATATCTCTAAAGGCTCTGTAATACCAATTCTTTTGCTCTTCTTATCTACACTTGCAAGTGAAATATGACCAGTTGTAAGCAACACACGAATATTCTCTTTATTACAAAAATTGTAATCTATTGCACTAAACGTAGCGCCTCCGTCTACCAGGGCAACCAGGCGGCGACTTCCTATGGTAACGAAAGTTCGTGTTTCATCCTCTTGGTCAGTGATCTCATCTTTCTTCTTTGTAGTTTGCAACTTACAAGGCAAAATATCTTCGGTAGATGTATCCACCACTCTGTGAGCTGCTCGGCTCGTTCTGTTGTTGCTGCTGCTTGCAGCGGGTGTAAGGGCAAACCCTTCGCTCTCTTGTGCGCGTCACAACGGTGACCCGGTTGTCTAGGACCATGGCAATACTTGCACGTATTCGGGTCATACTTTCGGCGCTGCTGGTTTGCAGGATTGTGCATGGATGCGGCTGTGCCTGGGGCAAACACACGGGGACGACGATTGGCTGAGTGGCCATGCTCTTCTTCTCTCTGTCTCTTGCTGCTCTCGGGCGAGTTTAGCTGCAAACTTGCAACATAAGTCACCATGTCCTGCAAGGACACCTTCAGCAAATCTTTGCCGAACTTGGTAGAGGCCAGGGCGTACACGTCGTTCTTGTTTTCCAGGGAGGACAGCAAAGCAACATTCATGATCTGGGGAAACTTGTCGAGACCAGACTCAATACAGCGTTGATGGAACTTACGCACGTACTGCGAAACCTTCTCGGTGCGTCGCTGGCGCATGTGCAACACGGATTCCATTGTCTTGAGCTGTTGCTCGGGTGTGTCGTACTGGTCAACAATCTTGGCACGGAGCTCTTCCCAGGTAATGTCCGGGTTTTCTTGTAGTTCACCATCCAACCAAATGGACTGAACGTCATTCAGGCACTTAGGCAACAATCTTGCCCACGTCTTTTCCACCTCGAAATTGGCAGATCGGACTTCGGCCTCAAACTTGTTCAAAAACCTTTCAGTCGAGATGTGCGTGGCCTTGCTTGGATGCCATGGTTCGGAACCAACGATCTGGAGTGCAGGGAGATCCTTCGGCACAAAGTGGCTCAGGTTGTCAGCCTCAATCTTGGCATTGGCGGCATTGATGGTGGCGAGCTCTTGGTGAGTCATGAACTCGTGGCACAGGGGAAACCTCTCTCTGCAGACACCTCGGTAATCCGCAACGTTCTTCTTGGCCAACATTAAGTCTTAGAGCAGCTTGGCTTGGACATCGGCGGCCTTCTTCTCACCAACGGCTTCTTGATACGCGGCGTCGGCAGCTCCAAACGATTCTTGCAAACCACGGAAAGTAATAAGAGACTTCGCATGGGGTGCATCTTGGAGGGACAGGTTCTCGATGTCAATATCCATTTGGTCGCCTTCTGTGATAACCTTCTTGGTTTCAGACTGGCTTCCGCTTGGATCCTGACGGTCTTCCTCGGTCATCTTCGTGGTCTTGTCGATGGGGCTCATGGTAATAGGTAAGTTGTTGGCGTGAGTTCAAAGGAAAAAAATGTGTTGTGGGGTTGATAAATAGTAAGGTGAGGCAATAAAGACGAATCCTTTGAGATACAGATTTATTTCTGAAAATCAGAACAACTTGCTTTCTATTATTACGATGCTTCTTTTATACTCGATCGCTTCCTTCGATTCATATGACAGATTTGCATCATAAATTCTCTTAGTCTTTCTCTTAGTACCTCTTAGTACTTCTTAGTGTCTCTTAGTGTCTTTTAGTACGATCGAAGTAACGGAGTATTGACAGATCGACGCTAACAAATTTGGTAACACGTAGGTGACGTATTCTCGATTTGGACTTCTTTATCGGACTTAGTCCTTGGACACCACATGTTCGCTGGAAATAACATGTGCTCTTTTGCTTTCTTGCATTGTTAAAAACTGTTTTTGAACTAAAGACTCTTTTTCTCAATATTTCAACCCTTTTATAGTAACTGTGTGCAACATTTTCTATGGATTATCATTGTTCCGTCCAATAAACGGCGGGCTTGAAGTATCTGGGCCTGAAAACAAGCGAATGAAGGACCGAGCTAGTCTCATTGTCTCACCTAGGCAACCTATGAAATGTCCAGCTACGCTCACTGTTTCACAATGCCTTACCTGAAACAGCCTATGAAATGCCTAGCTACGCTCAATGTGCTACATGAGGAGAAACAGCATCACCATAACCGTAAAAGATGAATGGCATAGGTCAGCTCATGGCCTTCGCCATAAAAATATTATATATGGCACTATTGCTATTTTTCTGTATTCCAACGAAGATTCCATTATATTAGACAATTGAATAAATTGCTTTCTAGATACAGAAAGAAGAAACAATCGTATTTGTTGTGAACGTGCACGTATACAAAAGACAACATCTACAAAAAAAAGAATAATGGTGCCACATGGCGTTTTGTCATTGATTAAACTACATTCTGGCCGAATGATTCCGTTGAAGTAACTATTGTGCTCTATTTTGGTCAAATAATAATTGCAGTAATCATTCCGGTCTTAGGCTTTATGGAATTTGGAAGTAAATTACAGTGTGTTGTTGGGAATGCTTACATAGGTAGGCAAAAAGGGGTTGGATTAATTAAGCCAGGGGAAAGTTTATCGGCCATGGCAGAATGTTGTATACACCATCTGAATTCCCGATACGTATATGTAAATGATTACTTTGTTGCCACGTACAAAGAAAAAGAGCACATGATGGTACAAGTGCGCAATGTGATATTTTTAATTGTTATAAATAATGACTTGAAGAGACAGCGTTCAGCATTCTTTTTACTTTTTTTTGGAATCTATGGGTGACAACAGCAGTGGTGGGATCACTTTACCAGAAAGACGACGAGGAAGAAAGCCTGGTGGATCCAACCCCAATGGTGGACGACGCAAGCAGTTATTACCTGGTCAAACTCGAATGGACCGTTACCAATTCAGACCTGCAACAGGTTCTAGTAATACTGTTAGTAAAGTGTGAAGGGTTGGCAATCAGCTCTAGGTTTTAATATGAAAATCAAAACGTTGTAGGTCAACGTTGTATCGAATGCATCTTCATCTTCTATGGATACAGGCAATCAACAGACAGTTGGCGCGACTGATGTAAGCAATCATATGCATACCGTTACTTTTACAAGACATAATGCTTATCGATAAGCCTACTTACGTGCATAGGAAGCTCAAGAGGCTGATGACGATAATAATCTTGTATCTGGCCTTGGTACATTGATGTGAGAATTGGAAGTTGGCAATATGGAGATTCAATGTGACAATGACGCGTGTCTTTCCGAAGACGATCAAAATATCGAAGATGACACCATCTACACCAAGCCCCCAATTCTTGTCGACTACTTTCGTAGAATCAAAGACGATATCATCGACCAGTACAAGAACAAGGGTGCGTCTGGTGTGTATACAAAGGGCAAAACCTTTTGGATTGAACCACCGGTACCATATTTTGCACTGTATACTGGACCTGCTGACCTAAAAAAACTCTACTATCCTCGCGTTTTTCTTTGGCAACCACATCGCTTGTCATTGAGCAAAGATTTGGTTTGCCCCAACTCTAAGTGCACAGGTCGAAAGCTGAATTCCAAAGCGTACAACGATAAACCGTATGCTCGTCGTGTCGTTGATCTTGACAGGTAATCTATTAACTCAAGAGCTTTTGAGAATATAAAGTAACAGACAAACTCCTTAGTTGCTTCTACAGCATGTCCACTAGATACCGTTGTCTGAGGGGAGCTGGTGGTTGCAGCCTTTCACTGAACGTGCACGACGATCAAATCCTTGAACAGCTTTCGCCTCACCTTCAAGCCAAATTTCCAGCATACTTGACCCATCGCAGTGCTGTTTCCAAAAATCTCGGTAACTTGCTTCGTGCTGTCGTGCAAAACGGCCTGGGTATCTATCGGCTGCAACATCTACTACGCGAGCTCCATGTTCTACAGTATGCAAACGCACTTGTGCACCGCCAAGAGTATCCCACTATACACGACATGCCCACGCCACCCGGTAAACCTGTCAAGTACAAACGCTTCTCGAAATTCAGTGATCCAGAAGGATATGCAGGGTACATTCCGTCCACTGGATACCTTCGGCTTGTGTACACCACCTTAATGGATCAGCTAAGGCCGCTAATCGATAAAGAGCTAGCGATACTTGGAGGAGTGATCCTCAAGGGCGACCATTCATTCAAAGTTCTGAAGCATATGGCGAAGCTTGGAGGTTCATCAGCATTCACTGCCCTATATACCGTTTGCAATGAGTATGAAGAAATACACTTGCAGCTCCTGGTGCCGACGAAGTCCACTGCCCATTTAGAGCAGCTATTGAAGGATATGATCGCGTCGTATAATCTGTACAAGCAAAAACTCCCTGAATTGTTCTTCATCAATAACGTGAAAGGCGACCGTCGACTCCTAGAACGTTCCATCCTATCGCGCAACTGGGCAATAGGCAACGAACAGCAAACAGACGAGACTTACCAAAACCAACCACGCCAGAATTTCTTGGACCTTCCGCCCACAGTTAACGTTGAAATCGCCCAGACCATCCCTGAAGTCGAGAGTGCCATACAAAGTATTCATAATCACGCCAGCAGTCCCACTCAGCCATTTGTTGTTGGCTTCGACTGTGAATGGAATTTCGACCCTATAAGCAAAGTTACAGGCAAGGTTTCCCTGGTACAAGTGGCATGCTTGGATTTGGTATGGCTCTTTCGACTCGACCCATCTGGAAACGTTCCGCGTGCCTTGGCTTCATTGATCGCGGACCCCAGTATATTGAAAACCAGTCACAACGTCACCAGGGATCTCAAGAAGCTCAATCGTGATTATGGAATCGCATGGAAAGGTGCCCTAGAGCTTGGCTCGTTTTGCAGACATCGAGGTGCTATTGAACGTGGAACTATGGGGCTATCTGATATATCTGGTACTGTACTTGGAGGCTACTTGCGCAAGGACTCGAACATCAGGTTAAGCAATTGGGAACATATCGAACTCGACGAGGATCAGAAGACATATGCTGCCTTGGATGCCTGGGCTTTGCTCAAAATATTTGACAAGGTCAAAGATCGCGTGATGTATGGAGAACGTTTGCCAACGCCTACCCCAGCCAGGTTTCCATACTCACTGCAGTACGCTGGAACTGCCGTCGCATTCGGTCATTTTTACAAAGTTCACAATTCGCGAGACGCCGTGCTTACTGTTACGAGAATCGGGGTACCTGATGCAGTTGTCACTGTCATGGAAAAGGATGGCGAAGGACTAAAGAAAACAGGGAAAGCACTCTTAGACTGTGGTGACCTACCATTTGCAATTCGAGCCCCTATCCATTTGTTGCGCGCAGAAAATCCTTCCTTATGTGATCCTGTACATGTACATGGTTCTCCAAACAGCGATGAAAACCCATCATTATCACCATTGTTACCGTCGCCATCGTCATCATCACCGTTACCATTGCCGTCTTCTCCATCTTCATCTTCATCTTCATCCAAGGAGTCTAGCAACCATCAAGTTACCCTCCCCATAGTGGAAGCCAGTGCAAGGATGGAAGTGGACCAGCAACCTCAACCTCAGTCCCAAGGCCAACAGGATCGCAATTCCAGGATCTTGAAGGACGTGTTTCATCTGATGAATATGCTGAAAATCTCAAAAAAGCATGGGCTGGCCAAAGAATTCACTCGGAAGTTTCGTGATGCCCTTTTCATCCTCAATGACGAAGACAAAGCCAAAATCGAGCGACATCTTGAAAGCACAGGTATGAGTTTGGGATATATGTGGGTGAAGAACCCTGATTGGGTTCTACGACGATGCTGGCGATCGGTACCTCAACCACAACTGTTATAGACCCAGTCTATGAAGTGTCCACCTTTAGGTCAGGTCAGTAAATGATACAGTGAAAGAAAGGTGTTTTTATTCTTTTGTACAACTTAGCCTTTTATACTCAGGCTGGGTTACACTAGCTTAAGCTAGAGCTAGTACTGTAATGGGCTTGAGCTTAAGTCCATTACAACAACTACTCTATAATACTGTGTAGCTGCTATTTGCGCAGTATAGTTATATGAAGTGTGCGAAAACAGGGTGAGAACTTTTTGATGATGAATCATGGCAGCAAGCACGACAAATATTGACAGCGATCATCTTGGGGGATATATCAGACCCACCAGGCATATCATTATTAGGGTTCTGCATAAAATCCAGATTGCTCGATCCGTTCCATTTCGAATTGAAACGAAATGGATTCGGATTAGTACTTTCACAGATCGAAACGGATTCAGATTGAGCTTTTGACGATCTGGATTGAAGACGGATCTGAAGGTGGCAATCCGGATCGATCCATTTGATCCGTTTTATTTTACGTGGCTAATTTGTCGTTGACTTGGTAATTACAGTATTGTTAAAAGTGTTGAAGAATATATAAAGCGAATATAACATAAACGTATTCCATTACTTTGAGTAGAGAGCAATATAAAAGAGGCATCCCCTTATTTCCTCCCGGTTGAGTTCGAAAAAAATTGATTTTTGGGGGGTGGGTGGGAGGAAATAACAGTTGGGTAGGCGATTTGGAGAAAAAAAATTTTCTTTTTCCATTTTACATCATGGTGTCATGAGCAAACAGATGGCCGGCAATTCAGTAAACGATCTCGCAACAAGCTTATCGTACTCACGGCGCGAAAAAGACGATTTCGTGTATAGGAAGGAAAAACGTACGAAACAACAAAAGGCTTTGCTGAGCGACTTTGAATAACAAACACGCGTTCATCTGAAATCTCAAACAAGAAGCACTTCAATTCCGACGATTTACATTAGCATTGGACGTAATTGTGAAAGGAGATGGAAGGAGAAAGGTCATTGGGGTGACATGGGAAAGGGAACTGTGTAGCTATGTTACGCACTTACTTTGATAGAACCGTTTTCGTTTTCAAATGCATTCAGCAGCACTTTTCCTGTACGCGTACAGTAGCACGGTTTCATGCACAACAGTATCGGCGGCAACGATATGATGATGGACGAAAGATGATGGAACCGTTTGGCAAACGTTTTTACATTGCTCGATGATTTCTGTTGACATATACAGTTTCTTTTCATTGATGGATCCACAGCAATACATGGCCGTGATAATTTACGTTATGGATATCCCACCAATATAAAGATGGTTTGCTTCACAAGGTACATGTCTACAGAAAAAACATAGTGGTCAATCAACGACCTGGTATGGTTGGATAGAATTTGGTATAGCTGTATGGATTATATTCAGAAACAAGCAGAACTATCTTTGTCTTATGCATGCCTGGTAATAAAATCCACTTTGTAATTAACGCGTTCTCGCCCATAAAAGATGTGCCCCTATGATAGATAAGATGGTTGCACGGTTAGTACAGAGAAAATAGAAAGCACAGATTTTATTTATAAAAGCTTAAAGTGAAAAAGAAAAAAGGAGATTGCTGATTAGCGGCGTTGTGTACCAGAGCGTCTACCATGGTAATGACGCTGCATTATTTCTTCATGAAACTGTACAAGTGTTCGAACATGCTGGGCGTACCGCTCTGCCTCTTCTGGCGAAATCGTGCTGAGCTGTTGTATCCGGTCGCGATCGTGGTAAAGGGCTACAACTGATTGCTCGACGAATTGTAAATCGTTTGCGGTGTGATTCGGAATTGGGAGGGATTGATCCTGCACATTTACATCCTCCATCGCTTCAGCATCTTGCAACTCACCTTCCTGGACAGGATTTGCGTAAGCAACCAACTCAATCGCATTATGCCGCTCTGCTTCAAAAAGAAGTTGCATGCCTGTGAATTTCTCCAACAGATACATGTGCTTACAGGAGCATTTCTATGCTGGTAATCGTCACAGGTACAAGATAAAATAAGCATATCATCGCTGACAGCCACATCATAAACCTCAGATGATCGAGCCTCAAACGACTTGACTGACCAGATACCAACCATTGGGCTACTATAATGTTCACCTTTCGGATTGCAGATCATCGATGCAAGAGCTTCAGGATCTACAAGAGAAACATAATGACGACGGCGTGACAGCTCGTTCTCTAGTGGCCCCATCCGTCCATTCAACGCCATGATCCGCTCGCGTTCGTTTTTCATGTAGAACTCGACGTCGTGTGTAAGGATGAAAAACAAACGGTCGAGTCTCTTGTTGCGCCGATGATTAAAGTACACGGTTTTCAGTTGGTTGTGCCATGATTCGATAAAGTTGTTCGTCATCAAACGTCTACTGTCACGTTCTGCATATGCATATGCCCAACGTCGAATCTTTTCTTCGGGTAGCCACCATGTCTCGAAGTAATCCTGAAACTCTTCTTGGTCATAAAAATCGCTTTGGAATTGCTGGATTGAACGATAGAGCTGGTCAATATTCTTTTCGAACAACAGCTGCTTCAATGCACCCAGTATCTCATAACGATACTCCTGTAGTTCATCAGCGGAATACGACCCATCCAATCGTACTTTGCTCTTCAGGTTTCGAGCCCATGCTTGGGCAACGTGAAATCCACAGTAATGAATTGCTGCGTCCGGAAACACTGCTTGGATGGCATTGACCTCCGGAATGCTGCAATCGATCGTCATATGGGTGATGTCCATGTTGCATGATCCACGGAGAAAACGTAACCACTGATGGATGGGTCCAGAGGACAAGTCATTGGTGAACATATATGCGACTGGATAACCACATCCTGTATATGGGTCGCGAATTACAATGCTGTACATGACATCCGCAAGTCGAGCTGTGATCTTATACGTAGCATCCATGCAAACCGAACGCGAGTGCTGGAGCTGCGCAAGTTGAACTGGCGAAAGGAAGCCGAACGAATAAGTGTCAACGCTCTGTGTATACTGCGAGGGATCGCCACGGAAGATGATATAATTTTCGTTCACGAGGCGTTCATTGAGCCATATATGTGCTGAAATCATATCATCGTTATCAAACTGAAAAAGATCTGTCTTAAGCTATATATTTTTATCGTCAGTATAAGATAATCTTTTGATTTTGCAACCGGTGCACAAAACTATCCAAATACCTTGTTCATGAGGTTGTAAACGTCTTCATAGTTCACTCTCCTCTGACCCGCTGTTTCTTGGCCGTCCATTGCGTCAAGTTGACGCAAAACCGAGATGCGGATATCACGGCAGTTGCTGGTAACGCGAAGCTGCTCGGCAATCCGTTCGACGTTATTGCGCGTCAAAGGAAGAGTGCGGGTATCAAACGAATCTCCTGGAACATGGTTCGTATGGTCGTTCAAAAGGCGAATTTCGCAAACTTCAGGCTGTTCACTCAAAATCGTAGCTTTCAAGCGACCTTCACAGCCACACTTCTTACTGTCCTTCTGCGCGACTCTCACTGAACGTTGTGGCGAGTAGTGGCCAGCACGGTGGCAGTTGAAAGTCTCACTATACAGCACAGTGCTGTTGCTACCGGGAGTGCTGTTCGTCTTGCGCTTCGTGTTCCACTTACTTCCACATAATTCTGAGATGCGAGTTAGACAATTCCTCCAATCGTTGGAATGAACATGCACTGGGTGATCGACATGCATTGCAAGAACACCAGGTACGGTCGAATGTCCGAGAGCGAAGCGAATGTTGTTAACGTTGTAAAGTTCGTTGTTCATGATAAAGTAGTTGGAAGTAACTAAGGTTACTTTACTTTTCATAAACCGCTATTAAGCATACCTCTTCTCAGCCACAATGGGACACATCGTTTATCATAATCGCAGAAGGAAATCACAAAGTGGTTTTTATTGTTCGGTATGCATTAGATAAAAATAGAGCTGCTTTCTTCAAAGTATGATCTATGACGCCATATCAAACCCCATTCAACCGAACCAAGTTGTTATTGGTTGAGCTTGGTATTTTTTTTTCGTTAATAGATAACTTGTGAAGCAAAACGCCTTAATACTGCCGGAACGTTCATAGGGTATATCACCATGACCATATATTGCTATGAATCCATCAAAAGAACGAAACTGTTTGCTTCAGCAAGGTAATCCAACAAGATAATCCAACGAGGTAACCTGACAATACCAGAAGAGTTGTCCACTGGTTCCATCACCTTTCGTCCATCATCATATCGTTGCCGCCGATACTGTTGTGCATGAAACCGTGCTACTGTACGCGTACAGGAAAAGTGCTGCTGAATGCATTTGAAAACGAAAACGGTTCTATCAAAGTAAGTGCGTAACATAGCTACACAGTTCCCTTTCCCATGTCACCCCAATGACCTTTCTCCTTCCATCTCCTTTCACAATTACGTCCAATGCTAATGTAAATCGTCGGAATTGAAGTGCTTCTTGTTTGAGATTTCAGATGAACGCGTGTTTGTTATTCAAAGTCGCTCAGCAAAGCCTTTTGTTGTTTCGTACGTTTTTCCTTCCTATACACGAAATCGTCTTTTTCGCGCCGTGAGTACGATAAGCTTGTTGCGAGATCGTTTACTGAATTGCCGGCCATCTGTTTGCTCATGACACCATGATGTAAAATGGAAAAAGAAAATTTTTTTTCTCCAAATCGCCTACCCAACTGTTATTTCCTCCCACCCACCCCCCAAAAATCAATTTTTTTCGAACTCAACCGGGAGGAAATAAGGGGATGCATAAAAGAGAAGGGTTTATTAAAAAAAAGACGTGCGCCATCGCATAATCTGCTGTGATGCTGTAGCGAAATTGACTAGGGATGGAAGATTGAATTATAATGGGTGGTAATAAGGATCGTAAACTATAGTGAAAAAAGTAGAGGGCTTTCTGGCTTGCGAGCGGCGTTGTTAATTAATATGCATTCGCGTGTTTGGCGAGAGTTGTATCCATCCAAGCTCTCTGTCGATGATATAGAAGATAATGAGTGTGTAGCCTTATGTGCTCCTTGTGCAGCGATATTACGATTGTTAGCCGTTTCATTCCAGAGTCAGTGGTGTCGTTATCATGCCGATGGTAATCAAGCTAAAGTATTTTTGGAAAGGAGATAGAAGTGCTTTCAGGGATATGATGTAGTATATACATGGCCAGAACAATATACTAAAGGCAGCTTCACGATCTATTACGATCCGTAAGTTGCTCGTTCACCATATGTGAATGCTGAGCTCTATCATGCAAACCGTTTTATCATTGATAACATTGACCATTCAGAAGACTCCGATCGCGGTAGGCTGCTCAATTTAGTAAAAGGGTTGTATGTTTTAGGAAATACTCAACCCGATCTTCATGATAACCTTTGTGCGACTTCTTCCGAAGGATGATAGCTATCTTATGGCACACCGGAAGAACATTATCATCAGGTTATGTCTAGCTGATCCGTAATATTGGCAATGGCTCATAAAAACTAAGCTGAACAAAGCTATATAAAGTCTCAAGAGCAATTTGTTTGAAAGTAGAATACAGTCACACACAAAAAGTATTCAGACGATTTTCAAAAATTTAAATTTTTGAAAAGGACCTGATAACTTTAACCATGTAAAACCAACCTTCCCAACCACACTACAAGATTCAAAAAACAAAGAATAAAAAATGATGTTATATAGATGCATAATCAAAAAAAATAAGATTGCCTAATAATGGGTGTGGCTACCTTGGGCATTAATCACAGCTTGACAGCAAGATGGCATACTAGCAACGAGGCTTTCTGCAAGCTCAAGGCTTAGATTTCGCCATTCATCCTGGAGACAGACCTTTAGCTGTTCCTTATTTTTGATGTGGTGTCTTCGGCTCTGAATCCGCCTTTCAAGAGCCCACCAAACATGTTCGATCGGGTTCAGATCAGGACTTTGTGCAGGCCATGTGTCAAACCCTCTAATCTGCCATCTAGTCTTATACCAGGTTGTGTATGACCCTGTATGGCAGCTGGCACCATCCTCTTGAAAGATGAATTCACGTTCTGGATGATCATCAGACAGAGCGCGAAGAAACAGAAGGAAATTGTCTGACAAACAGTTGACATATGCATCCTGGTCCACAGCGCCATCCAAAATTACAAGAGGTCCGAAGCCTCCTGCCCAGAAACAGCTCCAGATCATAACCGAACCTTTGCTAAACTTTACCGTTGGTACAATATGGTTCCGGTCGTACCGTTCGCCTTCGCGCCGAAGTACATGGACCCCTCCATCATTGCCCCACACGGTAAATCGCAATTCATCAGACCAAATGACATTGCGCCATTGATCCACTGTCCAGTTGGCACGTTCACGAGCCCAGTCCAGCCTCTTTTGCATGTGCGCCGTCGTAAGTGCAGGCTTACGTGCAGGAGAGTACGAACCAAACCCCAGCCTCCCCAAATAGTTGATAATTGTGTTGCGGTGGACGTTGATACCAACTTG
>JALLLT010000163.1:0-13329 GCA_025266875.1 Fennellomyces sp. T-0311
TCCGTGTTATCGCCGTAATCCCTAATGACCATACTGCCTTATTACGAAGGAGCGGATAGTCATGCAGAGACTGAGTTAACGTGAATGGTCCTTCTTGAAGTCTGAACCCAGATCAAGGTCTCACTGACACACAAGCCAGTGAACAGGCCAATAGATAACTGTGCGGTTGTTGATGTCGAAATAAAGGAACGGATGTAACAAAGGCTGAGATGGAAAGGTATGTAGACAATGGATGACTGGTATGTCAGGATACGACACCACCGCAATTCGTTTTTTGCTCGATAAAAGCTCAACAATTTTGGACGTAAACCTTCGATGTAAGCGTTGACGCGTCGCATCATAGCATCAAATGTTTCTCGAGGTAAACCGGCATCCGCTGCCATTGCATACAAATCCATGCTACATTGAATATGGCTTTCGTTAGTAAGGTGAAATTCGCGCAGATCGATTATCTCGGAGCCGTCTGCAGCTGTAGTGGGAGAGTTTGCATCCAATGACTCCAAAAGTCCAGCTTGCAGCTGTGTGTTGAATATATTGCTTAGTAACGGAGTAGTTTGGCTCAAGCGCAGTTCAAGGTCGTCAACTTCCATGGGTTCAGGAGCTGTGCTCAATGGGGCGTGAAGGATGATTGTTGGAGCGTCAAGGCTGCTCGGTGGGGCATCAGTGGTAATAGGTGAGGCATCAGTGGTGATCGATGAGGCATCAGGGGCTATCGGTGGGGCATCATCATCTGTCCAGTGGTCACCATAATAATCGTAATCGTAATTTGGACCCATGTTCTCCAAGTTACTTCCAGCATTCTGCAAGTACATACTCCATGAATATTCGATTATTAATATAATGTATCGGATCGTACCTGACTAGACTGATTATTAAGATCAGTGAGAGGTGCCAGGGCACCTGTAGGGTGTGCTTCAGGTAGCATGGCAGCAGTTGAACTTTCACCATTTGTCTATGGGGCAAAACGATATACTTAGTATTCCTTGTCAACGACACGAACAATTGCACTTACTGATCTTCCGAATGCAAGGCTTTCACAATCTAACCGCACTCGATCTTGCATGCATTCATCCAAATGATCCTTGATTTCAGTGGTTGTACCAGTAATTATATAGCAACAGCCATAGCACTGGACGCTGGGCATGGTGGCAGTGATTTAATTAAGAGAGTGAGATTATTGGAAGTGACTGACTGTACTTAGTACCAAAACAACTTTACAGCTTTTACCACATTCACTCCCATGTCCACCGACACTGCGCTGACTCTTTTCACCAGTTTCCGTGAAGATATACGGGAATTCAGGGAACTTGTCATATCCAAATCCGCAAAGACAACTGCTGCAATTGATGAACTGAAGGCTGCTGTCACTGAACTAAAGGATCGTGTTACAGATTTGACAGAAACCGTCAACAACTTCCGTGCGAATCGTGACCATTTCTTGGAGCAAGACTTAGAAGCAAACATGACCGAGTTTCCGCGTGCGCGTGCTGATGCCAACCCATTCAAAGACGTGGAGTTTTCACGAGATGTTTCTTTTCCCGTTAACGACAATGGTAGCCAAAAAACACCCAGCTGGGAGCTATTCGAGATCCTGGGTAAAGAGATTATCGGCGAGGCGAAGTGGAAGGTCCGGTATCTCAACACATTCAAGAAGAACGCCAGAATCTACTCAGATTCACTTGCACGACGCGCACGATGCAAATTGAAGTTGCCCTCGGACGCGACATGGAGTGACGTTGACCCTGAAGACCAATACATCATTGTGGATATCCTTGAAAAGGGAATTGGCGGCGAATATCCTTTGAAAGCATGTGTTGGGCAATGGGGAGCAAAGGTCTTGATGGTGAAGGCTTTTTTCCGAACGAAAGGACAAGGTGAGCTCTGGGAACCATTAGTTAGCTCGAAACCAACTAATATTTTTATTTTTCAGGTTTGGTCGAACCGGCGAAAAAGTCTCGAAGGTATCACTATTATTTCCTGTTTTCTTGAATGAGATATTAAGGTATTTTATCTTTAGTGCAACCAATGCACCGTCTGTGGAAGCCGGATCCCAAGCTAGGTATTGCTTTTATTTCCTGTTTTCTTGAATGGGATATTAAGGGTGTTTTATGTTTAGCACAACCAGTGCATCTCCTGCTGATGCTGAATCCCGCCCAACAGGCTCAAGCGTTCAAAGGTAAGCTATACAATCATATAAAATTTCTTTACACTGAGAAATTATTACTTTTAGCCCAAGAATATCGATTTCGCCATCTCGCTCTCCAGAACCAAGCGTTGTTCCCGAAGCACGGTATGTAATATTTACTATTATGATTTTATAAACAGAAGGCTAATGGAATGCAGTTCAAACAAACGAAATCCTGTTGATGATTACTTTGCCGCATTTGACGCCGTATTGACAAGTGAGGACGACTCGGATGAAGTTCCTGATACAGCTGCAAGACTGCCCCAACGAAAGCGTACACAACATTCCCAAGCAACTACTATCGAAACTCCATTGCCAAGTGATGATGAGGATGTGCCTCTGGTGAAGAACAGGAGGGGTGACCAAAAGGTGCAAGGCTCCAAGGACAAGGGCAAAAAGCGTGCGACTCCGATCGGTATGTATTCCAAGCAACTGAGAATGAGCTTCATCTCACCATTGAGTATTTTTTCCGTTAGAATCTGCCCCCAAAAGAAAACGTGGACGCCCGTCGAACGCAGAAAGGCAAGCAAAAAGAGCAGCGCAGGAAGCGGCACAGAAAGCAGCAACATCGAACAACTAATACCCCAGATACCCAGGAACGTCTTGATATTTTGTTGTCATGGTTTCATTGTTTCACTGGATGTAATAGCATATTGATACGTCTCATGGATAGAAAACAAAAATAAAAGCAGTTCAAAGCAATTATTTATATTCAAAATCAATTCAGACACTCAAAAATAGTTCAAAAGGAAATTCAAAAAAGGGGCCATTTCGAATTTATTTTGCGTTACGAGCTTTTAAATATTTTTTGAATTTTTTTTTTCTGAGGTGAGGTGTAGGATACAACACAGTAAGCCGCAGTAGTATTTTATTAGCATTAGAAAACATATAAATATCCTCTTAGACTAAAAGAATAAACATTATCTTACGACTTCTCTTTCAAACCTTTTTCTGTTATTGGCTATGGTTCATCCACCAACAAATGACACAACACACTACGACATATAAAAAGTTTACTAAAACTACTGGATTTTTCCTCGTAATTGGGAAGGCTTTATTTTTCGGATTGGGAAGTGCCGAATTTCTACTTTGGGAATAGAGTATTTTTGGATTGGGAACTGTGATTTTAGTATTGGGAAGCACAATAAAATTATTGGGAGGTGTCCTTTTCTCTGATTGGGAGGTTGAATATGTGGTTTGGGAAGTGCTCTATTTTCTGATTGGGAGGCTTAATACCGTGATTTGGGGGCTCATGTATTATCTTATTGGGAGGTTCAGAAAAACCATTTGGGAGCAACGACATCTTCATATTGGGATACTTGACTTACATTATATGGGATATCGTGCAAAAGCAAAATAGCAATTAACAGTTTATTCCTCCATATACAATTTCTCTAACGAGCTAAGCACTTCATCCATATTTTCTGGCTTATCTCTGTACATCCTGTCGATGAATCGTCGATATTTGGTGTTCGCCAGGTACAGATTCTTTCTTCGCTGTAGTGTTGCTACTGGAAAGCCCAATTCCGCTTCTATTGCTCGTGCTCTTCGTAATTTGTTAGAGTACTCGTAAATCGCAGACAAATATTTCTTGGGATCATTCTCTGCACCACGCTTTCTCTTTTCTCCAACCTTTGCTCCACTCGACGAGCTCTCTGCTTTTGCTGCTGCCGTTTGCTGCACAGGCTTTTGACGTGTTTGCATCTTTCGAGGCTGTTGTATTTCCTGAAGCATCTGAAGCAGCTGTATCTGCTGTGAAACTTGAGCTTGTTGCAGCTCAAGTTGATGTGAATGCTGAAGCCGCTGAAGCTCCTCATGATGCTTCTGTGATTGGTGAGCTTGTTGAAGTTCTAGCTGATGTTGGTGTTGTTGAGATTCTTGCACTTGACAGAGCTGAATCTGGTGTAACCGCTCTAGCTTTTGGATTTCTCCAAGGTACTGTTGCTGTTGTGCTTGTTGTGCTTGTTCTAGCTCGATATGGTACGACTGTTGAAGCTCTTTTAATTGCTTAAAGTACTGTTCCTGAAGTAATTGCTGAGCTTGTTCGAGTTCAGTCTGATATGATTGCTGAAACCGTTGCAGTTGTTGAAGGTACTGCTGTTGGCTTGATTCCTCGCCTTGTTGAACTAGTTGAAGCTGTTCCAGTTGCTGTTTGATCTTTATCTCTTGTAATTGGATATTCTCATATTGTAACTCCATGTATTCTTTGATATCAACGATAAATGACAACTCGGTGTCAAATTCGTACTTGACTCTGGCTCTCTTTGCATTGAGTACTTTAATAAATTGCTCTATGTTACAGATGTTAGAATAATATATTACAGCCTCTTGATAACGTACCGATAAGTGGATCTTCATCTCTGATGACCCCAGAAATCTCTCGGATATCATCGTCAGTAAGAGTTATTGAGGGCAAAATGGGTGTTGGCGGAATAGGTTCATCAAGATATGCAAGCATCTCTTCAGTAGTGGCAGTATACGGATTAAAAAATCTTGAAGCTGCATGGGTAGAAGAAGCAGTAGGAACTGAGTTTGGGGCAGAGGAGGGATGATCCATTACAAAAGATTAAGAATTGGAGCGTTTATGATCTGACAGCATCAAAACGCATCTCTTTTATTGGCATTTGGCAGTGTTACATAACATCATGAAAATCGGTAAACATATTTTTAAGGAAATCTAATCAAGTATGATGACGATGACGATGACGGTGACGATGATGAAAACGGATGATGCATCGTTTTGGGAAGGAAGCACCTCAACCTTGTGATATTAAAAATGCTGAGCTGCATTTAAGGAGCAGAAGTTGTTTTTGGCAATGGCAAGTTGTCTTTGCATCACAAAAAGACAATGACGTGACATGCTGCCATGACAGTTTGCATCGGATTTTAGTTAATATAAGCGTCTACACATATTTGACTATATAATAGGATATACTATATATAGAAGCCTCGTTTAAAATGTTTATAGTAAAACAAATGTCCGGAATTCATTGGAACGTGTTTTCAAACCCAGATATGCCTCCATTGTTTCACAAATTAAAAAACAAACTTTCTAAAATTAATTTCTACTTTTTGTGTATAATAATCAGCCCTGAAATTAATACTGTGGGATAACAAACATGGGGTCTATCACTGGTGAAGATTTGAAGCCAATTGGAGTACTTTGAAATTAGTAATATTTATATAACGTATGCTTAATTTACTGTAGCCAAAGCAATCTGGCAAATCGATTTGAAATGGTATAGTGGTCAGAGTAGTGGCCAAGCAACCGAAAGGTTTTGGGTTCGAGTCCCAGTTCAGACATTTTTATATACATTAGTATTTATATTATATAAAATCTGATTTTCCATTTCCTTTGCTCTGTTTCTTTCTCTTTCTGTTTATTATTATGTGGGATCGCACTGCAAAAAAAGGATTAATTAGCTTGGCCAGTTTTTTTAAAACTTTTCCAAATGAAGAAGCCACAAGAGAGTAAGTTTTTTTTAATGGATGGATGGATGGATGGATGGATGGATGGATGGATGGATAGATGGCTGAATGGATGGATGGCTGAATGGATGGATGGCTGGATGGATAAATAGATGAGTGGATGAATGGATAACTAACCTTATGCTTTTAGATTTCTTACTAAGGAAGGGATTTTTACTACTGCTGCTTCTCTTTGTAGCTTGGGCAAGGAAATGTATTTAATCAAGTCTCCAAATCGTACTCCTATTTGGCGTTGCACAAGACGTAACTGCTGTGGAAATGAATCCAAGTCTACAAGAAACAAGTCATTCTTTTCAGGTCGTAAGGTTCCTTTGCACTCAGTATTGCTTGTAATTTTACTCTTTTTGGGAGGAGTAAAACAGCTTGCAATTGCTGAGTATACTGAGCTGAATCCTTACACTGTAAGATCCATAATTGGCGATATCTATCTACTTATGGAAGGTGATTTAAAGATGAAGGATATGAGAATTGGTAGGTTTGGTAATTAAATGGTTTTTCATTATATTGACATGTTTACTAGGTGGCAAAGGAGTCAAGGTCCAAGTTGATGAAAGCAAGTTTGGAAAACGCAAGCATCATGTTGGTCATAAAGTTGATGGGGTCTGGGTTCTTGGTGGCGTTGAAGAGACGAATCAAAGGAAGGTTTTTATGGCAACAGTCCCAGTTAGAAATGCTGCTATGCTTGAATTGGTTTTAAAAACCTATATAAAGCCTGGTAGCATTATTTCAACTGATGGCTAGGCTGCTTATAAAAACTTGGACAAGCTGCCACAAAACTACCAGCATAAAGTGGTCAACCATTCGAAGGAATTCAAAGCACCAGATGGCACATGTACCAATACCATTGAAGGTAACTTTATTATATATTAGATACTTATACTTTATACTAATATATATTAGGTACATGGAATGGTGTCAAGATCATGGTTGGTGCGCGCCATAGAACAAAAGCTATCATGCCTTGGAGATTAGTAGAGTTTATTTGGAGAAGAAAGCATGCTGGTAATCTTTGGAATGCTATATTGACTGCCTTAAAAGAGGTGTCATTTGAAAAAGCACCCAAAGCAGGTCCAACTGACTTACCAATGTTTACTAAAGCAACATTTGAACAAGGTATGCTTTTTATTGCGTTTATAAATGACTATTCTAATTAAGGTTATTATATAGTGCAAGAAAAGAGAAAACGTGGTAGACCATCAAAAGAAGAAATGATTATCAACAAAAAGCAAAAAAAAAAATACAACTAAGCCTAGACAATATGCTATTGTTTAAATAGAATGTATATGATATATTTTTAATAGAACTTTATATTTTAACATCTTAAAAAGTGTTGCTATTATATTATTTAAGTTTTCTAGATAGCTAATAGTACTGTAAGTAGTATACTATTATAAAGTTATTGAAAAGTTTGAAAATGAGGGCCGATAGGCCCTCAAAATTTTAGTAAATGTGTAAGCTATTGATAAAGTGAGCCTCTTCGCTTTGCTTCGAGTCACTTTATCAATAGCTTACACATTTACTAAAATTTTGAGGTTAAAGAAAAAAATAAAAGTATATACTATAAATTGTTTTCTTTAATGTACACCTTTAAATTATAAGCAGAATGAAAAGAAAACATAGTTTTGAAATGAAAACCACATTTTATATAATATGAAAACTAAAGTATATAAAAATATCTGACTGGGACTCGAACTCAAAACCTTTCGGTTGCTTGGCCACTACTCTAACCACTATACCATTTCAAATCGATTTGCCAGACTGCTTTGGCGACGGTAAATTAAGCATACGTTATATAAATATTACTAATTTTAAGGTACTCCAATTGGCTTCAAATCTTCACCAGTGATAGACCCCATGTTTGTTATCCCACAGTATTAATTTCAGGGCTGATTATTATACACAAAAAGTAGAAATTAATTTTAGAAAGTTTGTTTTTTAATTTGTGAAACAATGGAGGCATATCTGGGTTTGAAAACACGTTCCAATGAATTCCGGACATTTGTTTTACTATAAACATTTTAAACGAGGCTTCTATATATAGTATATCCTATTATATAGTCAAATATGTGTAGACGCTTATATCGACTTTTAACCGTTTTCTTTTTTAGGCAAATGACCGATTGTCAAGGGAAGCAAAGTATATTTGGTAAGCTATGACATCGTTGAAGAAAAGCTTTGATCTATGAGAAGAGGAAGAGCAATTGCCTTTGATGGATCAACTACCGAAACACAAATATATAAAAGACCAGATTCGAAAATAAAGTCAACCGTATAATCAATACACTCTTAAGATGGCCTATTCTATTTTATTTCCCAGTTTGACCGGTGAAGCTATGGAGGACGTTGAATATTATCCTGTATTGCCTGACTACATTGATGCCTGGAGCGTTGGAGACGATGATACGGATTCTGATGGTGACCCGCTTACCAAGGAAATCCATTTCTATGAAGAAGAAATTGATATTGATGACCAGTACGAGCTTATCCAGCACGACTATCAGAACAATTCAAGCGTCAACGGAGTTCAAAGGCTGGTGTCCATGAAAAAATCTACTACTGTACGTCAGGCGCTCTACTTTTTTACTCAATAAGGCTTTTGAGTTACTAATAGTTAATTTAGAATTTGCAACCTGCTATTGCAAGCTCATCTCGTGCTGAATCTTCTACCACACGCAATGGCAAGAAACCTGTTCGCCAGCCAAAAACCACTGGGAAGCCAAGAGGAAGACCACGTAAAAATCCTCCCAAAGAAGTTGAATATAAGAGAGGTATGTTATCCATCTTTGATTTTTATGTATCTAATTCGAATCAATTATAAGTCCTTATAAAGTATATATTGACCAAGCCATCGTCGAGTTTCTTGATAAGGTTCAGAATGAGACCTTCAATGTTTTTGCAGCAGCAAAAAAATTGCTTATCCCAAAGACTACAGCATACACATATTGGGAGCGTTATACGACGGATCAGCCATATCTGCCAAGTCAGCGCAGGAAGAAGAAGCCAATTAGATCGACGCTCACAGATGAGCACACACAGTTCCTACTCCATTATTATGACAACGATGCGACTGCAACATTGAAGCAAGCCCAGGAATCACTCTATGCAAAATTTGGCGTCTCTATCACCCAAAGTGGCCTTCAGAAGCACTTGGTTAAGAAGTGCAGTTTGACTATGAAGAAGCTGGAAAAGATATCCGATGCCTGTAACTCACCAGCTACAATTGCGAAGCGAATGACCTGGGCAACCCAGGTTATGGCAGCTGGACTCGATTATCAAAAGTGCATCTTCATTGATGAAGCTGGTTTCAACTTGCATATCAAGCGCAATTTTGGACGATCGAAAAAAGGAGTTCCAGCGAAAGCAGCTGTTCCAACACAGCGAGGTATCAACATCTCGATTTTGGGCGCGATAACAGGTGAAGGTGTTCTACTCCTATCCATGAGAAAACCGCAAAAAGCAACTGGAGTGAAGAGGGTCAAGACAGATAGTGGTGCAACGAAAGTGGTCGGAATAGTGTCACGTGTGGTGCTTAGAGATGGACGGAAAATGGATGGGAACAAAACCCGAAATAAGAAATAGGTAAAAAGAAGAGGGTAGAAGAAGAACGATAGAGGTAAGGTTACTGGTAAGTACCGAACAAATATCGACAATAACGGGTTCGAGAAGTTACGGGTCGAATGCAGTGTCAACAGTCAATGAGAAAAATAATACGTCGAGTTAGTAAGACTATCACCAAAGTCTATCCACACTAAACGACCGTATTCCACAAAAAAAAAAATCAGAGTAAGAGACCAAAAACGACCCTGATTTATTATTGGCCAACTGGCCTTTTTATACCTATTCTCAAATAGGCAACACAACCATCTACGCTATGGCTAACTGAATGACAAACGAGAGTGAACGTGAGAGAATGACGGGGAAGGAATTACGGACAGTGTTGAGAGGTTGAGAGGTTATAGTTAAGTAGGACATAGGGCAAGAAGTACATATATAGGAATCATGACATAATGAAGGAAGATAAAAGAATGACCGGAGGAGCGTGAATACGTGAGAAACAAAGACATAAGCATAAAGAAGTACCCAAAAAGGAAGTAACGTGGAAAGGACAGTACGTGGATCGAAAGGTCAGCATAATTAATGAGGGAACGTGCGTAGAAGAAAATGATAACATAAGGTTAAAGCGCGGGAAAGGGATAAAAGGGACGGCAAAAAGAAAAAGAGACTGTGGGAACAGAGTGACAAAAGGCAAGGCGAGGAAGAGCGGTTACACCAACGATGAGCAACCCTGCCTTCCCTGCTCACGTGACGGTGGATGAGGCCGGCAAATCCACCACACGTCGTGTCAATAGTCGGTACAAGGGCTGAGCATTTCAAGGCATTCCTGAGCGACCTTATGGATCTGTTGGACGAACTTGAAATGCACGGAAGAATTTTGGTGATGGACAATGCATCAATTCACAAGACCGAGGAGGTTAAAAAAGCGGTCACAGATCGAGGTTACTTTATTCTGTACTTGCCACCATGGTCTCCATTTTTAAACCCTATTGAAGAGTTCTGGTCAAAGCTCAAGTCAGGTGTCAAGCGAGAAATCCTGACTCCTGGTGATACCTTGACAGATCGTATTATACAATCATCTCAAAAGGTTACACCAGAGGACTGTAAAGGGTGAATAACACACTCTGAATCGTTCTTTTCAAGATGTGTGCTTGAAGAAAAGATGTTGTAGTATATATATATATAGTTATCCTCGTTTTATATCTTACCCTAATATTTGATATCCCATGTAATATAAGTCAAGTGTCCCAATATGCAAGATGTCGTTGCTCCCAAATGGTTTTTCCGAACCTCCCAATAAGATAATACATGAGCCCCCAAATCACGGTATTAAGCCTCCCAATCAGAAAATAGAGCACTTCCCAAACCACATATTCAACCTCCCAATCAGAGAAAAGGACACCTCCCAATAATTTTATTATGCTTCCCAATACTAAAATCACAGTTCCCAATCTAAAAATACCCTATTGTCGTAGCCATTCTGGCGGACTTTCTTTTGTTCCATTTTTGGATACTTCTTCCATGATCGTTGTTGCGCAGCAACAAGCTGTTCCGCAGTCGCTGCAGCTCACCGCAGTACTTCTCTATATTGTTACCCCATATTCATTATCCACATAATGCGCAGCAATCCGCAGTAAGCTGCAGTAGTATTTTATTAGCATTAGAAAATATATAAATATCCCTTCAGTCTAAAAGAATAAACATCATCTTACGACTTCTCTTTCAAACCTTTTCTCTGTTATTGGCTACGGTTCATCCGCCAAAAAGTGACACGACAATTGGTAGCGAAAGTGGTTTATGGCCGATAATAGTAGAAAAGTTTCCAAGTTTCCAGCATCTCAGTTTCAAGGATATCGGCAGCCAGTACCTGCAATTGGCGATCAAGAACAAGAAGAGTTCACAACAAAAGAAGAATTTTTGATCGACATCGGTGAACAAGACAGTATGGCTCAAAGACCCGAACAAGACGACCAGATGAAACTGGTCATGCAAGCTCTGACAAAGATTCTGGAAAACAATTCCCAGCCACAGGTGGTGGCGCCAAGTTTGGGTTTCCAGCCCCGTGTGCACGAACCTGACACGTTCAGTGGTAGCCGTGCCTTGAACGCCGTCCAGAGTTGGGTTCGCCAAGTGGAACGCTATTTGGGTATGTCATCCCTCAGCCAACATGCATATGTCAACTATGCGGTGACTTTCCTTCGTGGTGAGGCCGAGGTGTGGTGGCAACAACAAGCTCGCTTGGCAAGCGAAAATGGAGCCGAAGTCAGCTGGAGGGAGTTCAAGGAGCGAATCGAAGCAGCATACAGCCCAGTCAATGCCAAACAGCTTGCACGAGACCAGCTCGCTAATTTGGTCCAAGGAGGGACAGTTGCTGAGTACGTCGCTCAGTTCCAGGCGTTGTGGAACTCGTTGCCATCCATGACTGACGAGGAGGCAAAGGACCGATTCGAGCGAGGCCTACAGCCTGTCATCCGTGCTGAAGTTTGCTTCCGTTTCCCATCCAGTACCAGCGAATCCATGCGGTTGGCTCTGCTGTGTGATAGCCAGCGCACGCAGTCCATGTTGGCTTTCGGCCAAGGTGTCTATCAACAGCCGCAGCAACAGTTCCAGCAATTCCAACAGCCTAACTCTTTTCACATACCTGAGTACATGCGCTCATCTGGTGTTGCCCCCATGGATCTCGATGCCATCCGCACAAGAGGATCAGGGTCGAATTGGCGTTCCCCTGGTCGCGGTAGTGGCTCCAACAACTGGCGTCGACCGGATGATGGCTCTCGCGATGGTGCCACCAGGAGGTGCTTCAATTGTTCCGGATTTGGACACATCGCCCGCAACTGTCCATCCACTCCGGGTTTGAACAAGGGTCGCCAAGGTGGTCAGGGAAAAGGCAAAGCGCGGTTGGATTGAGGGAAGTCCCTCCGCGCTCTCTAGCACCACACCATTCCCTCAACATGGTCCGTCCTGAGGAGCAACCCAAGGTTCCCGAGGCCCCACTGATCGATCTGTCGGATGAGCAAGACGACGAGTCCTTGGTGCTACAAAAAACCTTGGAAGAGGATAAGCAGTATATTGATTCGTTAATGTCAATAAAAGAAACTGAATTGCCTCTGTACTCAATGTCTTGCAATAATTTCACTGTTGATGTGTTGATCGATTCCGGTGCCACTGGTTCATATGTTGCACCGCGCCTTGCTGACAAGTTGCCCATCCGCGAGATTCCAGGTCGCACTGTTGAAACCGCCGGAGGTCACACAACAACTATCACCAAGCAAGCCGAGTTGTTGTTGGATGCTCAAGGATACAAGCACAAGACTACCGCCTATGTCCTTGACACCAAATTCGATGTGATCCTCGGCCGCGACTGGCTCAAGTCTGTACAACCTATTCCGGATTGGGAGCTGGATACCTGGCGTATTCAAAAGGGTGAGCATGAATATGTCCTTCGTCCCCGACATAAACGTGTGATCCCTGAACTTGCGTACCTGATCTCGCACCGTCAAGTCCAGCGTTTGGAGCGCCACAAGGGGATTGACGATGTCTTTGTTTGTTTCCTGCGCCCTCAAGAAGGAAACTCCAAAGCCGATGCAAACGATCAGATGGCCAAAGCTCTAGTCGCGGATTTCAGTGATGTTTTCCAAGACAAACTCCCTGGCCTACCTCCCAAACGTGACATTGGACATGTCATTGCCACTGGTGATGCCGACCCCGTATCAAGACCGCCGTACAAGATGAGCCCGCGTGAATTGGATGAGCTGCGCCGTCAACTGAAGGAACTGCTGGACCTCGGTCTGATCCGTCCTAGTTCGTCTGCTTGGGGCTCGCCTGTCCTGTTTGTACGCAAGAAGGATGGCTCTATGAGAATGTGCATTGATTACCGCGCGGTCAATAGGGTTACTAAACGTAACTCTACACCGTTGCCACGCATCGACGAGTGCCTTGAGCGTCTCCATGGCATGAAATGGTTCACGAAGCTCGATCTCCGGTCCGGCTATCACAACCTGAGGCTGAGCAACGACCAGGATATTGCCAGAAGCGCCTTCAACACAAGATATGGGAAGTTCGAATGGTTGGTTTTGAGCTTCGGGCTCATGAACAGTCCC
>JALLLT010000164.1:0-13185 GCA_025266875.1 Fennellomyces sp. T-0311
AATCCCTACCAATGGTAATTGGTGAGTCTCCTGCGAGTTGCATAACGAAGAAGTTGTGTTTGATGTCTAAAACGCGTTTTCCGTTGTCATATAACAGTCTCACGTTTGGAACGTAGCCAAGTAATTCAGCAGTGCTGCCTTCTTGAGCTAAAGTAACTTGTATATCGTCTAAAAACTCTTTATTGACCACTGTTTGTAACTCTAACTTTTCAACTAGTTCCGGTCTCACAAATGAATGTGATGCTCCTGTGTCAAGAAGACCAAGTATCTGTTCAGTCTGTACAGTGATAGGAACTTGGAGTGAGTCATCTGAAGTGTGTATTGCGTATGAGGTGTATTTACATGTAATATCCATCTTTGCCATGTTCACTGGCAGGAAAATCTCGTTTAAGATTGCTTCATCCCGCGCAGATGGTGTACGGCTTGTGTTTGACAGAGTGGAGGAGGAACCGGTGTTGACACGAATGCCACGGTTGTATATGCTTGTACGCTGTTGTCTCTTCTGCTGCCTACTGCCTTTTGCAGCTTCCATCTCTGGACACGAATGTCCTCGGACGTACTGTTCTCGGCGGCAAAACCTGCATAGGTTGTCATGTGCAATGGAGGAGGAGGAAGAGGAACTTGTAGCTTGTGTGAAGCTGTTGTTGCTACTGCGAGCATTGTCCTGCAGGCGCTGCATCACCTCTTGTTGCTTCTTGATGATGAAGCAGTCAGCCTTGGAATGGCTTCCTTTGGGGTGAAGCGGGCAATCGCCATATCTTGAACGTGTTGTAGGAGGAGCGCGACGAACGGATGGAGTTTGGTCATGTGTTGCACGGCGTTTACCATTTGAACGGTGTTGCTCATGCGAGCGACCAGGAGCGGACTTGATGAACTCTCCCAACGTTGTGATTACGAGCTGCGAAACTTGATGGATGTCATCGGAGATGTCTGCATCCTCGCGACGTACTACCACAGGAAGGACCTTGTCGATGACCTCGTCGGTCAGGGAGCACAAATACTCAAGCACCAGGTTTTGGTCGTTGGTGCGACCTGCCTCAGTTGCGGCCTCGACCCATCGTTCAGTGTATGTGGCAATGGATTCGCCTTCTTGAAATCGCATGTCATAATGCTCTCTGTACTTGTAGAAAGCGTAGAATGGATGGCCATGCTTCTTGTTGATTTCAACACATGCTTGGCTCCAGGTGAGTTCCTTGTCGGCCAGGTTTCTCTTGAACCAATTGATTTGCGAGTTGTCCAGGCACACCCAAAACAAACGTTCCCAATGGGCATCAATGGGGAGTAGGCTATGGCTTCGGAGTTGTCGTTCAAAAGCATCCATAAACGAACGGACGGAGTCATGGACAGGCTTGTTTGGGTTGCGAACAGGTCCGCCACGGAACTGCAAAGCTGGTAGGTCTTTTGGTACTATGGTGCTTTGCTTGAGTTGGACTGCTGCTACCTCAGCTGGCTCTTGTGTTGGGCGGGTGCTCAACGCAGCTTCGGTATCTTGGTGGATGCGCCACGCTTCCAACGCATTCCGGTGAGCTTCTTGAAGCTGGGCACGGACGTCATGTGACGCATCGTCGGCGTTGAAAAAATCTTGCGCTGCCTTTTCCAGGCGAGCTCGGAGAACTGCTGTTGCGTTTGAGGAAGTCACAACACATTGGGTGTGGTAGGTTGTTGGTGTCAACACAACACGGCCTTGTTCTTGCTGCTCTGCTTGTTGCTGCTTTGCTTGCTGTAGGCCTTGAGTTGTTTGTTGCTGAGTTGCTTGGTCTTGACCATTTCCCAGGTTTGGAATATTGAGGTCCGCTTGTTGCACAACACCCTGGGCAGAGCTGGTCTGTGCCATGGCATTGCTGACACTCTCGGTTTCGGTTTCGATTTCCATGTACTCCGCCTACGCGTTTCCAAATTTTCACGGATGAGCACTGGGGAGTTCTACCCAGATAAGTCCAAAAACGAGGCTGTGGCTTAACAACAGGTGGCTTATACCGGTGGCGGTTCCCTGGATGGCGGGACACATGAACGGTAACTCTTTAAACATCCATCACGACTTAATACACGATCAAAAAACACCAAAAAAAGGAAAAACTGCATATTTATTTACTTTGTTACGTAAATACCATGCACACTTGCCTCAAATTAGACAGCTGACATTAAAACAAGCAGTTGGCATATCTCTATAACAGTTAGCATGTAGCAACACTTACATTGTTCAACTGAGCGACTTGTACCATAGACTCTATAGTATCTGGATTCTGAGCAGCCGCGACGTGTGAGTTCGTGTATAGCTTGTGCAATATAAAAAAAACAAAGTTTTGTTAAAGTGTATACATAATGAAAAGAGAAAAGAAAAGTGTATAGTGGAAAGAAACAAGAAAGTCTATAAAGAAAAGAAAAGAAGTGGAAACATAAAAAAGATAAAGAGAGAGTAAACAAAATAAAGATGATAATGAAAATAAAAAGCAAGTAAGTCTATAAAGGATAATACTGAGTGTATGGATGGACACCACGTGAGTTTCTTGAGCGTATATTCTCGTTGCGGTGTTGACGAACTCTTCTGACATATCCTTCAGTGTCACCACGTAGAAAGGCATCGTCGAATGTGCGTCGCTGGTTTGGTGGCAGCATCATTCGATAGCTAGCTACTTCTTCTTGTAGCTGAAGGCGTGCATCGTTTAACTGCCGCATTAACTGTTGATGCCGTTGATATGTTTGCAGCAAACTATCTTCCGATGTACCCAAACGGGTCCACAAGTCAGTCTCTTCATCGTCAATGTCAGCATCTACTTCTATAGCATCTTCAGCCAGTCTATCGTCGTCATCGTCGTCGATCACTATGACCTCATCTTCTTCGTCTGCAGCACCATGGCTAGACAAGATGGGCGA
Organism: Fennellomyces sp. T-0311; assembly: GCA_025266875.1. NCBI lineage: Eukaryota > Fungi > Mucoromycota > Mucoromycetes > Mucorales > Lichtheimiaceae > Fennellomyces > Fennellomyces sp. T-0311. The sequence continues at coordinate 2,875 of JALLLT010000164.1, forward strand.
ATTTTCTTCTTCCCTTCGAAACCCATCAACTGACAGGACATCAGCTTCTTGAGAAGCAATGAAATCCGTTGGTGTGTCTATAAATAATTCACTCAGTACTTGCGAATATCACTAACTCTAATATATGCTACAAAAACCACACACCTTCTTCAAAAGGGTGAACAGCATTTGTAGGCATAGTGTCTATTGCCGTTGGAGCACCTTCATCGTCCTGGGGCCAAGAAAGAGGGGAAAGCCGCATTAGCCTAAAGGGATACACTTGGATCTACGTGTTAAACATGTTAGGAAGAAGTTTTTCTCATATATGTATAAGCGCACATACGTCTTCTTCAACATGCACATAAGGTGCAGTATCTTTGCGCTGGACATAGACATCCAGTGCACTGAAGAAATCCCATGATTGTCTTACTGTATCATTGTAACGTTTGACAAGGTGCTTGCAGAGCATAAATCTGCTATTAATGAATGCAGGACAGCCACAAGTAAAGTCCTCTATGGAGGGCATATACCGTTCGTCGGCGTCGGGCTCCTCTCTTCCATTGGGTCGTCGAAGCGTTTGCGTCAAAGTTTTCCATGACCTAGCAAACTCTTTCTCCCACTCCAATGCCTGGCGGCGATTCTGAATCTTGAGCTGAAAGTTGGCTCTCATCAGTGGAAGCTGTTGGTTGATGATTATATATATCAACAGGTCGAGTCGTGGGCGAGGGAAGTTCAAAAGAAAATCCCTCTTTAGCACTCGCCATTGTGCTTCTATCATCATCGTAGTTTTCGCCATCGGTATGTTGTCAGGGCGACTGCTGCGAGCCCATCGATCCCACCATACACGGGCGTACCAGCAGTTGTACATATACGCCCACACATCAGGAAGATTGTGCCGAACGCAAAAGCGATATAATTCGCGACCAGCACGCTGCCGCAGTTGATCTGCATTTTCACGACCAACTAAATCCAATATTAACAATATATCCTATACCTACTGTGATAAAGAAGGGTAAAAACTTATAACAATCGAAAGTCGCTGAGACCGGAATAGAGCTCTGTTGTCAGGTTCTCCTTCTCGATATTCTATTATGGTACTCTATTTATACTGGTCTGTTCGGATCATCGTTTACTACGATATTCTAGCCCTTCTTTCATCGGATGTTTCTTTAGTGTCTTTTCGTTTCTTTAGTGTGTCGGTCCTCTCTTTAGACTCGCACTAAGGGATATATTCCCTGATTACTTTTATCCGATTTCTTGTTTTTCTGAATTATCATGTCAGCCACGACATTTCCCCCCTCCAGGCTGCTTAGCCGTATGAGAAGTGGATGTTTACTTATGGCTTCTCATGTTATATCTTGGGTTACCTCTTCTTTTCTTAGAAGGATTGCTATTGATCGAATTGTTCTCGCGCTCTCTTTTACCATACTTATGTGCAGACTTATGCATGAGTTTTTCAGGATTTTGCCCCAATCTTCTCCAATATTTGGAAATGGTCATAGTATCGCTAAAATTCTCAGGAGGTTCCCAAGTGTCATCCTCCTCATTGTATCCTTTCCATCGAACACGGTAAATAAAATTACCCTTATGAATCTTATGGGCTACGATACTTTCAAGTTCATAAATTTCATCTGCAGGTATTTCTTCTAAGACTCTGACCGGTTTCAATTGTTCAGGTGGATAATTTCTGGGCAGCAAATGGCCCTCATAATTTTTCAAGATGTATGATCCTCCTCTACTTTTACTGACCACTTTGTATGGACCTTTATAAGTAGGATTCAGCTTTCCTGATAATTCCGGTACCTTTGCCATAACATAATCGCCAGGCTTATATTCTACCATTTTGTGCGTCTTATTAAACTGTTGTTCTTGCTTTTGAGTGATGGTCTTTGTTCGCTCCTGTATTGCGGGAAAAACAATAGATTGCATTTCTTCAATTCTTTCTTTTAGTTGTTTTTCAGACATAGGCTTAAGCTCCTTGTCTTTTCTGTAATCTTTGAAATCATTGAATTTCCTTGCAAACATTAATGTGAACGGGGGTGTTTTATGACGAGTGGATACGTTTGCGTTCAGACATAGCTGGACAGCTGGTACATGTGTATCCCAATCGTTTACAGCACCTTTTAACAACTTCTTTATAGCTAGAGTTGCTTTCTGCACCCATCTTTCAGCGGTACCATTTGCTTTTGGATGAAACGGTACAACAAGTCTATGCTCGAAACCAGAGTTTCTTGCAAATCTCTTCATTAGGTCATTGACGAATTCTTTGCCATTATCCGATTGTAAGACGCGGGGTAAACCAAAATCGCAGAATACTTGTACAAGAGTCTTCACAATTGTTTCCGCTTGTTTGTTTGGAATTGCACGTAATATACAAAAGCGCGTGCATATATCCACGAGAACGAGTAAATAGTTGTTTCCTTTTTTTGATGTCTCATATGTTGCTAAATCAATTGCCCAGTGGTCTCCTGGTGCTTCAGCTGTAATCGTACGTAACGGATGATATCCTTTTTGAGCGATGTTAAACTTTTGGCATTCAGAACATTCCATAATTAAGTCAAGAGCATCTTGCTTTATGTTAGGCCAATGAATACCATTGTTATGTATAGCTTGGACTATTGCGTTGGCACCAAAGTGACCAAATAAATGTGCTTTGTCCAACAAGTCTTTCCTTTCACTTTCTGGGGGAAGCAATGTGTTCTCCATGATTATTTTTGCAGCGCGATTTATCAGCTCTTTAGACTCACTGTTATATTGCTTAAATATTGCTGTTGATCCCCCCTCCAAGTCTGTTCCTTCGTGGAAGAGACGGGATAAGGAATCACTCATGCCGTTTAGTTTACCAGCAATGTGCACGATATCAAAATCATAATTGTAAATGGTGGAAAACCAATTGGTCAACATGGAGTTAAGTTGTTTTTGGGAATGTAAATAAGTCAAAGCCTTATGATCGGTATAGATTGTGAACTTTTGGCCCCAGATATACTTATGGAACTTTTTCAAGGCAAATACAACGGCTAGTAGCTCTTTGCGAGTTATCATATATCGGGATTCTGCCTTATTTAATGAACGAGCCATGTAGGAAATAACTTGGCGTTTATTGGTATCTTTTTCCTTCTGATACAATACGCACGCGATTCCGACATTACTGGCGTCAGTGGCAATGTACATTGGACAAGACATATCAGGAAAGTGAAGCGGCACAGCATGCTTTAAGGCATACTTCAAGGTATTGAACGCTTTATCATGTTTCTCTGTCCATAGAGCCGTGATATTTGTTGAATGGCGCAATTCATCCAAAGGTTTGGTTATATCAGCCATGTAAGGTATGCTATCTCGAAAATAATTGATGAAACCAAGGTATGCTTGTAGTTGCTTTGCGGTTTTCGGTACTGGCCAATTTTGAGCATTAGTGACTTTGCTAGGGTCAGGCCGTCTAGTGTTATTATGGATATAAAATCCAAGTAGATGAACACTTTTTCGCATAAATTGGCATTTGCTTGGCTGCAAAATGAAATTCGCAGCTGTTAATCTGTCAATGACAGTTCTACAGTGATCAATGTGCTCCGAAATGGAACTGCTCATAATAATAATATCATCAACGTAACACTGTGCGTAAGGAAGATCTCTACACACGTAATGGTCCATTACGGCTTGGAAGCTTTGCGCGACATGCCGCAAACCAAAGGGTGTCTTTTTGTGAAAATATCTTTTGTTTCCTGGTCCGGTAAACGAGAGTTTGTGCTGATCGTCTTCCGCAATTGGAAATCTCGTAAAAGCACTTTTTAAATCAAGCACACTTATTACTTTTGAGCCTGCAAGCTTATCAAACATATCACGGATGAGGGGAATCCTTTGAGGATGGTCTTCGATATATTGATTGACCAATCTTGGATCTAAGCAACAACGGTGCCCTTTTAGTACCCCTTCGTGATCCCGCTTAGGTACCAAGAGAATGGGACTGTTCCATCTGTTGTCTGCATTTGGAGGTAGTTCTTCAATTGTACCGTCTTCAAGCCATTCACTTATAGCTTGTTCAACGATCGGTATTTGATGGTATGCGAGTTCATATTGCTTGCGATTGCAGACGACACCAGGTGGGGTTGGTATAGAAATCACTGCTTCAGGGTAAGGACAAACAGAAGTTTTGCTGACCTGCATATTTTTATCCAAGCTAGGCTTGATCATGTTGTGGAACGTTACTTGGTCGTCATGTGTCCCAGCTGGTTCATCATATGCGGGCAATTCATCAATTTCTTCTTTGTCTTCTTCTTTTTTCAAGTCATCTCTCCATTCGTGCGTCAAGCCAGTATAGCCAATGCCGAACTCATTGAAGAGGTTTTTTCCAATGCTGGCTAATTTTCCCTGAGCAAGGTTCATCACTTCAAAAGAGTGCTTTATATTACGGTAGTTAAACCACACGTTTAAAGGTTCAGTTATGCCAATACGGTTTGATTGTTTATTCATATCTGCTAACTGTATATGCCCTTTGCGAGGGATAATTCTAAGTTTGTTTTGAATGCAGAAGGTCTTTGAGACCGCAGAAAAATTTGCACCATCATCCAATAGTGCGAGGATTCGATTGCCCTCTATAGTTACCGGTATAGGCATTTCATCAATATCATGGTTTTCTGTTTTCTTTTTGCTTTTCAGTGACTCACATGGCAACATGTCATCGACATCATCGACGTTCACTATTTTTGCACTTCTGTTCACTTTAGCTCTTGCTGGAGGTAGGTTTGCCAATTGGGGAAGTCCTTTTGCCACTCGGAACTCGTTACAACGGTGTTGGTCTTTGCGAGGACGACCGCAATAATCACAATCTTTGATAACCTTTTTGTTGGATGGATTGTGGATAGACGCGGATGAACCAGAAGGAAAATGGGAGCGCAATTTCGGCCTGCTTCGACGTTCAAAGCCGTCGTCTTCCCGGAGTCTCTTCTCATTGTCATGGTCATCAAGTTGGAGGCTTGCCAGATATTGTACCATGTTCTCCAGTGTTTGGTTCATAAATTCGGTTCCAAATTTGGTAGAGACGAGGTTATAAGCAGCATGCTTCTTTTCAAGGGATGATAGCAGCGCAACGATCATTGGAACATGAAATTGGTCCAACCCGGATTCGATGCACCGTTGATGGAATCGACGAACGTACGAGCGAACCTTCTCGCCCTTCTTCTGTCGCATGTGGAGCACTAGTTCCATTCCCTTGAGTCTTTGTTCCGGTGTGTCAAACTTGTTGACGATTTTGCATCTTATCTGGGTCCAGGTATGAGACGTGGTTTTCAACTCGTCATCCAACCAAATGGAATCGCCATCATTGAAGCATTTCGGAAGTAGTCTCTCCCAATGGTCGGCTACCGGCAGGTTACATGCTCGTAGTTCCTTTTCGAATGCTCTTAAGAACATTTCTGCGGACAGATGAACAACTTTGCTGGGGTGCCATTTTTCAGCGCCAACTATTTGCATGACAGGAAGGTCTTTGGGAACATAATGGTCGCTTACGCGATTATCCACCGACCGGGTCTGTTTTTGTAGTTTGGCATTTTGATCATGAAGTTCTTGATTGGTAAAAAATTCGAGACGCGAGGGAAACCTCTGCTTGCATGACTTGCGATACAGCTCTGCATGGTCTTGCTGGGCTACATATTCTCGCAAGGCAGTATCTTGTTCCTCCAGGGAGCCGCCGTTGTTGATCACTTCTTGATAAGCTCGGTCCTTGTCCATTACTTGAGTGCGTAGCTTTTGTAGCGTTTCCATTGCTAATCGTTCTTGTTCCTTGGGATTGTTCTCTGGTCTGGAATCTTGGTTTCCTTGAACATCTTGCATTGGGTCATCCCCATCAATTGATAAGTTTCTGATATTGGGGACGGATTCTTCTTGGGTGACAGGTTGATCCTCATTTGGTTCATTGGTTGGTTGCTTTGCGTCTGGTTCGTTTAACATGGTGGAATTCAGCGAAAAAAAATGTGATAAAGAAGGGTAAAAACTTATAACAATCGAAAGTCGCTGAGACCGGAATAGAGCTCTGTTGTCAGGTTCTCCTTCTCGATATTCTATTATGGTACTCTATTTATACTGGTCTGTTCGGATCATCGTTTACTACGATATTCTAGCCCTTCTTTCATCGGATGTTTCTTTAGTGTCTTTTCGTTTCTTTAGTGTGTCGGTCCTCTCTTTAGACTCGCACTAAGGGATATATTCCCTGATTACTTTTATCCGATTTCTTGTTTTTCTGAATTATCATGTCAGCCACGACACCTACTAGATTCAACCGTTACAACGTACCACGTTGGAGTGGAATATGCGGGTGCATATGATAATGCTTTCGCACCATGGCTACAATTTGGTCGCGATGATCCGAATTCGGGCAAATTTTTCCACTACGGTCTGATGGTGGAACAAAGCGCAAAGAAACGAATGGGAATTGCTCGCGAGCATCTGCTGCATTGTAGCGCGGATCGACTCTTTTGTCTTCACCTAATCGTAGCTTTACTGCTCGTTGAATATGCCAGAGACATAGGCGCAGTGGATGGCGACCAAACACAGTTTCAATTGCATTGATTTGGCCGCGATCCTTGTCCGAAAAGATGAAATCCGGGGCAAATCCATGAGTCTGTAGACTACGGAAAAAGCGTCGTATCATCTCCTGGCGCGAGGGTGCTCTTTCGTGCTCTGGAACGACGCCATCATTAACACCGAGAAGCATATAAGCGATGGGGAATCCGCATCCATTAAAATTGGCAACAACGCCGAAGAGTTCGTATCCCATTCTATTCGTCTTATATGTCGAATCGACATGGAACTCGCGTACCAAAGGGGATGCACATGCCGAAACAAAAAACTCGGTGACAAAACCGAAACCAATAACACCACCATAATTTCGATAAAGAATCTGTTTTTTATTCATCATAAATATTCATAGAATCTTTATGTTTGTCTACCATTTTTGTTGCATAGTAATCATCGCAAAGAAAGCTATGGTCATGCACATATGGTTATCTTACACATACCTTGCACACACCATTGGTGCCTCTATCAACGTGCATTATGGCCGAAGTAAGTTGATTTTCATGAAGTTTAAACCGGCTTTCCACTTGACGTGCCCATGAAGCATAAACCTACAACATCATCATCGTATCAACATCATACCACCGCTTGTTACATACCTGTGGTTGCGTAACAGTACCAGCAGCAGTCGGAAACTGAGCAACAATGCGACGGTATAGCGGTTGAGCTGAAAGCTCTTCCGCATGTTCGACGATATACTCACGAACTTCTCTTGGCATCTCTGTGCGGATATTCTCTCGCAGTCGAGGAGGAGGGTGACCAGAAGAGTGTTGAATTTTGAGGTATACATACCCATTCTCCCGGTCAATATACCCCGAGATTTTTCCATTGCAGGGATGAGTTCGCATGCGAGAATGAAGTCGAGCACGAACTTCATCCGGCACTTGAGACTGAACTCTAGTATCCTGACAACAGACATACTTGAAGGAAACCGAGCGTCGTAGTCGTGGATCAGCGAGGTTCTTCAAGTAATACATGTAACCATCACATGCTTCAATTTGACTAACGATGTGCAGAAGAAGAGCGCGATCGTCAGTCAGTTGCAGCATGAACCCTTCGATTAACACATCAGCCTCGTATACATATGATACACCAGCTATAAAAAAGCTTATTAAGTATAGTTTCGGTTTATTCTGATTATTTGATACAAACCATCAGTGCGTGCTGGGATAAACTCAATCATTTCTTCCATTGTCGTCGCGAATTCCGAAGCTGGGCGTGCCACATTGGACTGTCTACGACGACAGGTAATACACGTCCTGTACTGTCCAATTCTAGCCGTAAAATCACGGGCAGGACGATACACCTTGCAGTGGGAGCAGTATTGAAGAGAATCCATGGTAAAGAGCGAGGATATGTGGCTTACAACAACAAAAAAACTTAATTTGACCTGTCGGAAAATGAAACTTAACGGTGGCTTCATCCGTGAAAATTTGGAAACGCGTAGCCGAACGATTTCCATGTCTTCGCTACGGTCATCACCACGGGAAAGACGCTCGATTTCGGAATGTTGGCTCATGGTAAGGTAGGTAAAAGCAAATCGGGGTTATTCAAAGATAAAAATGAAGTGAATCAACGGTACAAAGAATGAAAAGAGACTTATAAAAGTATCTTTGAAGTTTCGGATATGCTTTATTGAATGCAACGCTCTATGCTTTTATATCTTTTGTGTATTGAATCAGCGATGGCAGTTTAGATAGTGTTTCGTCTTCAGAATTGCCTGAATGGATAGAGGACGTATAGGATCCTTTCCTTTGTTCTAATCATGCGGATCTGAGGATGTCTTTGACATCCGCCATGCAGTGTAATGACCGCATTGCTATATTGGAGTCAATTCCATGTCCTGTTGAGTTTATCCCATTCGTTCATACGGTGTAATTCTTAATCCGTGTAGACAAGTTACTATGTAAGTACACTTCGTGATGATGTTGAACCGATATGTGTTATCCGATAGGAAATATCTTCTATTATTATCATCTGTGGTTGTTTCACCACACATTCTACTCTATCATCTTTCCTTTTTTTATTGTTTTCTTACATTGTTCCCTTTCTCATGGCTACTTCTTTTCCCCTAATGCCGCATAGGGTTTTCATTTCCTTATTCAACCGGATCAGACGAGAGCGGAAAGCTGTGATCAGCGCGCGTTCATTTACGTCGTCAATAAAGACTTTTATTTCATTCTGTAGCATCATTCCAAAATGCAAATGGAAGGTTTACATTTCCTAAATATGTAAAGAAATGAGCTAATTTATGTTCCGATTATAGAATGAAAGAATCAGAATGTACGCTACCTCAACATAGATGTGGGAAGACCATGCTGCAATGGATAGATATGTAAGTATACTTTAAATGTCAGCGGCTCAATAGGTAATGACTATATTTCTTATAGGCATCCTGTTATCTTCTGTCTGCGCTTGCCAACACAAAAGAGGTAGTGGAGCTGTTACAGCATGGTCTGGAAGGTATATATACCTGAGCTGTCTGTACTTCATCTAAGGTGACTATGCTCAGGTGCTACTCGCCCTCCAGACCAGGGTGGAAAAATCTAGCAGAAGATCCATAGTATAAAGAATTAGCATACTGTGCTCCTATATAATAAATTCAGAAACTTATTTCAGCAAGTGTTTGTATCTAAGTGACTAGCACTTCCTGCCTCGCTTCACTTCGTGTTATTCAACAGAAATCGTGTCGCAAGAGGGAAACCCCCTTGACCCCACAATGTGGGCAAGCCTCTCAAACCCCCCTCTAACCATCCACGCTAGTTTGAATCAATGTTTTCAACATAATTGACTCATGTTGCTTTGCTACCAAATCATAGCAGGTATGAATGGTGAAAGTATAAGCTCTAAGTGCTACACCAAACCAAACTAACCTATACCTACCCTATTCTACCCTATTCTACTTTACCCGCACCATGGGAAATAATCCGGAGAATCTGGACAATCCGGCCCATCAGGAAAAAAAAGTTGCCATATACACACACGGTATAGCAACACGATGAAAAAAATTGCCATATACACAGACAAGTGTAACAGCATCAGGCCCATCCGGCCCATACGGTTTATATATGCGGCGAGATTTTACTTTTTTCTGCTGCGCATTTGCCGTGACCACTGATTTTACTTCTCTTTCTTTTTCCAATGAATCCTTGTTATCCTGACCTGACTCGGATGTCCGAGCGCGATTTGCTCATCTTGGCATTGGATGCTTTGTCAGCCTTGAACAACACAGTGTCAACCTTGAGCGAACAGGTTGGCACGTTGACTAAACGGGTCACCACGCTGGAGGGTCTGGTCGCGCAGTAACTGCAGCAACACCAGCAATACGAATTCGCGCTGGACCAGAGGAACTGACCAAGACTCAGGAGGATCACATTGCCTCAACGTTCACACTGCCAGCAGATGCTCTAGTGAGAGATGTTAATGGTGGCGCTGAGTCAGCCCCCACCACTGGTGATAAAAAGCAGACTGTCCTGGTCAACCATTGCATTGATTTCCTGCAGAGGTTCTGTTCCCTGCCAAACAAGGCAAGTGTAAAGAGTCTTCTTACCTTTCTTAAAGTTGTTGCGTGGAGCCATGGCGTGAGGGATCTGTGCGTCAACACCTTGCGTGCCTCGAACTACAGGTATATAGGTGATGATGCCATCGCCAGCTATTACAAGACTTTTGAGCCGGTAGTCGAGAGGTATACAAGGTGCCATTGGGACGATGCACAGATCACTGGCTCAGTAGGGCCATCATCCACCAGCTGTGGCCCAAGTAAGT
>JALLLT010000165.1:0-13087 GCA_025266875.1 Fennellomyces sp. T-0311
TCGGGCTCTTCCTCGGGCTCTTCTTCGGGTTCGTCAGGACCCTCATCTGCATCCTCATCTTCCTCTTCTTCTGCTGGTGCCTCGAAACGTGGCAATACCTGTCACAAGTGTGGTGCTCCTTGGCGACATGGGCACAAGTGCCAAACATTGGCGATCCGTTCGTCTGATGTTGTGGAGTCCGAGCCTCCTGCTCCTCCTAAGAAGAAGGATGATGATGACGACGATTTGGACATCGTCATGGGTGATCTGGACCTCGCGGTTGGTCCCTTTACAGATTGTAAGTCTACACAGTGTTATGTCGGTTTTTGTATGACTTGGACACAACTAAAATTTGACAATAACGAATTGTCTCAATTATTTCTTATCAAGATTCTATGTAAGAGTTAGTAACCTATAAAAGTTAGTGTTAATATACGCAGAAGTTCTTCAAGAATTGGTCTTATATTCGTTGCCAAACTGCGGTGATATCCTAAAAAGGAATTATCAATTGTCGATTCTCGATGAGATAGGACAGAAGGTTTAAATAAAAAGAAGTTTATGTAGAGAAAACTTTATGTTGGGAAGAACTAAGCTTTACAGATAACTAACACGCTCTATTTATACCTTTCCTCAGACACTTATCTAGTCTATACAATTTCTTATATCTGGACTTTTTATAAAATATAGATTTTTGATCATATCTGGATATCGGACAGAATCTGGATCTTGGCAAGTATTTGGATTTTGATATATGTCTGGACTTGACATTTATCTGAACTTAATTAGGAAGTTAGTGTCACAATGACTATCAGCTTCCCTTGAGAACCAAAAACGTCGTAACAACAGTCTTCACATGAGTTTTCTTTCGAGAATACACGCTCATATTACATTCCTGTTTATCTAGAAAAACACAAGTTCCTTGCGCTCCTTGATCCTGGCGCGACACATAGCACTGTTTCCTCGTCGCTGTGTAAGCAAATGGGTTGGCAAGTGGAGCCTCGGCCTGGTCATGTGCATACTGCACACAAAGGGACTCTTGTACCTAGATTAGGAATTACAAAGAATAAATTACTTATTTCTTGCAATGACAAAGCTATCTACCATCACTTTGAAGTGTTCGATTTACATGGTAATGCTGATATTGCCATTGGCAATGACATCAAACATCACTTTGGTATATACATTGGCAATCTTCCTTATTGTTGGCACAGACCAGGAGTTCCCAGAGATCCTCCTACGATGCCAGACGAGTATATCCCAAACGCCAGTCCAGCGGGTAGCAAGGAACAGCAGCAATCGTTTCTTGATGCTCTTGCCCCGTACCTGGATGCTAACGCGGCTATACCAAAGGATGCCTATTGTACGATGCCAGAAGCAGTGGTACGTTTACCCACTCCTGCAGGGAAAGTCGCATACCGCTCGCCATACCGAGTTGCAGATGCACTGAAACCAGTTCTTCGGAAACAGCTGGACGAATGGTTAGAAGCTGGGGTGATCGCAGTATCTCCTACTTACACACCGTTCAACAGTGGCTTGACTTGTGTCCCCAAACGCGATCCAGTCTCTGGTGAACCCATTGCGTATCGTTGGTGCATGGACGTACGACACATCAATGTCATGCTCGATGACTACAACTTCCCTATGCGCGATATACCTTCCATCTTTTCCTCGTTATCTGGTAACACGGTATACAGTGTCTGTGATGTGACCGCAGCTTTCAATACCATGCCAATAGCAGAAGAGGATCAATTCAAGCTCGGCATGATTGTCGATAAGACTTGCTATATCTGGAAGCGTGCTTGTTTTGGATTGAAGATCCTTCCTCAACAATGGAGTGCTTTGCTGACTAAGTTGACGCACGATCTCCCATTTGTGCAAACCTATCTCGATGATTGCATTGTGGCGTCGCCAGATCTGGAGACACATAAGTTGCACGTCATTGAACTGGTGAAAAGATTGACATCCGTGAACCTTACCTTGAACAGGAAGAAGTGTCACTTTGCACAAAAGTGTGTGTACTTGTTGGGATTCCAGATCTCGTCTCTTGGTGTCGCACTTGACCCTCGAAAGGTGTCCAACGTGCTTGATTGGCCTAGACCTCAGACAGGTCGCGATGTGCAGAGCTTTCTTGGCCTGTGCAATTTCTTCCGCTCGTTCCTACCACGTGCAGCAGAATTGATGCGTCCACTTGATCAGTTACGAAACGCTCGCTCTCTGGATGGTCTCTGGACTATCAAACACACCGAGGCATTCGAACGATTGAAGGAAGCACTTTCACGCGCACCTGTTTTAAGCAACGTGGATATGAAGCATGAGCTTCGTCTTGCTACAGACGCTAGTTCAACTTCCATTGGAGGAATGCTGTTCCAAGTCATTAACAATCAATATCGTTACATTGGTTTCGTGGCTCGAGCACTCACCTCTAGTGAATCCCGATATGGAACTACAAAGCGTGAATTGTTGTCAATCGTCTACTGTCTACAGAAATGGCGTCAGTGGTTGTGGGGTACACGTAAACCTTTCACGGTTTACACCGACCATCGCGCGCTTACGTTTCTTCATACCCAACCGGTTGCAAACCAGATGATTATCAATTGGTACGATGTCATTGGCGATTATTCGTTTCGAGTAGCGCACATTCCTGGCATTATGAATCTGCTGCCTGATTACTTGAGTCGTCTGTTCTCGCGTCCGTTGGAAGAAAAAGACAAAGACCCTGCCACGAGTGGCGATGCGCCTTCTTCAACAGACGCGCAGTCACCTGCGTTACGTATGAGTCAAGTGACCAATACTGTTGATATGATCACCCCTCCGAATGAGGCACGATCCGGACTTCTCGAAGAAGCTCACCTTCTTGGACATTTCGGTGCCGATGCTATTGTCAACGCACTTCACGATGACGGTCTTCACTGGACTAACATTCGCAAGGATGCACTGAACACAGTGGCCAGATGCCCCGATTGCCAACGCTTCAACATCGGGAAACATGGTTACCATCCTTTGAAACACGTGAAAGCTGACAGACCCGGAGATCATTGGGCAATCGACCTTGGCGACTTCAATGTTGTCAGTGACCGTGGTAATGCTTATTTACTTGTCATGCTGGATATATTCACACGTTTCGTGGTGTTACGAGCTATACCTGACAAATCAGCTTCCACCATCGCGTATACTTTAGTTGACATGTTCTCTTTGCTGGGCTATCCTATGGTCCTTACGCATGACTGGGGTACAGAGTTTCACAACTCTTTATGCAAACTTCTTGCTAAAGCCTCTGGTTACGAGCTACGCTTATCTTCAAAGTATCATCCGCGCGGGAATGGTGCCGCCGAGAATGCTGTAGGAATTGCAAAGCGCACTATCATCAAGCGATTACAAGGAAAGAACACTGAATGGGATCTTTTTGTGTCCAGTACACAAATGGCGATGAATTGTCGTCATACCAGATTGCATGGTTCTCGTCCTTTCAGCGTGATGCTTGGCCGTAAGCCTAATGGTTTCCAAGACTATACCGGTGTTCAGCTCGGATCAGCCTCTTCATCCTCTAAGGATGCTAAGGCCCTGATGCAACACATCGAGGATTGGGAAAAGGTTGTCATTCCTGCTATCAGCGCTCGCATGGATGCTGTACGAGCTATTGAGAAAAGTAAGTTCGACAGTCAGAACCGCATTATTGATGGTTTCCCTATCGGCAGTAAGGTCATGATCAAGAACATTGCAAGAGTGGCTAAGACCGATCCTCTTTATGTTGGCCCTTACACTGTCTATGGTATTACCAAAGGGGGTAGTTATGTTCTTTCTGACACTACTGGGGAATTGCTGTCAAGAAACGTTCCACCTTCGCACATCAAGCAAATCTCACCGGATTCCACCGTACAATCCGACGACACATACGAGATTCTTGCAGTCGTGGATCACAAACTTGACAGTAACAACCAATACCTATACCGGATACGTTGGAAGGGATATGATGATCCTAATGAAGATACTTGGGAACCTACCGATCACTTCAATAGCTTGGATCTCATCCAACAATATTGGAGTCGACGTGCGACCGCTCCTACTGCCAATAACAAACGTAGACGTGCTGATGGGACCAGTACAAAATCGCGAGCTAACAGCTTCTCCATGACTTCTGCTCACAGTCATATAGAAACACGCTCGTCAAAGCGCAGACGTGTTGCCGCAGCCAACACTGCCTCCAGTATAAAATCAAAACGCGCTTAGACATGACTTTTTTGCCCATCATTTTTCCCACTGGGTTTTTTTTTCCGGGTTTTTCTAGTCATTGGTATGCTGTTTATCCACAAGCGTAGGGACCTACAACAATCCTTTTTCATACGGTTGTTTCGTCTGGAGGGGGGCAATGTCGTATCCTGACATACCAGTCATCCATTGTCTACATACCTTTCCATCTCAGCCTTTGTTACATCCGTTCCTTTATTTCGACATCAACAACCGCACAGTTATCTATTGGCCTGTTCACTGGCTTGTGTGTCAGTGAGACCTTGATCTGGGTTCAGACTTCAAGAAGGACCATTCACGTTAACTCAGTCTCTGCATGATTATCCGCTCCTTCGTAATAAGGCAGTATGGTCATTAGGGATTACGGCGATAACACGGATTCGGCTCTGATAGAAAAGCATTCACCTTCTCCGTCCCGACTCATCATCATTATAAATAGAGAGTAGTTCTCTTCAATAAAACATTATCTTATTTTTGGTCTCGTCATTTAAAGCTTTCCAATTGAGCGATACCACAGTCATTTGGGTTTTGAGCTCGCAGCAAAGCTTGTTGATCCAACCGGTTACTCTTTTGTAATCATCCTCTATCGTGGAATCATCAACAGTAACAGATTGATCACTTTTTTGGTTTTTCTGAGAAGCAATGAACGACTTCACGATTGACTTGGTTATCTTGCTCGGCTTCCTTACAAGTTCTTTCCTTGCTCCATCTTCGTTTATAATTGATCTGGCTCGGTTTGTGCTGGATTCTACATTACTGACGGCTTTCATTACGATGTCGGTTAAGCTTGATATTCTTGAGGTCATTTCGTCCATAAACCTTTGGTTTGCGATCAAAAGGGTTTGGATATGATCTGGATTTTCGTTTTCTTTGTCGCTGTTCTATTTCCCCATTTAAAGTAAGTAATCATGTTAAGATCAGGACATAGATGCCAAAAAATGAGATACCATTGTGGACGAGTTTCTGTTGAAACGAAGGCTGGCTTCACTATAAAATTGACGCGTTACGCGGGGATGGATGGCTGTGACTGAGTGACTGCAGTATAGCATACTGCTTTGACTATGCGTTACTGTTATAAACATCGAGTACATTTAAGCGAAAAAAAATGGAATGAACATTGGAAAGAACTGCATGCAGGGCGATCTGGCGATGCAGATACCTCAGATTCGGAAGACTCTAACACAGACGAACCTGTCATTGGTATTGAAAACCAGAATCCTACCGCGAAGACTGAACAGCCAGAGCCCCTTGAGATCCCAGAGCAACCAAAGCCTGTTACAATGGATGAACAACCAAAAGCTTCCAGGAAGCGGCGCCGAACCGAGTATGACTTTGGGGTACCACGAATTGTACGCATAGCTAACATAGAATATTAGTGAAACAGCATACATTAAACAGCACCTCGCAATCAGCAGCGACGAATCCAGCAGCGACGAATCCAGCAGCGACGGAAATATTAGTGTTGGTGGATATATCAGCGAAGACTACATCAGCAGTGACGAGGAGGGTTATACTGATGACGGGGAGGGTTATACTGGTGACGAGGAGGGTTATACTGGTGACGAGGAGGGTTATAACACCGAGGAAGACGAAAATGAAAGTGATTTCGAAGACGATGAGAATATCAACAGCACTTCGCCATACAGCATAACTACGACAAAATCACCTGATGGGATCCATGTCTCTATGACATTGCCAAGTACCGAAAACATGAGCTTCTCTATGCAAAAGGGTTTAGAGCTGATAGCTTTGTTGAATGAACTGAACATTAGCGATAACGGTGCAAGTGAAATTATCAAGTGGTTCAACGAATACATTACCGATCGACGGTTTAGACTTGGTAACATACATTTCCATGTTAGGCTTCATATTCTTACTTAATAGCTATCTATAGAGCATGGAAAGCTTCCGTCACAGTTTCAAGCAAAAGCACGAATGCAAAAACTGCTACCTCTGCAAACTGAATCTTTCGATGTTTGTCAAAATGGATGCGTTATGTATACTGATACATCAACTACATACTGCCCAAAAGAGGATTGCAAGCTTCCACGCTTTGGTGACGACGGAACCACCCCGGTGGCGCAGACAACACAACTCCCTTTAGTATCCCAAGTTGCAGTTCACCTATCTATGACATCTGAGAAAGATCTTGTTATACCTGTTACAGATGCCAAGGCCTCTACTGAAGAAGATACTAGCGAATCTGACACTGAGCAATCATCCAAAGCAGATAATACAAATGGTATACCATCAGCTGAAATCCGTACTATGCGAGACATCCATGATGGTGCCGCGCTGAAACTTATACGTCAATCTCTCGCTGCCAAAGACAGTGATGGTGATATACAAGACATTTACATATCACTTTTTACAGATGGATTTTGTCCGTTCAAAAGAAATGGCCCGTCGATGACTTTAATCATGGCAGTTATTCTAAATCTTCCGGCGGATAAGAGGTAAAATTAGATGCGATGGTTTCATTGAGTTAACATCTAATTCTTTGCTAGATATAGGAAAGAAAACTTGATGTTGCTTGGTATCACACCTGGTCCAAAGAAGCCTCATGATCTCCTATCGTTCTTGAAACCGACATTGGATGATCTCTTGATTGCAGAAAGTGAAGGTATGATTGTGGAAGTACGAGGCAATACCGAAGCAAAGAAATATCGAGTACACCTTGTCCTTGCTGGCGGCGATATACCTGGTGTTGCAGAGTATATTCATCATAGTGGTCATTGCTCTTTTTATGGCTGCCGCGTTTGTACTATATATGGTGAAGCAGGACCTACAGGCGGAAAATACTTTCCTCTGTCAGCACAGGATCCCAAGCTTCGAGCGAAATCAGACTTTGAAAATGGTGATCCTGTAAGTAACTATACCTTAGAAGTTTGGTAAAACAGTGCTGATAGGTAATTTCTGTTTAGGCTCACGGCTTGAAGAAAGGAACGGAATTTGCACAATTACAATCATTCCATGGCGCAACTTTCTTTGCAACAGATGAGATGCATATTTTGTGCCACAATCTATCGAGCCAGATATGGGATATGATTAGTGGTGAATTTGGAGAAGAAGCACCATTATTCCTACAAAAGAAGTACCGTGATAGGATCGGACATGCGATGACAAAATGCAAACTACCATATGCATTCGAAGGAAAATTGTTCGGTAAGTGTACGGAACGTCATAAGAATGATGGTTTTGGCTTTAATTTATATGCAATTATAGATATTCAAACGAAAAAAGGTCATGCTAGAGCCGTTGACTGGCAGATGTTTTTGTTATATATTCTACCTTCCTACGTCATCGAAATGCTTGATCAGCAACAAAAGGATCTTCCAAAAGGTAAAAAAATGGACGACGATCTGCTTAACGACACAAAACGAGCAATCGGGTCATTGGTTCATGCTGCAGCCTTGTCATTACGCTTCGAAATTACAGAAGAGGAAGTTATTGAAATTGAAAAGTAAGCTACTGTAAAAGTAAGGAAATCTGAAAGAGGTGATCATGTTCTGACACGTTTTCCTCAATTTAGGTGTGTTTCAGTGTGGCACGGCTTCCTCCGTAGACACATGCCTATAAGCGTGTTCACGGCTAATCAACATTATCTCTCACACCTACCATTGATGATTCGCGAACTGGGTCCACCGCGATATTATACTACTCGGCCTATGGAAAGAATGAACGGAGAGGTCAAACGCAGGATAAAGTCAAGATCACAACCAGCAAAAAATGCGGAGAATGCGATTGTCGACATGGCCTTAACAAATATTTTTTTGGGTGGAAACTTAACACGCGATTTCGCTCACAATACATCTCCATCGAAACGTACTGCACACAACCTAGGGAAATGTACGGAGGTGCAACTCTTACGGCGCATGGACAAAAAATTGGAGCACTTTGAGCATTACAAATTGACAAACTATCTACAGAAGTACTACAGTGGAAAGAAGCTATGGAAAAACGGTGATCCAGAGCTTGAACCCAGCATTATGGTCAGTGATCAAATCGAATTTGCATCTAACATCTTCACGTCAATACAACGTCGCAACAAAAGTACCAAGCAGATGTATTTTGTGAAGCTAAGCATTCCAGTTGATCGAAAGTCAAAGTATACAAAAAGATGCAAAAGAAGAGCTTGGGGTGAGTATTTTGCTACGGCTTTATTGTTTTTTTTTCACACGCACTGTGGCAAACAGAGAGCATTGTGTCTTGTCGCCTTGGCGAACGATGTGAAGAAAACTAATGAGGGTGCAATACGCGCAAGTATGTACCACGACCTGCACAGTGATAAAGAAAAACATCGTTTCTATGTTACCGACGCGAAGTATTTGGACACGGTACTTGGATTTATGAAAGTTCTGAATGCTGGTACAAGGGGAACTGAAGCAACAAAGGCCAAGAAAGGATATCTTATCTGGCCCGGCATGGCACCGTCAATCATCATGAAAAAGTCAAAGAAGCGCACTCGTAACGGAAGCAAAGCGCAGAAGAATGTATTGCTATAACTACTGATGTAGTATACTCTTACATATTATATGGATCTGTTGTGTTCTTTTACAAACATTTTGCACTTCGGATAGTATAATGATGGAATTAGTAGCAAGATATTAAATTGCATTTTGTCACCGATTATAACTACTTTTCACTTATAATGGGCGGAAGGTTAAAACTGGTTACTTCCCGATTACAGAGATCACCACTTTTAACCATTTTTAACTAGTTTTGAGTGGTCAATAATTCATAGCGGAAAAATGGTTAAAATTGGTTATTTGTCAAAATTGTAACCACTTTTTTAATCTACTTTTAATCACTTTCACTTCCAGTCACTCAAAAATTTTTTGCAGTGAGAGTTGCTTTCTGTACCCATCTTTCAGCAGTACCATTTGCTTTTGGGTGAAACGGCACGACAAGTCTATGCTCGAAACCAGAGTTTCTTGCAAATCTCTTCATTAGGTCATTGACGAATTCTTTGCCATTATCCGACTGAAGGACGCGAGGTAAACCGAAGTCGCAGAATATGTGTACAAGAGTCTTTACAATTGTTTCCGCTTGTTTGTTTGGTATTGCACGTAATATACAAAAGCGTGTGCATATATCGACGAGAACGAGTAAATAATTGTTTCCTTTTTTAGAGGTTTCATATGTTGCCAAATCAATTGCCCAGTGATCTCCTGGTGCTTCGGCAGTAATAGTTCGTAATGGGTGATATCCTTTTTGAGCGATATTGAACTTTTGACATTCAGGACATTCCATAACTAAGTCAACGGCATCTTGCTTTATGTTGGGCCAATGAATACCATTGTTATGTATAGCTTGGACTATTGCGTTGGCACCAAAGTGACCAAACAAATGTGCTTTGTCCAGCAAGTCTTTCCTTTCGTTTTCTGGGGGAAGTAATGTGTTCTCCATGATTATTTTTGCAGCGCGATTTACCAGTTCTTTAGATTCACTGTTATATTGCTTAAATATTGCTGCTGATTCCCCCTCCAAGTCTGTTCCTTCGTGGAAGAGACGGGATAAGGAGTCACTCATGCCGTTTAATTTACCGGCAATGTGTACAATGTCAAAATCATAGTTGTATATGGTAGAAAACCAATTGGTTAACATGGAGTTCA
This sequence comes from Fennellomyces sp. T-0311, assembly GCA_025266875.1. NCBI lineage: Eukaryota > Fungi > Mucoromycota > Mucoromycetes > Mucorales > Lichtheimiaceae > Fennellomyces > Fennellomyces sp. T-0311. The sequence goes on from JALLLT010000165.1 coordinate 9,840, forward strand.
GTTGTTTTTGGGAATGTAAATAAGTCAAAGCCTTATGATCGGTATAGATCGTGAACTTTTGTCCCCAGATATACTTATGGAACTTTTTCAATGCAAATACAATGGCTAGTAACTCTTTGCGAGTGATCATATATCGGGATTCTGCCTTGTTTAACGAACGAGCCATGTAGGAAATAACTTGGCGTTTGTTGGTATCTTTTTCTTTTTGATACAATACGCACGCTATTCCGACATTGCTGGCGTCAGTGGCAATGTACATTGGACGAGACATATCAGGAAAGTGAAGCGGTACAGCATGCTTTAAGGCATACTTCAATGTATTGAACGCTTTATCATGTTTCTCTGTCCATAGAGCCGTGATATTTGTTGAATGGCGCAATTCATCCAAAGGTTTGGTTATATCAGCCATATAGGGTATGCTATCTCGAAAATAATTGATGAAACCAAGGTATGCTTGTAATTGTTTTGCGGTTTTCGGTACTGGCCAATTTTGAGCATTAGTGACTTTGCTAGGGTCAGGCCGTCTAGTGTTATTATGGATATAAAATCCAAGTAGATGAACACTTTTTCGCATAAATTGGCATTTGCTTGGTTGCAAAATGAGATTCGCAGCTGTTAATCTGTCAATGACAGTTATACAGTGATCAATGTGCTCCGAAATGGAATTGCTCATAATAATGATATCATCAACGTAACACTGTGCGTAAGGAAGATCTCTACACACGTAATGGTCCATTACGGCTTGGAAGCTTTGCGCGACATGCCGCAAACCAAAGGGTGTCTTTTTGTGAAAATATCTTTTGTTTCCTGGTCCAGTAAACGAGAGTTTGTGCTGATCTTCTTCCGAAATCGGAAATCTCGTAAAAGCACTTTTTAAATCAAGCACACTCATTACTTTTGAGCCTGCAAGCTTATCAAACATATCACGGATGAGGGGAATCCTTTGAGGATGGTCTTCGATATATTGATTGACCAATCTTGGATCTAAGCAACAACGGTGCCCTTTTAGTACCCCTTCGTGATCCCGCTTGGGTACCAAGAGAAGAGGACTGTTCCATCTGTTGTCTGCATTTGGAGGTAGTTCTTCAATTGTACCGTCTTCAAGCCATTCACTTATAGCTTGTTCAATGATCGGTATTTGATGGTATGCGAGCTCATATTGCTTGCGATTGCAGATGACACCAGGTGGCGTTGGGATAGAAATCACTGCTTCAGGGTAAGGACAAACAGAAGTTTTACTGATCTGCGCATTTTTGTCCAAGCTAGGCTTAATCATGTTGTGGAACGTGACTTGGTCGTCATGTGTCCCAGCTGGTTCATCATATGCGGGCAATTCGTCAATTTCTTCTTTGTCTTCTTCTTTTTTCAAGTCATCTCTCCATTCGTGCGTCAAGCCAGTATAGCCAATGCCGAACTCATTGAAGAGGTTTTTACCAATGCTGGCTAATTTTCCCTGAGCAAGATTCATTACTTCAAAGGAGTGTTTTATATTACGGTAGTTAAACCACACGTTTAAAGGTTCAGTTATGCCAATACGTTCAGACTTTTTATTTTCGTCTGCTAATTGTATAAATCCTTTTCTAGGAATAATTTTGATTTTGTTTTGTTCGCAGAAGGTCTTGGAAACCGCGGAAAAGTTGGCTCCATCATCCATGAGCGCGATAATGCGGTTGCCTTCTATCGTAACAGGTAAAGGCATTTCATCAATATCATTTTCTTTTGATTCATTTTTGTTCATAGGTGACTTACAAGGCAACATGTTGTCATCTGTGTCATGATCAACAATTTGAGCGCTACGGTTCACCTTGTTCTTTGCTGGAGGCAAGTGAGGGAGTGGAGGTAGCCCTTTGGCGACGCGAAACTCATTGCATCGATGCTTATCGTTTCGGGGGCGTCCACAATAATCGCAGTCTTTTGCGGGCCTCTTGTTGGCTGGGTTGTGCATCGAAGCACTAGAACCCGAAGGGAAGTGAGTACGGAGTTTTGGCCGGTTATGACGTTCATAGGATTCGTCTTCACGGGGGCGCTTGTCATTCTCCGAGTCATCTAGTTGCAAACTGGCCAAGTATTGGACCATGCTCTCCAATGTCTGGTTCATGAATTCAACACCGAACTTAGTCGAGACCAAGTTATAAGCGGCGTTCTTCTTCTCCAAAGAGGAAAGCAAGGCAACAATCATAGGGACGTGATACTGGTCTAACCCAGATTCAATGCAACGTTGGTGAAATCGACGGACGTATGAACGAACTTTTTCGCCTTTTTTCTGGCGCATGTGGAAGACTACTTCCATGCCCTTGAGCCTTTGTTCTGGCGTGTCGAACTTATTTACGATTTTGCAACGGATTTGAGCCCAGGTGAGGGATGAAGTTTTCATTTCATCATCCAACCATATAGAGTCTCCGTCATTGAAGCACTTAGGCAACAATCTTTCCCAGTGATCGCTAATAGGTAAGTTGCATGCTCGCAATTCCTTTTCAAATGCCCTTAGAAACATTTCTGCGGACAGATGCACGACCTTATTTGGATGCCACTTGTCTGAGCCAACAATCTGTAAGACTGGTAGGTCTTTAGGGACATAATGATCGTTTGCACGATTGTCCACTGACCAGTACTGGCGTTCAAGTTTGGCGTTTTTAGCTTGGATCTCCTCGTAGGTATAGAATTCGAGACGGTTTGTACGGTAAATTTCGAGGTGGTCTTGCTGGGCAACGAATTCCCGTAGAGCCTTTTCTTGCTCTCCCATAGTGCCGCCATTGTTGATGATTTCCCGGTAGGCCTTTTCCTTATCGGTGACTTGGGACTGAAGCTTCTGGATTGTTTCCAATGCCAGTCGCTCTTCTTCCTTGGGATTGGCGAGGTCGGTTGGCTTGGGGTCCTTGTCCTGTTGGACTTCTTCCATTGGATCGTCGATATGGCAAGTTTCTCGAGTCCAGTGGTTACAGGTTCCTTGTCCATGGTTTGAGGGGTAGGTTGTTCCTTGGTAGGTTGCTTGTCAGCAGGGGTAGACATAGTGGAATTCAGCGAAAAAAAATGTGATGTAGAAGGATCAATTGGTAACAATAAAGAGTCGCTGAGACCGTAAAATAAATCTCTGTTCTGATTGTGTTTTCATATGCTAAACTAGTGCCTTATTTATACTGTTGACTACGGCACATCTTTGACTGTCCTTCTAGCATCTTCTAGTTATTGAAGGTACATTTGTCATCTAGTGATGTTTCACTGAGTGTCGCTCTTCACTGTGATGTTTC
>JALLLT010000166.1:0-12954 GCA_025266875.1 Fennellomyces sp. T-0311
ATGATTGGTAAGGTTTGCCATCCATATCTTGTAACTTGTAGGTGTCCATATCTAAGTTCCGGTCGATGACTTGATAGGGACCCTTCCAGTTATACTCGAGGTTCTGTTTTTGTTCATGTCGGATCAGAACGTGAATTGCCCACCGCAAAGACTTGATGCTTGAGTGTGGCATCCCACAAGGCTTTGTCGCGTTGTGCGTTGACCGATAAACGTTTGTTCGGCTTGAATACATGCGGCTCGGAGATGACGAAGTGAAGACTTGCGATTGGCGGTGGTGGTATCCGTCGATGGCAGCATGGAAGGGCGTAAGTCATCACCTGGTAAACGTGGTTCGACGCCATAGACCATGAAGTAGGGGCTCATACCGGTCGTGCGGTGTTTTCGGATTTGACACGCGAACACGGCAGACTCCAGAAAATCATCCCAGCGATGGACGGTACCATGGACATATTTGCGTAGCATTTGCTTCAGGATACCGTTCGTGCGCTCGGCCTTGCTATTGGTGCGGGGATGGAATGCGGACGTCAGCTTGTGGTGAATCTTGACGCGATCCAAGTATAAGTTTAATACTTTGGACATGAAGTTCGCGCCTCGGTCGGTCAAGATCTCAGCTGGACATGAGAAACGCATCACGATTTCCTCGAAGATAAAGTCGGCGATAGCTTGACCAGTGGCGTCGGGTACCGCACGGGCGATTGTCCAATTGGTCGCGTAGTCCACCGCGACGAGGATCCAACGGTTGCCACGGATGGTAGCTGGTAACTCGCCGATGAAATCCAAGTGCCAGCGTGAGAAAGGGGCAGGAATATCTAACGGTTTCATTGGCGCATGATGAGTATTTCGGTCTGCATGAGCACCAAGCTGGCATTGCGGGCAACTACAGATCCAATTCTGGAGGTCGTCTTTCATGTTGGGCCACCACCAACGCTTCTTGATGAGATCGTGTAGAGTTTCTCTGCCAGCATGTCCAAAACTGGTATGGTAATGTTCCACAAGATCGGCGCGGCGTGCAAACAACGCAAAGCGAATTTCTTGAACCTGGGACCCCAGTTTCACCTTGCGAAAGACTTCATCATCTCGGGTGATGAACTTATCGTGGTGTTTCATCAGTAGATCCTTGTACATTTTTGGCCACTTGTCCTCGGGAAGCGTATAGAACCTTGGCCAGTCTGAATCCTCGACGGGTTGTATGGCGTACAAATATTCAGGCTCCATTGATTTTTCTTCGGCTAGGCAATCTGGTCCATCACGGCGGGACAGTAGGTCAGGCACATGGTTGTCTTTTCCACTCTTGTACTGAATCTCGGGGTCGTACAGTTCTAACTCGGCAATCCATCGGATGAGGCGTGGTGGAGGCGGCTTGTTCTTGGTCCAGAAATATATCAACGGGTGATGATCGGTGCGTACCACATACGAGCGTCCGTCGATAAAGCATCGCCAAGTGCGGAGGGCATGCAGAATACCGAGCAACTCACGTTCCTGTGCAGGATAATTTCGTTCAGCGGACGACAACTTCTTGGACTCGAAGGCTACTGGGTGCATTTCTCCATCCTCCCCTTCCTGCAGTAACACGGCACCGACAGCAAAATTGCTAGCGTCCGTTTCGATGACATATGGCAGGTCAGGTGATGGCGGCTTGAGGACAGGTGCTTGCGTCATGCGGGTCTTGATGTCGTCGAACGCGGCTTGACACGCGGCGGTCCAGACAATTGCTCTTTTCTTTGCTCCCGTTCCTTTGGTCAATTCGGTCAAAGGAGCAGCAATCGACGCGAACTCACGAATAAACCGCCGGTAATGCGACGCTAAACCAACAAATTGACGGACCTCTTGAACGTTTGTTGGTACTGGCCAGTCTTGAACAGCACGCACCTTTGCACGTGACGGCAGAATCCCAGCACCAGAAATATGGAACCCAACGAATTCTAGCTCGGTTTTGAAAAACTCGCATTTCTTGACGTTGGCTACGAATTGATTTTCACGAAATTTGTCCAGTACATGACGGACATCGCGTTCATGTTCCTCTTTCGAGTCGCTAAAGACGAGGCAGTCATCGAGGTATATCATCACACACTGGTCGAGTAGTTCTTCGCCCACACAACGGTTCATCATAGCTTGAAATGCGGGAGGGCTGTTGCGTAAACCAAAGCTAAGGACCAGCCATTCGAATGAGCCATATCGAGTGTTGAACGACGTTTTGGGGATATCGTCCGGATGTAGGCGTTGTTGGTGATATCCCGACTTCAAGTCGATCAGCGAGAAATACTTTTTGCCACTGAGACGTTCCAGACACTCGTCGATCCGGGGAAGAGGGTGGGAATGGCGCTTGCTAACGGCGTTGACTGCTCTGTAGTCCAGACACATTCTCATTTCGCCATTCTTCTTGCGTACAAAGAGAACCGGCGATCCCCATGCAGACGTACTCGGACGAATCAGACCCACGTCGAGGAGCTCTTTGAGTTGCTTGCGCAGCTCATCCAATTCGCGAGGGCTCATCTTATATGGAGAGCGATTGATGGGTGCAGCATCTCCAGTATCGATGATTGGTGTTACTTCACGCACTGGTGGCAATCCCGGGAGCTTGTCTTGGAAGACATCTGGGTATTCAGTCTTTAGTTGTTGGAGTTTGTCTTGCTGGGGTTGCTCCTCCCCTTGGTGGTCGGAACGTACGAAACACAGGAACAGTTCGTCAACTTGCTTGCGTTTGGTCAGCTTGGCAACTTGTTTGTGCGAAATCAGGTATGCCAAATCAGGGAGCGGCCGATCGAATTTGGGACGTAGTGTATAAACACTGTTTTCAACTGTGATTTTCCAGGTGTCTCGATCCCAATCGGGTACCGGCTTCATACGCTTGATCCAATCACGGCCCAAGATCAGGTCAAACTTAGTGTCTAACACATAGGCCGAGACCTCGTGCGTCAGACCATCAGCATCCAGGGAAAGAGTGACAGCGCGATCAATCTTAAACTTGTGGCCACCTGCCGTTTCGACTTCTCGATCTGATACTGTGCGGACAGGGCAGCCAGCAGCCAAACGTGGAGTGATGTATGAGCAGGTAGCTCCGCTGTCGAGCAAAACCTCAATCGTTTTCCCATTGCAAACCATAGAGTACAAAGGCAAGTCAGTGTTCTTTATTGTGTACAACGATTCAATGTGTCTAAAATTGGCTTGATGCCCACTATCGCTCTCCTCCTCTCCACCAAATGGAGTATCACTAGAAAGATTGATCAGCGGCATATCAGAGGAGGCCGACGCCTGGCCTAGCGACTCTGATGACACAACGACTTCCTCATGATTTCGGTCTTGGACCTCCTTGGCGTCGATCGCGTTAAGGGATGGAAACACGCGCGAAGGGACTCCCTTTAATCCCGACGCGCCTTGCCTTTTAAATCGCTGTTGAACGACTTCTGAGGTGGACGGGCGCCACGAGTTCTGGGTGAGGGGCAATCGCGAGCAATATGGCCACGACCATCGCAGTTGTAGCAACGACGTGGACGTGTCTGCTGCTCGTACGAACTTGATGAGCCTCCACGGTTGCGTGAGGGAAACTGTCGAACACGGATGGCATCCAAATCCATCGGGGTGGGACCTTCGATGACGGGCGCAGGGTGAGAGCGGGTTTGGACCTGGGGGTGTTGCGAATGACGAACCATGGATTCGTCAGTTCCTTCGGCATATTCCTTCATTGCCTCGTAGGATTCGGCGGCATTGTAGGCAGCGAGGAGGGTGGTCGGTCGTTGCATGAGGACAGGCATACGAGCCTCCAAGGCTAGGCCATGGATGAAGGCATGAATTGCATCCTCGTCATACATCTCCGGTAAGTCTAGCATGATGTTGCGGAACTCGACAACATACTCGCGGATGGTACCAGAGGTGGTGGATGTTTGTTTGAGCTGGCGTAACTTGTTTCGGGCAACTTGGGCAGAGTTGCGCGGCTTGAACTCGGCGCGGATAGCTTCACAAAAATCTTCCCAGGTCTTGGGTGTCTGGTTGGATCCGTCGTCTTGGTCAATTGTCATTTCGAGATGCCGCCACCACGTCGCAGCACCATCACGAAGTAGTGTTGAGGCGTAGGTTACACATTCGTAGTCGCTGAGTTCGGCATACAGGCAATATTTGTCAACAGTGTGTAACTATGCTTCAACTGCTGCTGAGGAGCGGCCACCACGGAAAAGGTCAGGTTGGACTGGTTTAACCTTACTACCGCTGCGTGGGGGGTGCTTGCTGTCGTAGGGCTCTGATCTCGGCTTGTTGTTCTTGTAGCTGTCGGAGGATTCCTGTCATGGTGGCAAACATGGCTTGTGTCTCACCAGGTTGTGCTGCTGGTGCCACGGGTGTCGGTGCTGGTTGTGCGTTGATGCCTTGAAAAGTTGTCATCAGAAATGCGTTACGTTGATTTCTGGCTTCCTGATACAGTGTCCCCAAATTTTCTTCGCCGAACTCGAATCGTTCTGCCTCCGGAATGTCCAGTAGAGGGACTTGTTCTTGATACAACGCTTGTAACCGTTCTGGGAGTTCTTGCAAAATGTACCGTTGTACAGTGAACTGCCGTTGTTGATCGAGGGTGAATGCCATGTTTTACTTTCGCTACCAAATGTCGTCCTTATAACTGATTGAACCACAGGGAGATAGACGACTCACGAAGAATGAGACCACAAGGGTGAGTAACCACAGAGGTATATGACCACGAAGAATATAAGCAGATAGATGATGATTTATTCCATAAACTAAACTGATATTTATACTGTTTCTAATACTAAAAATATATACAATACTGCTGCAGTGCGTAGCAAAGCCAAACGGCTTTGAGGATCAAAGAGGCAGGTGCTGCGCATTACGTCAAGACGTACTGCTGCGCGCCGGAGTAGAAGAAGTGTCATCGGAATTACCATGTTCCGCACAATGTACTACGACACGTAGCTAGCACACCAATCCAAGTAATGACGCCTCCTAGTCCTACGCCTGAAATCTCTATTCCCAATGGTCAAGAAGACATGGTGATGTCTGAAGTCCGTTCCCTTGGTTCTGCTCCTCCTGCTGTTGGCTCTGTTCAAGATCCAATGCATCGATCCATGTTAGGTTCAGATGGACATGCAGGTTCTGCCGTTTCGATGTCACCTCTAGAGGTTTCGCATTTGGCAATCCAAAGAGCGACTGAGAACATGTCTTTGTTGGGTAGAAGACTGGCACAAGAACAATTGGCTGAGAATGAGTTCAACACCGTGCTTGCACAGTATGAGCTTGCATCCCGTGGCTTGAATGCTTTGATGTCAGGTCATCAACAGATTCTGCAATCGCAGTCATCTTCCGCTTCCGTCTCTGTCGAACGTCCTTCAGGTACCTCGCGTAGCTCGATTGTACCAGCCGATTTGCCGCTTCTGCAGTGGACAGGCAACGTCTTTGATAAGTCGAGAACTACGTTTTCGTCTGTACAAGAATGCCTTGATCGGTTTGAAGACATCGTAGAGTCATACTCTCAAGATTTGGATTCCTCGTGGTGCCGTTTGCTTCCGCGCATGCTATCTCCTGATCAACGCTCCTGGTTTGTGGATCACTTGAAACCACATGGACACCTCCCCTGGGCCTTTGCCAAGAAGACCATCATTAGCAAGTATGGTATCCAAGATGCCGAGCGCCAAGCCCAAGCAACCCAAGCCTTATTCAACTTGCAGATGAACCGGGATGAGTCGGTAGAACGGTACACTGACCGTTTTCACAAGATTCGTCGTGAAGCTGGCCTCGAGGATAGCCGCGTAGTGGCCACGTTGTTTGTCAACTCTTTGTTGCCAGAGTTGTCCCAGCACGTCAGTTTGGGTCAAGCCCATTTGCCCGCTGACAGGCGCGAGTCCACTGATCAAGCCGCGAATTTGGCGCGCACATTATATAGCAAGGTGGTGCTATCAAGACACGATCCGCGCGTAGCAGCTTTAGAAGCCTCCGTGAACTTGGCAAGTTCGTCGTCGTCTGCTGGTGGTTCTGGTTCGTCTGGTGCTGGTGGCTCCCCCAAAGCCAAGGACAAGAAAAAGGCTGCCGATAGCAAGTTTTGCCGCCTTCATGGCAAGGGAAAGCATTCAACCGATGAGTGCAGGCAAGTTGCGTCTCTCAGGACGAATGGCACTTCTGGTGGTAAAGTGTCAAAGCATTCGGGTTCGTCGTCGTCGTCTTCGGTGTCGTCTTCTGGCAGTGCGTCGTCTTCTGGCAAAAAGTGCTATAAGTGCTCAATGCCTTGGTCTCGAGGACATACGTGTTCACCTGTGAACCACATGGCCATACGATCAGCGACTCGTACTTTGTCAGAAACAGACAACACACCCCCAGTCACGCCGACTTCTCGTCGCACAACTGCTGCTCCCATGCCTCCTACTGGTTCAGGTACCCCGGTATCTACCGATCCCTCTTCGTTGCCTCCAACTGCTGTTACCACAGCAACAGATACTTCGACCGCGCCTCCATCCGAGGACATTGATATGACTGAGCTTGAGGATGCCCTCAACGATGCCTGTTCTGATTGTAAGTCATCACGCGATTTTACTCGTCGTACATACCGGAACACTAAAGCTTTTTATACTTGTGTTACTATACAGAAAAGGAATTGCTTTGCTTTCGTGGACTGTGGCGCCACATTCAGCGCGATTACACCTTCTTTCTGCTCTCTCTTGGGTCTTTCTGTGGTTCCTGCAACAGGGAAGATTGGCATGGCTGCTCCCGGTCTCGGGATAGATAGAGTTGGCACAACACAAATAAAGCTTGAACACAATGGATACATTGCTGATGCACATACTTTTGAAGTGATGGATATTAACGCTGACGCTGACATTTCAATTGGCGCTGATCTTATGACGTCTATTGGGATATATATGAAAGGCTTAGCTCATTGCTGGCACAAGTCTTCTCGTCCGTTACTGCCTCCACCCGTTACTTTACTCAAAGCTAATGATGCATCTGCTGGAACACCAGAAGAACACTCTCAGTTTCTTGCAGCAATTCAACCATTACTTGACGAAAATGCGAACATTCCTGCTGACTCATACTGTCCTATTCCTGAGGCAGTTGTTGAGCTTCACACACCTGAAGGAAAAGTCGTAAACCGTCGCCAATACCGGCTGCCTAACAACATTATGCCAGCACTTCGTGAGCACATACAGAAATGGCTTGACGATGGTGTAATTCAAAAGGCTCCGCCTGGTTGCACATGGAATTCACCACTCACGTTTACACCGAAGCGCGATTCGGCTGGAAACATCAAGGGAATTCGTCCATGTCTTGACATACATGGGGTCAATGCCTCGCTAACGAATGACGATAAGTACCCTTTGCCGCTTATCAAGGATATATACAGAAAGATTGGCAATGCTCCATACTTATCAGTATTGGATGTACAAGCCGCATTTCACTCACTGTTAATCCGAGAAGATCACAGGCATAAAACATGCTTCACCTTTGACGATAAACAATACTGCTTCGTACGATCACCTTTTGGAATCAAACACGTTAGCTCAGTATGGATGAGAGTCCTACATACTGTCACGGATGGTCTTGAAGGAGTTGTTTCCTATGCGGATGACATTGTCTGTTGGGGAAATACGTATGAACAACATTTGGAAAGAGTCCAGAAGCTTATACGTCGATTGACTGAATTCAACCTACGAATCAACATTGACAAAGCACAGTTCCATCAAAGATGTGTCAATTTACTTGGGTATTGTATCCAGGATGGCATGATTGCTCCTGATCCGAGGAAAGTATCCAACGTGATGGAATGGGAACAGCCCAAAACAGGCCGTGATGTTATGTCATTCCTTGGTCTAGCTGGATTTTTCCGAGAGCATATTCCGAATTTTGCTCGTCTTACTGCTCCATTGAATGCGTTACGTACCGCTGGCGCTTTGGATAACCTTTGGACAGAAGAACATACAACTGCATTCAACAATGTGAAACTCGCTTTACAGTCTGCGCCTGTTCTTAGCCAACCAGTGGAAGGTCTACCATACTACCTTGCTACTGATGCATCCCAATACGCGATTGGTTGTTGCCTCTACCAGATTGTGGACAATACATACCGTTACATTGGTTTTATGGCACGTTCTTTGAACAAAGCAGAACAAGCATACAGTACTACAAAAAGAGAACTACTTTGCATCTGTTACGGTTTAGTGAAGTTCCATCAGTTCACGTGGCAGCAAAAGCTTACAGTGATGTGTGATCACAAAAGTTTACAATATCTCCATACACAACCGATTGCTTCACCGATGATGATCAACTGGATGGATATCATTTGCGGTTATGACTTTGACGTCGTGCATATACCTGGCATTCGCAATATTCTGCCAGATTCTCTTAGCCGTCTCTTCCCGTCAAACGCGCTGGAAGGGGGTAATAATCCAGATAATCAGCATGATCACGCGCGTTCTCCTTATTTGGGCGATCTCATCTCGTCACGAAAAAAAAGAATTTCGGTACTTCTTCTTCCAACTCTACTCATGCTCAACGCGCTGCTGACATTGTCGACTATATCACTCCACCAGAGGAAGCACGTAGTAACTTACTGCTACAAGCACATCTCAATGGACACTTTGGTACTGACGCCATCGTACACGAGTTGCATAGCCAAGGTTTTCACTGGAAAAACATCAAGCAAGACGCACTCAACACGGTAGCCAAATGCCCTGAATGTCAAATGTTCAATATTGGCAAACACGGATACTCACCTTTGCGACGTATTACCGCTGACAACGTTGGAGATCACTGGGCAATAGACCTAGCTGAAATGTCCATGACAACGTCACAGGGTAACAACTACATACTCGTAATGGTCGATATCTTCTCACGTTTCTGCATTCTGCGTGCAATTCCAGATAAATCGGCACTGATCATTGCAAAACAACTCGTCGACGTATTCAACCTTGTTGGATGGCCTAAAGTCCTGCAATCGGACAATGGTACCGAGTTTGTGAATGAACTTGTGCGTCTGGTGGTCGAACACTCCGGAATCGATCGTCGTTTGGTCACACCATATCATCCTCGCGCAAATGGGGTTGCCGAGAAATGGGTGCACACGACAAAGTCTGTAATCGTCAAGAGGTTGCAAGGGAGAAAGATGGATTGGGACCTGTTCCTTTCCAGTGCACAACTGAGCATCAACAGCAAGCATGCCAAGCTGCACGGATCCCGACCATTCTCACTGATGTTTGCAAGACAGCCGAACTTTTGGCAAGATTATACCGGAACCGACTCTGGGGACATGAAAGCTGCTCGCACTTCTGATCGTAGATTGGAAGAGATGGAGAAGGTAGTAATACCGGCCATAGCTGAGCGCGTCAAAGCCCTACACGATGCTCAAGACGAGAAGTTCAACAAGAACAATCGCATTCTTCCTGAATTTCCAGTTGGTAGTAAGGTCATGATTATGAATGTTAACCGGAAGTCCAAGACGGATGCCCGTTATGAAGGTCCTTACACCGTGCATGGCAGACGATCTGGAAAAAGCGGACCTTATGTTCTCACTGATGAGACAGGGGCGCTGTTGGCGCGGGATATTCCACCTTCCCACATCAAACTGATCTCACAAGACACTGTCGCATCTGGCGAAGACTTTTACGAGATTCAAATATTGTGGATCATGAGGGTCGAAATGGTAATTACAAGTACCGGGTTCGCTGGAAAGGCTACACAGCCAAGGATGACACATGGGAACCTCCAGAGCACTTCAACGACCGTACGCTGATTGAGAAATATTGGCAGCGTCGTCAACCCGACCAGCAGAAACGCAAACGAGCAGCTAATCCAACACGCCGCTCTACTCGTTCTACGAAACAAAGACGTACTTAGGTTGTCTTTTCTCAAGCACTTTTCTCCCACTGGGTTTTCACTGAGTTTTTCAAGACTACACCTATACCACAAGTACTTTATATCAGCTTATCTTACCGGTTGATCCAACCTGGAAGGGGGTAATGTTGTATCCAACATGAACATAATCACTGATCAGTATCTCGGAACGGTTATCTCTCACTTTCCTTTTTGGTAAAACTCACTCATGCAGACATATCTTCCATATCCGGCATATTGTCATAGACGTTATCATGAACGCGTGTCAACAGCTATCACTTAGCTTATCGTTATCCGTTATGGACCGGCTCCATAACGATAGACATCACTCGTTTCTCAATAACACCCCAACATGACATACGTAATGGATATACAGGTATAATCATGATATGACCTTGGATAACATCGGTAATAGGAAGTCCCATCCATGATAAGCATTTAATATAAATAGAGCGAACTCTTCATCAATAAACTACAGTTTTCTGAGTCTCGTTGACTTCTATTGTCCCTTTTCGATACTCGCTACTTCGCTCTTATCTCAGTAATGAAGTTAATTCTTCAATGGCAAGACAATCACATGGGTAATTCTTAAGTTAATGTTGTACATACAAAGTCAACCGTTCTTAAAATGCCAAGGACGCACATATGCTTAAACTTCTAGACGCGTCCTTAAAATGAAAAAGTGTCATACAACTCTATATTATGCAGCTTACTATTTTTACCGACAGTCTGAATGTAGGACAGCATCCAAAACGGGCAATCTATTGTATTGAAAAACGTGATAGTAATGCGTATTAAGCTGACGTCTAAGGGATCAAGCAATGCCGCCAAGAGGGAAAGATACACAGCCAAGAGGATGACGGATGGCCAAGAGAAAGACATGCTGCCAAGGAAACATGTTCGTAGTGTGCATGTATTTGTAGGGACGTTTTGTTTATGTAAAAAGATATAAAAGCAGAATCACTGGGCGAAAAAGGAATAATCCCCTAGCGAGAAGTATGAGACTATGCTAGGGGATTATTGACAATCCCGGGTGTAATGCCCCATTTTCAAGACAGAGGATTATTCCAGAGCAACTCGACGTTATTAATAATCCACTAGAGGATTATTAAAATGAGCGGCGAATCGGAGGGCCCATGTTTTTTATGTAAACGGCAGGTATACAACTTTAACTTTAATCTTGGTGTAATGGCGCGGTACATCAAAGCTGTATGGAAGGTTTCTTTTTGTGTAAACGTATACAGGGGCACCGTTCACTGCGCAGAAGTAAAAGAATACTGTGCTTTTAAAAGCAACGTATTCTTTTAAATGGAGTGGGGGTACGTGAGAAACTGCCGGGACCCCCGATTTTGATATAGGAAGATGGTGTTTGCAGCAAGAAAAAAAGAAACATAAACAACGGCAATGGTGTTCCGAGGTCATGTGTCAGCGAAAGTAAATAAAATACAAGCGTTTAAGCCTAATTTGGAACGTGCGAAACAGTAAACCAGCAATGCCGTTTGGCAATGTCAATACGGGAGATGTGCAGTGACTAGTAGTCTTTACAATACACATGAAGGAAGCGAACGGTTTAGTGGGAAAGCCAGTTTATTTAGGAAAGGGACGGCAATTTTCTGCTCCGGCAGTAAAAAAAGGCGTACTGTTGCTAATCTACTTAATGCTGGCGAGAATGAATGTCCAATGTCAAGACTGAGTGCTTGCACATAGTCTTTCATTCATGGAGCGCCAAGGCAGTATGTAATTTCGCTCTTTTCAGGCACGGTTCTGGATGAGAGATATGCAACTTTATATTATGCAGCAAGTTATTTTTACTGCCGATCTGTATAAGGAGACACAAATCCAAAACAGGAAAATCTTTATCATAAAAAACGTGGCCGTTTAATATTGCTACGAACATAATACATGCGGCCAAGAAAGCAATAGATGTGGCCAAAGAGAGAGGCATGCAGCCAAGGAAACTGGTTAATAGAAAGCACACATTCGTATCTACATTTTATTTTATAACGCGGTGCCGTAATTGAAGAAAAAAGATGAATATAAAAGCACGCCAGAAACGCGATCGAAGGATCGGGCATCTACACTTCTTCTTGCACACCACACTTACCTCTTTACCAATGTCCAGTCACCAATTGTTTCAATGCTTGTGCGAGACATGTACGCGCCATAATCCTAATGGTATGGCCGTAACAGCAGCAACGTACAACGCGCACTATGAGCGCGGTGTTACTGCAATGCTGATGGAATCTATTGGTAAGTCCAAATTATACGGTACCGTGCGTTATGTTGACCAAGGTATATGCAGATGGTAATCTTGTCGAATCAACCGCAAATACCGAGGAAACCGCGGACCAAAGCCGTGACGAGCCAATGTCTGTTGATAACTACGATGGTGGTGGCAACGGTATGCTTCAGAGTAACATCCAGAGGTAGCTTGCTAATGAAAAAATAGGATATACATCGTACCAATCATCAGAACCTACACCGGAGCATACACTAGCGCCCTTGTTGCGAACTTTGAGCCAGGAATCTCTGCCGCAAGAGTCATTTCATGACGCAATTACGGAAGATCGGGAGCCGCTGATCGAGGAGCCAATGGAGGACTTTGATTCCTTGACGAATGACGACGAAGGTTTGTAAAGAAACTTACTGCTGAGGCTAGAGTGCGACCGTTAATATAAAACTGATATAGATATAAATTCTGACGTACAACCTGACACTCCTTTGAGCGATTTGATCCCACAGCCGCTGCTCTTCATCTTCATGTTTCTTGCTCTGTTCCTACTGCACCATCTCTCGGAACGGACGTCGACCCTCCTGATTACTTTTGTCATGACGTTAATCCCTCTTATGCATGTCCCAACATTCAACTTTCCTGCTACGATATCCACAATTCGTCATTATATCGGATTTCAGGACCTGACAGAGCCTATCGTTATGTACGTTGCTTGCTCAAAATGCCACGCGATCTACCTGCCCTCCACAGCACCTGACACTTGTGAGACTGTTCGATTGAACGCCGACGTGTGCGCAAACCCATTGTTCAAGGTATCTTCCAATCGTCAGACTCGCGTGCGTCGGACGCCATTCAAGCAGTACGCCTACTACCCGGTCAAGTCCGCATTGGAGAAGTTG
>JALLLT010000167.1:0-12954 GCA_025266875.1 Fennellomyces sp. T-0311
TCGTGAACCATTTCATGCCATGAAGACGTTCGAGGCATTCGTCGATGCGTGGTAACGGTGTAGAGTTACGTTTAGTAACCCGGTTGACCGCGCGGTAATCAATGCACATCCACATAGTGCCGTCCTTCTTGTGTACAAACAGGACGGGTGAGCCCCAAGCAGACGAGCTAGGACGGATCAGGCCAAGGTCTAGCAGTTCCTTCAGTTGACGGCGCAGCTCATCCAATTCGCGCGGACTCATCTTGTACGGCGGTCTTGATACAGGGTCGGCATCACCAGTGTCAATGACATGCCCAATGTCACGCTTGGGAGGTAGGCCAGAGAGTTTGTCTTGGAAAACATCACTGAAATCCGCGACTAGAGCTTTGGCCATCTGATCATGCGCGTCGTCTTTGGATGTTCCTTCTTGAGGGCGCAGGAAACAAACAAAGACATCGTCAATCCCCTTGTGGCACTCCAAACGCTGGACTTGACGGTGCGAGATCAGGTACGCAAGTTCAGGGATCACATGTTTATGTCGGGGACGAAGGACATATTCATGCTCACCTTTTTGAATACGCCAGGTATCCAACTCCCAGTCCGGAATCGGCTGCACAGATTTGAGCCAGTCACGGCCTAGAATCACATCGAATTTGGTGTCAAGAACATAGGCGGTGGTCGTGTGCTTGTATCCTTGAGCATCCAACAACAACTTGGCTTGCTTGGTGATGGTTGTTGTGTGACCTCCGGCGGTTTCGACAGTTCGACCTGGAATCGCGCGAGTGGGCAGCTTGTCAGCAATGCGTGGTGCAACATATGAGCCCGTAGCACCAGAATCAATCAACACATCAACAGCGAAATCATTGCAAGACATTGAGTACAGAGGTAAGTCAGTTTCTTTTATTGACAATAACGAATCAATATACTGCGTGTCCTCTTCCAAGGTTCTTTGTAGATCCAAGGACTCGTCGTCTTGCTCATCTGATAGATCGATCAACGGAGCCTCCGGAACCTTGGGACTTGTGTCAGGATGGACCATGTTTAGGGAATGGTGTGGTGCGAGGGAGCGCGGAGGGACTTCCCTTAATCCGACCGCGCCTTGCCTTTTCCCTGACCACCAGATGGACGAGCCTTGTTAAGGCCAGGCTGGGATGGACAAAAACGGGCAATGTGTCCAAATCCGGCACAGTTGTGGCACTGCCGGGTTTCACCATTGTGGGGGCCATCGTTTTGTCGACGCCAGTTGTTGGAGTTGTTGCCGCGACCAGGGAACGCCAGTTCGATCCTGATCCTCTTGTGCGGATGGCATCGAGATCCATAGGAGCAACACCGGTCGAGCGCATGTACTCAGGTACGTGAAAAGGGTTGGACTGCTGAAACTGCTGGAACTGCTGCTGAGGCTGATGGTAGGAACCCTGCACACCTTGGCCAAAGGCCATCATGGACTGAGTGCGCTGGCTATCACATAGCAGAGCCAACCTCATGGAGTCACTAGCGCTGGACGGAAAGCGGAAGCAAACCTCAGCACGGATGACAGGCTGAAGACCTCGTTCGAATCGGTCTTTGGCTTCTTCGTCAGTCATGGAAGGTAACGAGTTCCACAACGCCTGGAATTGAGCGACATACTCGGCAACGGTCCCACCTTGTACCAACTGAGCAAGCTGGTCTCGTGCAAGCTGTTTGGCATTGACCGGGCTATATGCCACCTCAATCCGAGTCTTGAACTCACTCCAGGTAACGGTCTTGTTGGCTTCACTTGCCACGCGTGCTTGCTGCTGCCACCAGATCTCTGCTTCACCTCGCAAGAAGGTAACTGCGTAGCTCACGTACATGTGCTGGGAGAGTGATGACATGCCAAGGTATCGTTCGACTTGTCGCACCCAGCTTTGTACGGCATTCAACGCACGACTACCACTGTACGTATCCGGCTCATGTACACGTGGTTGGAAACCCAAACTTGGCGCCACCACCTGTGGCTGGGAATCCTTTTCTAAAATCTTTGTCAGGGCTTGCATAACCAGCGTCATCTGGTTGTCTTGTTCTGGTCCTGGAGGCATATTGGCTGGTTTACCAACGTCAATCAAAAATTCTTCCTTAGTGGTAAACTCTTCTGGTTCTTGGTCGCCGATCGATGGTACCGGTTGTCGATATTCTTGAAACTGATGTGCTGGTAACTTGAAAACTTTTCTGCTATTATCGGCCATAAACTACTTTCGCTACCAATTGTCGTGTCACTTGTTGGCGGATGAACCGTAGCCAATAACAGAAAAAGGTTTGAAAGAGAAGTCGTAAGATAATGTTTATTCTTTTAGTCTAAGGGATATTTATATGTTTTCTAATGCTAATAAAATACTACTGCGGCTTACTGCAGCTTACTGCGCATGACGTGGATAATGGATTTGATGATAAGGATAATAACAAAAGGGAGTACAAAGAGGTACTGCGGCATACCGCAGCGATCTGTGCAACAGCTAATACTGCGCGACAAGGAAGGATCATCCAAAAAGGAAACCAAAGGAAGTCCGCCAGAAATGGCTACGACAACTTTTTGGCGGATAGATCCGTGGCCAATAACAGAAAAGAGGTTTGAGAGAGAAGTAGATAGATGACGTTTATTGCTTTTGTCTATGGGGATATTTATATATTCTAGCTAATAAAGTATTATCTGTAATAATGCGTGTAATGACTATGGTATGAGTAATGTGGACAACAAGGTGAATATGTGTGAGTCATGCTGAGGTCTAAAAGGGATGGACGCGTTGTGAGTAATATTCGTGCAACAGCGCGTTGCTGTGCAACAAAGAGATACCACAAACGACTTGTCCAAAAAGAGAAATACAAAGAAGCCCGCCAGAATGGCTACGACATGTGTCACTTTCTCATCTTCGTAATTTGGCAGTGTCGTAGCCATTTCTGGTGGACTTCCTTTGGTTTCCTTTTTGGATGATCCTTCCTTGTCGCGCAGTATTAGCTGTTGCACAGATCGCTGCGGTATGCCGCAGTACCTCTTTGTACTCCCTTGTGTTATTATCCTTATCATCAAATTCATTATCCACATCATGCGTAGTAAGCCGCAGTAAGCTGCAGTAAGCTGCAGTAGTATTTTATTAGCATTAGAAAACATATAAATATCCCCTTAGACAAAAAGAATAAACATTATCTTACGACTTCTCTTTCAAACCTTTTTCTGTTATTGGCTACGGTTCATCTGCCAACAAGTGACACGACAGCAGAATAGACCTTAGCCAGAGAATAGACTTTTGGAGCAGAAATGAATAAAGAGGATAACTGATGGATGATGTTTATTGCTATTACATGCCCAGATATTTATATGTTTTACTAATTCTAATTATAATATAAAAGGACGTATAAAGAAGACAATGCTGCGCAATCGTTGCCAAGGCTACTACCCCTGCTTAGTACCTTGGTAATGCTCAACATTGTCTTCTTTATATGTCCTTTTATATTATAATTAGAATTAGTAAAACATATAAATATCTGGGCATGTAATAGCAATAAACATCATCCATCAGTTATCCTCTTTATTCATTTCTGTTCCAAAAGTCTATTCTCTGGCTAAGGTCTATTTCGCTAAATTACGAAGACGATAGGCAGATGAATCTGTTGTAGCTCTTGTCATTGTCGTAGTAGCTTTTGCGCCGCATAGCAGCCTATCTTATAGCCAGTTATGAGGGCAGATGTTTACTAGATCAAAAGCTAAAGTTTTATTTTGTATGCACAGGCAGCCTTTTGTAAGGCTGCAGTGCGTTGCAGCAGATGTAACCTTCTATTTTAAAAATATACATGTGTCATGACCGATTAGGACATAGTAACAGTATGCATCGTTGTCACCCCCTTCCTCTTACTTTATTAATATTACCCTGCATTATTGCTCATCTTACTGATATTGTATTTCATTGTCATTAATTCCATTGTTGTATTTATTATTTCTTGCAAGCATTGAGTATATATATATCAGATAAGAATAAGAGCAATAAAGGCATCAGTTTATCTCGTCACATTTTTCTATCTACCTTATCCTTGTCTTGACCAACCTCTAGAATCCATCTCTATCCTAGTTTTTGTCCTTGTCCGGTCTTGCCATTGGTAACCATCCATGTGGTCAATGCAAGGTGGAAAGCACCTAACACCCACCTTTTAGTCTAGTCTTGTTCTTGTCTTGTTCTGTCTTGCCGCTTGATCCATTCTCATGGGTTCTTACATTCTTGTTTAGGGTCTTGCAAAATACCCGACTACCCGTACCCAGCCCATTACCCGATGCTTTGGGTCGGGTACAGGTCCACTGATGCCCGACCTGTTCAGTTTTCAGGTCTTTTACAGAGACCCGACCCGACTCGTAAAGCCTTATGTAAGTGTGGTATAGATTGAGAAGTAGGTAGCAATGGATTTGTAGATTATAAAAATAGAATGTAACAGCACATAATAGTATTACGGTTGATGTACAAGCTTCAATTACGAGTATAAGTATCTTATGGTGTTTATTTATATCAGCTATGCATAATGCAGCACGGTCATGCCTTTTTTTTTAAAAAAAAACTGGAAAGTGAAAAAAATTTATTCTTTTAAAAAAACACTTTCTATTTACAAGCTTTGTATTTCTCCCAAGAGTTCAAGATCATAAGCCTCTTGAGGAGGTCTGGCTGCATGCGATTTCTTGTGTACGGCAGCATGAGGCGCACCGATGAAAAACTGCGCTCTGCTGGCGTCGACGTTGCCGGAATCGCCAAGTAATGGCGCGCCATCCTCGAAAGGTTCGGCCATCGTCGCGAGTTCCCTTTCCAGTAATCGAGCTCGGCATTTTTGTGCTGGGGGCGCGGCAGCATGTTTCGCTCGGCAATGTAGTCCTCGAGCTCGTCGACCAGTTCTGTTCTTACCCTGTACTTCTTCATGAAGCGCGCCATTGCATCGTCCTCCATGAAACCCTCCGGCACCTCTGGTCGGTATGTCGCCCAGCGCTCTTCGACACTTCTACGACCAAGTTCTCTCCATTCCTCCTCCCAGCCGGAACTTGCCCACCAACGGTATTTGAGCTGCGGATTCAGTGCGGTGGCGATCGTGTACACGTCGGTATCATCGGTCTTGATATAGTAGCTCTTGAGCTTGTCCTTATCAACGGAACAAGCAAAGGCAACATCTGGGATCTCGTCCTCAATTGTCTCGAGATGGTCGAGCAGGTCATTGTACTCGACAATGACTTTGTTGATGGTGGGGTAGGTACTGCCGGAAACGTTCTCCGTTACTTCCTGGAACTTGCCGAGGAGTGACGCAACTTGCTCCAGATACTGCCAGTCTTCATTCTCCAGCTGACAATCTCTAAGGTCGTCGAACAATCGAGTTACCGCATGGTACGGCATTCGCAGCAACAGAGCACGCTGTACCATCTGGAACGTAGAATTCCACCGAATACGAACGTCGCGGGAAAGGATGAGTCTGGGGCATCCATGGGCAGCACAAAAGTGGAAGAACTCCTCTCTCTTTGCAGAGGATGCTCTGAAAAGGTACGTGCCAGTAGATGTTTTTTTGTGTATATCACTAAAACTGTACCTTATCTTGACGATACCCTTGTGCAATCGCTTGATGGCGGATGGTCAGGCAGGGTCCAGTCTTGGATCCAGTGTAGCTTCTGGATTATGGCTGCCAGCTGGTTCATTGAGGTCTTCTTCACCCTCGTCACGGTCTGGTGGTGGGGCAGCAAGTCCGACGTCAAGTATCTGCTGCAGTGCCAAGTTAATGACATGCCCCAAACATGCAATGCGATTCTTGGCGGCACAGAATTCCAATCTGCATTAAAACCATTATTAGGAAATTTGTTACCAAGGATTATGTCAACGCTTACCCATTCGCCATCGCAAATGTTTCGAGGTATTTGGCCATGCTCAGCATGTTGGATGCGTTATCGGTCGTAATGGTAAACAGCTTATCAACGATGTCATACTCTTTCAGCAATGCTACAAATGCATCCTTCAGGTTTTCACCAGTATGCGCACCGTCGATTGGATGGAAGCCAATTACCAGCTCACGCGGCTGCCACGAGTCTGCATCGATCCAATGCGCCGTAACACCAAGGAATTCTTCTTGGAAGGGACTGGTCCAGGCATCGATGGTAAACGAGATCTTGTCAACCTTTGCGAAAATGGCAGTGATTTGTTTGACCACTTCAATATGTCGCTCGGCGAGCTAATTAGAGCAGCTACGTTAATATTTCTTCTTTATGATATAGAGTTGTCCATTACCTTTCGACCGATTGTATCGGCACTGGGGAGCTTGATCGCATGTAGGTTGGAGGCACCTTGCACATAATTCAGCAATATCTGGAATTCTGGGCTCTGTACAATCGCCAATGGCAAGCGGGATCGGACTAGGAGTCGCAAAATGTTGTTGATGAATTCATCCCAACTGAAGAATCATGGGCGCTTCGCGTTATTCAACATCTTGTCCAGCGGTCCGAGTGCGGCGTTGCCATCATTGACACCTCCAGAAACATTGTGCTTTCGCAGCAGATGTTTTTTGATCGTCGAGGTGTTTCCATCTTTTCCATGGACGGACTTGCCGCATCCAGGATAAAGGCATTGCATCTTGTCACCTGCACGCTTACCCCAGTTGCCATTAAGGATCCAAGATCCTCCGGAACTCAACAATGCGTTGGACACAAGGCTTGCAGGTTCCTCATCAACAACGATGCTGTCAACGTCATCATCGAACGTTTCCTCATCGTTGATAAATGCTTGCTGTATAGAAGGATCCGATAAGTATCACGATCACTATCAAACCAAGAATGAGGTTACCTCTTGGGGAGTCAAGATCAACTCCTCTTCATCAAAGCATTGGTTGGAGCTGGAGCTGGAGCTGGAGGAGCCGGCGTTGTAGGACATGGTTACAGTTAATGCAAGTGGAACTGGATAATGTATCACAAGTGATGGTGTCTTTACTGGTAAGTGACTCTCGTATTTATAGTGATGATGAAAGGGTCGTACCGGAACCAGATACTCTTTCACAGAAACCAATCGGTTGCATCGTGTCATCGTGGATAATTGTTACTGTTCATTATGTTTAACGAAGTGGATGGATGCACTCCTCTACAATAAATTCAAGTGGTTCCCATCAGTTTTTGCATTAGTTTAAGCCTGGATCAAACATTATGAAACCAGGTACACCAATCGGATGGATCATACCCTTTGTTTCAGTTATAGCAATGTGCGGTGAATGTTTATGCGGATTTTGACAGCGGATAAACTCGCAGGTCGTATCAAACAGCAACAATACGTAATGATGTCAGTACTTTACAACATATTAATCTCACTCAATACCAATGTTACGCGCTCAAGCTACCAAACGCATAGAAGCCCATCACTATATGCACCTCGAGTACATATTGTACGTACCGATTTTGCACATATAGCGATGGGCTTCTGATTTTCAAAATAGCAAGGTAATGAGTGTGATATCAACCGCGACACTCCTTTTTAATCCCCAACTCAACAATCCCATTCAAAACAACATTAATTATGCGATGCTCCCAAAACTTCGTCATAATTATTAATAATCCTGCCAGTTCCCTCAACCAGCGACTCTTTGTTTCAGATAGTTCTGGTTTCTCGCAATCGCCGCCAGGAACAGGAATAGCAATCCGCACAACATTACAATCTCTACTCCCTGCCCCATTTGGTTCCTCACGTCAGTTTCTTCTGTTATAAATTCGGCATTAACGACATATAGCATTGCACCTTTTTCTATGTCTTATTGTTGATATGACGCCGTCGCTATTGTGCTTTATGTAGACGTACTGAATTAGTACACAAACCAGAGCAGTTCGCACTTCACAAACTTATCAAACATATTGATATCAGAAACACCAATTATGTCAACCTCGTTTATGTTTCAGCCATAGCAATACAAGGCAGCCATTTGCATTTTTCACTTATGATGCCATACATATGCACAGTCGTCTCGTATAAACGCAAAAAAGGGCTCATCGCTGGTGCACGGTTGTTGAGTACACATAGTATCTCGATGCTCGCGCACCAACGATGAGCCCTTTTCTGAAACTTTTCATTCTTACACAAGATCAATAACTTGGTGACAGACCCTTAATTCTGCCAATTAATTAATCAGCCACAACGCTTTTGTTTCTTACCGATACCAAGTGCATCGCCTTCAGCAATGCAGCCTCGACTTTTCAACCCCATTTACATCTCCATTTCAGTTACTAGCTTCTCATGATTATGACGTGCGACATTTGCAACAATAAATAAGACACATCTTTTTAACGTATGCTAATGCCTTAAAATTCTGCATTTATTTCTAATTCATTCCATTTCACACCAACACATATCTGTTTCACACTGGCATATATCCATTTTTCACCAATACCATGATTTTCATATTTGAGTGCTGTCCTGAAGAGCGTAATTCCCCAAAAAATTATTACTTTCGCTAATTGTACCAAGTCATTGCATCTATTCTTCTCGGGTCGGGTATCGGGTACGGGCCTTCGGGTCTTACGGGTCTTTTACAGGTACGGGTCGACTTCTTCAAAGCCGGGTACGGGTCAGCCGATACCCAACCCGATACCCGAA
Source organism: Fennellomyces sp. T-0311 (assembly GCA_025266875.1). Classification (NCBI taxonomy): domain Eukaryota; kingdom Fungi; phylum Mucoromycota; class Mucoromycetes; order Mucorales; family Lichtheimiaceae; genus Fennellomyces; species Fennellomyces sp. T-0311. The sequence goes on from JALLLT010000167.1 coordinate 8,577, forward strand.
ATGCGATACCCTATTCTTGTTGATTTGTTAGTAGTTGTATTATCCTTAGTAGAGTAGTATTCTTATCTCCGTCTTGTTCCTAGCTATCTTCTATTGGGTCGTGCTTCTACTCTCCACTCGCATTTCTGACAGTATAAACTGATTACTGGTGTTACCTGCTTTCTTCATCCATGCGCAATATGGTCAAAATTGGATCCTCCTCCCAATCAGGCAATGATGAGCCGCCAAGCTCCTCAACCTCTGTTTCCTCTTCCGCTGTTTTTGGTGCTACTGACGTCGACCAACTCACTGACCTGATGCAGCACTTGCGGATTGGCACACCTCCTAATACTATCTCTCTGCCTCGCAACACTTACACAATGCGCGTTAATGATCTACTGGTATTCACTGGCAACACTGCTGAAGTCTCCTTGTTCATCACCTACATCAAGGTTGCCATTACCATGAATTGTAGCCGTTTTCTAAACGATTTGTCGAGGGTGTGCTATATGTGCTCCTTCATGACCGGTTTTGCATTTGCGTGGGCCCAGCCTTATTTGGATGATCTTGACAGCAACGACATCGACCCCTGCATGTTGTCGTTCCCTGTGTTTTTGGAAGAATTCCATTCCGCTTTCGGCGAAGTCAACGAAATGATGAATGTAGAGGACAAGCTTCTCGACCTCCGCCAAGGATCGTTCTCTGCTGCCAAACATGCCGCCACCTTTTGTTGTTATGCATTGCGCGCCGAATTCAACACACCTGCATTGATGGCCATTTTCTGTCGCAGCCTCTCTAACCGCATCAAGGATGAGTTGGCTACTCGCGATATGCCTACCGATCTCTGGCCCTATGTCACAAAGGTCATCGAATTGGACAATCGCATCTGCGCACGTGATGGTCATCGTCGAACCACCACTACCAAGTACCGCTTCAGGACACCTGTCCAAAATCCTATCATACGCCCATCCTCTGATGTCCAACCCATGGATGTGGACGCTGCCCAGACCAAGAAGTTCGCTCCATTGACCAAAGAGGAGAAAGACCGTCGTTACAAACTTGGTCTGTGCTTGTACTGTGGTGAAGCTGGTCACGAAGCTTAGTCATGTCCGAAGAAGTTAAAAGGCAAAACCCAGAGCTCGTAAGCGTTCGGCTACGCGTTTCCAAATTTTCACGGATGAAGCCACCGTTAAGTTTCATTTTCCGACAGGTCAAATTAAGTTTTTTTGTTGTTGTAAGCCACATATCCTCGCTCTTTACCATGGATTCTCTTCAATACTGCTCCCACTGCAAGGTGTATCGTCCTGCCCGTGATTTTACGGCTAGAAATGGACAGTACAGGACGTGTATTACCTGTCGTCGTAGACAGTCCAATGTGGCACGCCCAGCTTCGGAATTCGCGACGACAATGGAAGAAATGATTGAGTTTATCCCAGCACGCACTGATGGTTTGTATCAAATAATCAGAATAAACCGAAACTATACTTAATAAGCTTTTTTATAGCTGGTGTATCATATGTATACGAGGCTGATGTGTTAATCGAAGGGTTCATGCTGCAACTGACTGACGATCGCGCTCTTCTTCTGCACATCGTTAGTCAAATTGAAGCATGTGATGGTTACATGTATTACTTGAAGAACCTCGCTGATCCACGACTACGACGCTCGGTTTCCTTCAAGTATGTCTGTTGTCAGGATACTAGAGTTCAGTCTCAAGTGCCGGATGAAGTTCGTGCTCGACTTCATTCTCGCATGCGAACTCATCCCTGCAATGGAAAAATCTCGGGGTATATTGACCGGGAGAGTGGGTATGTATACCTCAAAATTCAACACTCTTCTGGTCACCCTCCTCCTCGACTGCGAGAGAATATCCGCACAGAGATGCCAAGAGAAGTTCGTGAGTATATCGTCGAACATGCGGAAGAACTTTCAGCTCAACCGCTATACCGTCGCATTGTTGCTCAGTTTCCGACTGCTGCTGGTACTGTTACGCAACCACAGGTATGTAACAAGCGGTGGTATGATGTTGATACGATGATGATGTTGTAGGTTTATGCTTCATGGGCACGTCAAGTGGAAAGCCGGTTTAAACTTCATGAAAATCAACTTACTTCGGCCATAATGCACGTTGATAGAGGCACCAATGGTGTCTGCAAGGTATGTGTAAGATAACCATATGTGCATGACCATAGCTTTCTTTGCGATGATTACTATGCAACAAAAATGGTAGACAAAGATAAAGATTCTATGAATATTTATGATGAATAAAAAACAGATTCTTTATCGAAATTATGGTGGTGTTATTGGTTTCGGTTTTGTCACCGAGTTTTTTGTTTCGGCATGTGCATCCCCTTTGGTACGCGAGTTCCATGTCGATTCGACATATAAGACGAATAGAATGGGATACGAACTCTTCGGCGTTGTTGCCAATTTTAATGGATGCGGATTCCCCATCGCTTATATGCTTCTCGGTGTTAATGATGGCGTCATTCCAGAGCACGAAAGAGCACCCTCGCGCCAGGAGATGATACGACGCTTTTTCCGTAGTCTACAGACTCATGGATTTGCCCCGGATTTCATCTTTTCGGACAAGGATCGCGGCCAAATCAATGCAATTGAAACTGTGTTTGGTCGCCATCCACTGCGCCTATGTCTCTGGCATATTCAACGAGCAGTAAAGCTACGATTAGGTGAAGACAAAAGAGTCGATCCGCGCTACAATGCAGCAGATGCTCGCGAGCAATTCCCATCCGTTTCTTTGCGCTTTGTTCCACCATCAGACCGTAGTGGAAAAATTTGCCCGAATTCGGATCATCGCGACCAAATTGTAGCCATGGTGCGAAAGCATTATCATATGCACCCGCATATTCCACTCCAACGTGGTACGTTGTAACGGTTGAATCTAGTAGGTATAGGATACATTGTTAATATTGGATTTAGTTGGTCGTGAAAATGCAGATCAACTGCGGCAGCGTGCTGGTCGCGAATTATATCGCTTTTGCGTTCGGCACAATCTTCCTGATGTGTGGGCGTATATGTACAACTGCTGGTACGCCCGTGTATGGTGGGATCGATGGGCTCGCAGCAGTCGCCCTGACAACATACCGATGGCGAAAACTACGATGATGATAGAAGCACAATGGCGAGTGCTAAAGAGGGATTTTCTTTTGAACTTCCCTCGCCCACGACTCGACCTGTTGATATATATAATCATCAACCAACAGCTTCCACTGATGAGAGCCAACTTTCAGCTCAAGATTCAGAATCGCCGCCAGGCATTGGAGTGGGAGAAAGAGTTTGCTAGGTCATGGAAAACTTTGACGCAAACGCTTCGACGACCCAATGGAAGAGAGGAGCCCGACGCCGACGAACGGTATATGCCCTCCATAGAGGACTTTACTTGTGGCTGTCCTGCATTCATTAATAGCAGATTTATGCTCTGCAAGCACCTTGTCAAACGTTACAATGATACAGTAAGACAATCATGGGATTTCTTCAGTGCACTGGATGTCTATGTCCAGCGCAAAGATACTGCACCTTATGTGCATGTTGAAGAAGACGTATGTGCGCTTATACATATATGAGAAAAACTTCTTCCTAACATGTTTAACACGTAGATCCAAGTGTATCCCTTTAGGCTAATGCGGCTTTCCCCTCTTTCTTGGCCCCAGGACGATGAAGGTGCTCCAACGGCAATAGACACTATGCCTACAAATGCTGTTCACCCTTTTGAAGAAGGTGTGTGGTTTTTGTAGCATATATTAGAGTTAGTGATATTCGAAGTACTGAGTGAATTATTTATAGACACACCAACGGATTTCATTGCTTCTCAAGAAGCTGATGTCCTGTCAGTTGATGGGTTTCGAAGGGAAGAAGATAATTCGCCCATCTTGTCTAGCCATGGTGCTGCAGACGAAGAAGATGTGGTCATAGTGATCGACGACGATGACGACGATAGACTGGCTGAAGATGCTATAGAAGTAGATGCTGACATTGACGATGAAGAGACTGACTTGTGGACCCGTTTGGGTACATCGGAAGATAGTTTGCTGCAAACATATCAACGGCATCAACAGTTAATGCAGCAGTTAAACGATGCACGCCTTCAGCTACAAGAAGAAGTAGCTAGCTATCGAATGATGCTGCCACCAAACCAGCGACGCACATTCGACGATGCCTTTCTACGTGGTGACACTGAAGGATATGTCAGAAGAGTTCGTCAACACCGCAACGAGAATATATGCTCAAGAAACTCACGTGGTGTCCATCCATACACTCAGTACTATCCTTTATAGACTTACTTGCTTTTTATTTTCATTATCATCTTTATTTTGTTTACTCTCTCTTTATCTTTTTTATGTTTCCACTTCTTTTCTTTTCTTTATACTTTCTTGTTTCT
>JALLLT010000168.1:0-12205 GCA_025266875.1 Fennellomyces sp. T-0311
TTGGGGGGTGGGTGGGAGGAAATAACAGTTGGGTAGGCGATTTGGAGAAAAAAATTTTCTTTTCCATTTTACATCATGGTGTCATGAGCAAACAGATGGCCGGCAATTCAGTAAACGACCTCGCAACAAGCTTATCGTACTCACGGCGCGAAAAAGACGATTTCGTGTATAGGAAGAAAAAACGTACGAAACAACAAAAGGCTTTGCTGAGCGACTTTGAAAAAAAAACACGCGTTCATCTGAAATCTCAAACAAGAAGCACTTCAATTCCGACGATTTACATTAGCATTGGACGTAATTGTGAAAGGAGATGGAAGGAGAAAGGTCATTGGGGTGACATGGGAAAGGGAACTGTGTAGCTATGTTACGCACTTACTTTGATAGAACCGTTTTCGTTTTCAAATGCATTCAGCAGCACTTTTCCTGTACGCGTACAGTAGCACGGTTTCATGCACAACAGTATCGGCGGCAACCATATGATGATGGACGAAAGATGATGGAACTGTTGGGCAAACGTTTTTACATTGCTCGATGATTTCTGTTGACACATACAGTTTCTTTTCATTGATGGATCCACAGCAATACATGGCCGTGATAATTTACGTTATGGATATCCCACCAATATAAAGATGGTTTGCTTCACAAGGTACATGTCTACAGAAAAAACATAGTGGCCAATCAATAACGACCTGGTATGGTTGGATAGAATTTGGTATAGCTGTATGGATTATATTCAGAAACAAGCAGAACTATCTTTGTCTTATGCATGCCGGTAATAAAATCCACTTTGTAATTAACGCGTTCTCGCCCATAAAAGATGTGCCCCTATGATAGATAAGATGGTTGCACGGTTAGTACAGAGAAAATAGAAAGCACAGATTTTATTTATAAAAGCTTAAAGTGAAAAAGAAAAAAGGAGATTGCTGATTAGCGGCGTTGTGTACCAGAGCGTCTACCATGGTAATGACGCTGCATTATTTCTTCATGAAACTGTACAAGTGTTCGAACATGCTGGGCGTACCGCTCTGCCTCTTCCGGCGAAATCGTGCTGAGCTGTTGTATCCGGTCGCGATCATGGTAAAGGGCTACAACTGATTGCTCGACGAATTGTAAATCGTTTGCGGTGTGATTCGGAATTGGGAGGGATTGATCCTGCACATTTACATCCTCCATCGCTTCAGCATCTTGCAACTCACCTTCCTGGACAGGGTTTGCGTAAGCAACCAACTCAATCGCATTATGCCGCTCTGCTTCAAAAAGAAGTTGCATGCCTGTGAATTTCTCCAACAGATACATGTGCTTACAGGGAGCATTTCTATGCTGGTAATCGTCACAGGTACAAGATAAAATAAGCATATCATCGCTGACAGCCACATCATAAACCTCAGATGATCGAGCCTCAAACGACTTGACTGACCAGATACCAACCATTGGGCTACTATAATGTTCACCTTCCGGATTGCAGATCATCGATGCAAGAGCTTCAGGATCTACAAGAGAAACATAATGACGACGGCGTGACAGCTCGTTCTCTAGTGGCCCCATCCGTCCATTCAACGCCATGATCCGCTCGCGTTCGTTTTTCATGTAGAACTCGACGTCGTGTGTAAGGATGAAAAACAAACGGTCGAGTCTCTTGTTGCGCCGATGATTAAAGTACACGGTTTTCAGTTGGTTGTGCCATGATTCGATAAAGTTGTTCGTCATCAAACGTCTACTGTCACGTTCTGCATATGCATATGCCCAACGTCGAATCTTTTCTTCGGGTAGCCACCATGTCTCGAAGTAATCCTGAAACTCTTCTTGGTCATAAAAGTCGCTTTGGAATTGCTGGATTGAACGATAGAGCTGGTCAATATTCTTTTCGAACAACAGCTGCTTCAATGCACCCAGTATTTCATAACGATACTCCTGTAGTTCATCAGCGGAATACGACCCATCCAATCGTACTTTGCTCTTCAGGTTTCGAGCCCATGCTTGGGCAACGTGAAATCCACAGTAATGAATTGCTGCGTCCGGAAACACTGCTTGGATGGCATTGACCTCCGGAATGCTGCAATCGATCGTCATATGGGTGATGTCCATGTTGCATGATCCACGGAGAAAACGTAACCACTGATGGATGGGTCCAGAGGACAAGTCATTGGTGAACATATATGCGACTGGATAACCACATCCTGTATATGAGTCGCGAATTACAATGCTGTACATGACATCCGCAAGTCGAGCTGTGATCTTATACGTAGCATCCATGCAAACCGAACGCGAGTGCTGGAGCTGCGCAAGTTGAACTGGCGAAAGGAAGCCGAACGAATAAGTGTCAACGCTCTGTGTATACTGCGAGGGATCGCCACGGAAGATGACATAATTTTCGTTCACGAGGCGTTCATTGAGCCATATATGTGCTGAAATCATATCATCGTTATCAAACTGAAAAAGATCTGTCTTAAGCTATATATTTTTATCGTCAGTATAAGATAATCTTTTGATTTTGCAACCGGTACACAAAACTATCCAAATACCTTGTTCATGAGGTTGTAAACGTCTTCATAGTTCACTCTCCTCTGACCCGCTGTTTCTTGGTCGTCCATTGCGTCAAGTTGACGCAAAACCGAGATGCGGATATCACGGCAGTTGCTGGTAACGCGAAGCTGCTCGGCAATCCGTTCGACGTTATTGCGCGTCAAAGGAAGAGTGCGGGTATCAAACGAATCTCCTGGAACATGGTTCGTATGGTCGTTCAAAAGGCGAATTTCGCAAACTTCAGGCTGTTCACTCAAAATCGTAGCTTTCAAGCGACCTTCACAGCCGCACTTCTTACTGTCCTTCTGCGCGACTCTCACTGAACGTTGTGGCGAGTAGTGGCCAGCACGGTGGCAGTTGAAAGTCTCACTATACAGCACAGTGCTGTTGCTACCGGGAGTGCTGTTCGTCTTGCGCTTCGTGTTCCACTTACTTCCACATAATTCTGAGATGCGAGTTAGGCAATTCCTCCAATCGTTGGAATGAACATGCACAGGGTGATCGACATGCATTGCAAGAACACCAGGTACGGTCGAATGTCCGAGAGCGAAGCGAATGTTGTTAACGTTGTAAAGTTCGTTGTTCATGGTAAAGTAGTTGGAAGTAACTAAGGTTACTTTACTTTTCATAAACCGCTATTAAGCATACCTCTTCTCAGCCACAATGGGACACATCGTTTATCATAATCGCAGAAGGAAATCACAAAGTGGTTTTTATTGTTCGGTATGCATTAGATAAAAATAGAGCTGCTTTCTTCAAAGTATGATCTATGACGCCATATCAAACCCCATTCAACCGAACCAAGTTGTTATTGGTTGAGCTTGGTATTTTTTTTTCGTTAATAGATAACTTGTGAAGCAAAACGCCTTAATACTGCCGGAACGTTCATAGGGTATATCACCATGACCATATATTGCTATGGATCCATCAAAAGAACGAAACTGTTTGCTTCAGCAAGGTAATCCAACAAGATAATCCAACGAGGTAACCTGACAATACCAGAAGAGTTGTCCACTGGTTCCATCATCTTTCGTCCATCATCATATGGTTGCCGCCGATACTGTTGTGCATGAAACCGTGCTACTGTACGCGTACAGGAAAAGTGCTGCTGAATGCATTTGAAAACGAAAACGGTTCTATCAAAGTAAGTGCGTAACATAGCTACACAGTTCCCTTTCCCATGTCACCCCAATGACCTTTCTCCTTCCATCTCCTTTCACAATTACGTCCAATGCTAATGTAAATCGTCGGAATTGAAGTGCTTCTTGTTTGAGATTTCAGATGAACGCGTGTTTTTTTTTCAAAGTCGCTCAGCAAAGCCTTTTGTTGTTTCGTACGTTTTTTCTTCCTATACACGAAATCGTCTTTTTCGCGCCGTGAGTACGATAAGCTTGTTGCGAGGTCGTTTACTGAATTGCCGGCCATCTGTTTGCTCATGACACCATGATGTAAAATGGAAAAGAAAATTTTTTTCTCCAAATCGCCTACCCAACTGTTATTTCCTCCCACCCACCCCCCAAAAATCAAATTTTTTCGAACTCAACCGGGAGGAAATAAGGGGATGCGCTGCAGATAGTTGGGGGTGCATGCTGGGAACTGTCAGAATACTGGGGGGAGAGACAGCTTTTTGGGAGAGACTGTTACAAACATTCTCTATTTGGAAAGAATGGTAGCACAGAGTTCGAGAGCTCTGCTAAGTCTATTATCACGAGCTGTAAGATCCATATGAGCGTTAGAAACATACTTTAATCAATATAAAATAAAATGATACAGTAATATAAGTGAGAAGAATATATATGTGGTGGATGTGAAAGCTCATGTATTCTATGGCTCATCAGTCATATAAATGCTATATAAGCTGGTTTGGAGCAGATACCAGAGAGAGCCGAACTTGCTAACGTTGACGACGTAATTTCCAATCATTGAGCAGCAAGGCTGTAGATCTACCACTTCGTCCAGATCCAAGCTATCAAGACGATATAAAACCTCGGCAGGGTTGGTAGGGGTTACGATGAGATTTCCAGCGAGGTCTTTGAGACACGTTGAGTATATCGAATTTGGGCAGAATGTTGCTACATCAGAGATATCGCGTATTGGCTGATATACTTTCAGATGAGCGAACTTCGTATTGTCCTGTGTAATTATATCTTCGATTTGTCCCAGAATATATACTGATGTCTCGCAATCGACGAAAAACCCAGCAACACCTTTCTTGAAGTCTTTGCGGGCAGTATTGTTGTCGGCATATTCGCAATCTTTACCCAAGTAAGTCTCTGTAAAATCCTTGTGGTTGTCCATGTACTGCAAGATCGCCTCACCAGCATTTATGTGGGTGTCGTTGTCGTCCCAATAACCACCTTCGATTATATGCCGAAACATGAACTGACGCCCGAAAAGAGTTAAGACATCACGCGATGGATTATGCCTATTAGTAAGAAAAATGTGTTCTCGGATAAACTTGTTGAATTGTTCGCCCTTTTTACTTTCATAATGGATGGCGGTTGCGAAGCGGACAAGATCGTGCTGTAAATGGTGTAAAATATGCAGTTTCGATGTTCTGCTTATTACTCTTGGACCTTGGTTGCTGTATGTACAGCAGAGATCCTCGACTTCGTTGATAGCAGTCGTGAATAACTTGACTTTTTGATCTACGAGCTGGATGTACGCTTCAAAGTCACCGTGGATCTCTCCCATATATACCAAGGATATCAGTTCGCCATGTACCACGAAGCATTTAAACCAAGCGTCAATAACAGCTTTTCTGTCACCGTCCAATCCTTGCCACTCGTTATATCGTAGGTCGTTCAAGATAATAGGAAGTTGCTGCGACATTATCTTGAAATCTCGTCCTACGAATGAGGTACTTGATAACCGCAAGCAGCTGCCCATCGTACGACCGAAAGCTTTAGAGGTGTAACTTCGTAATTTGGTTTGAAGTTGGCTGGTTTCAAGTGCATTGAGATACTTAACCAATGAATACGTGATATACTTTGTGACTCCAAGCATCAGACAGTGCAAAATCTCGACCGGAAGATCCTTCGTTTGATCGAAAGCACGCAACTGAAGTAGCACTTCACCGCCAGTGAGCTTAAGACCTAATTTACCCAGGTCATTTGTGGTCTCTCGTCCATTGGGGAGGAGTATGTCATGTCTACAAGTCGTGTTCGTAGTCAAGGCAGCAATATCGTCCTTGGAACAAGAAATGGCGTTGTTGTGATCGTTGATATTTAACGTTTCATCTGCAGATCGAACTCGGTAGAAGCACTTGCGACATGGAAAATTTGCCCTTGCGCCTTTATGACATGCGAGTTCCGAGTGTCGTGCATTATCGGCAATGATAAAGTTGAGGGGCGCAATTACCAATACGTTTTCATCGCAGCTAGAGTCGTACATGATCATTCCGTCCTCTAACTGCTTAAGATCAGAAACGATATCGGCAAGCATATCCATAGCTGAGAGACGCTTATGAACGCATAGGAGGAAAGTATTTTCTCTCTTGTTCCTTTCTTGTAGAGGCAGTGCAGATGGAATCATCGACCAACTGTCGAATTTGTTCCATTTTTTTGAAGTGTTCCCACTGGTGTCATCTGAGAACAGGTTAAGCGGGATGACACGGACCTTTGAGTCCAACCCTTCGTCACCTGGTTTGCATCGGTATCGTGCTTCGAAGATACTATTAGTATCTTTTAGCATGTATGGTATGTTGTCGAAAAAGGTGTCAGCATTAGGAAGAAGGACTTGACAGTGATGTCTGCATTCTTGAAGCCGGTTGTTGTGTCCATATAGCTGAACATTGTCCATTACAAGTGGCACAAAGGGAAACTGTCGTTTTTGATTTCCGTCCAAATATTGTGAGAGCATTACGACAGTAGAGCTGTTGCCGGACTGCAATTCATAAGCTACACATGCATCTGCCATGACGACGTCGTTCATTGTGTAGAACCGTACAAGCTTATACAGCATTGTGGAATGATTATCACCTTCTGGGACAACGAAATCGCCTACCCAGAAATCATCTTGTCCAACAGTAATCATCGGATGTTGGAAGTATGGACATGTGTGCCATTTTTTCCCTTGTGCCAATGACGTACACGCATCTGTCGATTTGTCGGGAAGCGCGCTAAGTAGCCCTGATAAACGAGGGTTAGCAATTAAATGCTTCACCACTTCTGACGGTGTGTACATGTAGAGGTCGACAAGCTCCTCTACTTTCTCATTCTCCCCGTCTACGTTCCTTCTCGTGACGTTTATAGTTTTTTCTGTACGAGTCATCTTGAGCTGAGGAACTCTGTTGCTTTTATAGCTCTCAGAGTTCGTTACCCAATGCATAGTTGGGGCTGTCAACTCAGGATCCTCGCGTGCCATATCGATCACATCTTTCACCAATGCAAGAATTTGTCGCTTAACCGGTCGAGGGGAAAGCTGGTCATCACTGTCAAACAGTGCACGCAGACGAAACTCAAGCTGATTACCATATGGATAGTATGGATTCGCTCCTTGAGCAACTGATGCCGAAAAATCTAAAACGAATTCGTTCGGTTGTTCGACAAATGGTGGAGGATCCTCATACTCATCGTCATTGGCATCATCATCTCGTTCCTTTTCCAATAAAGAAGATTACTCATGGTTATATATGACTTAAGATAATCCTGTACTCTTACATCGAATACGGCTCCAGTATTCACAACCCGGAAACGATCGACGTTAGCACCAGGGCTGGAATTGTCAAGGCCAAGGTTCATGGTATCATCAGAATCACTTTGTTCTGCGTCGTCAAAATCACCATGCTCGAGGCTTTCGTTTTCAACTTCCTGCATAGGAATACTTGGCTCCGAGTTTTCGCCACTGGTGCCGGGTCTATTTTCGAAATGTTGCTCATTTCCGCAGCACGCTGGAATCTCAATGGTAGGCACTTGTAGTCCCTTTGCGATCCTGTCCTTTAAATAATCGAGATGCTTCTCAGTTTCCAGGTGGCGAGTGCGGTTTTTCGAGATAAACTGCCCACCACAACCGCACTTGTGGTTTTTTCTCACTCGAGGCTTCATTGGCTTGCTGTTAAACTTGAACATTGAGTTCTCCATTGTGTGTTTCTGTAGAGTGAAAGAGGGGCAAATTTAAAAAGCAGCGCGCACCAAATTATCTCCAAACTCCTTTCTTTCGCTCCTTTCTCTTCAACAATAAAAAAAAACGCGTCTTCTTATTGCTTAATGAATTGTAAGTCGATTGTCTAATTTTACCCATTCAAATAACTAATAACGGCTATTCTAGGTTAGATTCACTGCGCAGTGGTAAGATAATGCTCTGCTTTTAAAAGCTGCACATTATCTTAACTGGAGTGGGGGTACGTGAGAAACTGCGGGGACCCGCGATTTTGATATCGGTAGATGGTGTCACAGCAAGAAAAAAAAGGAACATAGCCAACGGCAATGGTATTCCGATGTCATGTGTCAGCGAAAATAAATGAAGTACAAGCGTTTAAGCCTAATTTGGAACGTGTGAAACAGTGAAGCAGCAATGCCATTTGGCAATGTCAGCAGAGTAAGGATGAAATGGCAGGCGATCTTTACATTGGTTTGAGATGAACCATGTAGTTCAAAGGAGAGCACTTTATTAAACTACTGTCGCGATTTCTACTCCGGCAGCAAAAAAAAAGATGCTGTAGTGTGGCTATTCCACAAGATGCCAGCGGGAATGCATGTCCAATGTAGTAGCTCATTGTGTGCGTAAACTTGTCCGTACTTAAAAAGCCAAGACTGTGTGTAATTTCGAGCGTCCAGGCACCGTTGACAAATGCAAGTTTATTTATGCCGCCAACTATGAAAGGAGACTGTAATCCAAATTGGGAAAATTAATTGCATGAAAAAACGTGGCTGTTTGATAATGCAACACGTAGAGCAAATGTTGCCAAGAAAGCAATTTACATGGACAAAGAGAGAGACATGTCGCCAAGCAAATGTGTTAATAAGCGGTGTATATCCACGTTTTATATTATGGCATAGTGGCGTAAGCAAAGAAAAAGAAGAGTATAAATAGAGACAGGAAATGCTTGCAAAAGATCGGCATCTATACTTCTCCTACACAGCACTTACCTTATTGCCAATGTCCCGTCAGGAATTATTCCAATGCTTTTGCGCCGCCTGCACTCGCCGAAATCCTTATGGCATAGCTGTAACGGAAGCAACGTACAACGCACATTACCAGCGTAATATTACTGCGAGGCTAATGGAATCCAGTGGTAAGCCCGAATGCTGTAAAGCACGATATATTATATTGACCGAGTTGATATGTAGATGATGAAGCAGCCGCAAATGCAGAGGAAAACGAGAGCCAAAGCAGCGATGAGCCGATGTCTATTGATGGTGATGGTATGTCAAAAATATGTTATTCGAAGTTAGCTTGCTGATGAAAAAATAGGATCCGTATTGGATAACTCACCGGAACCTGCGCAGCTGTCGCCTGAATTGAGCCACGAGTTTTTGCCGCAAGAGTCATTTGATGACGCCGTTACAGAAGATGGAGATGCACCGATCGAGGAACCAATGGAGAGTTTTGATCCGTTGATCAATGACGATGAAGGTGGGTGAAAAAACGTGTGTCAAGACTAGAATATAACTGTTAACAAAAAACGCTACAGACATGAATGCCGATCCACAACCTACTGCTCCAGCTGGTCACCTTCGCGATTTGATCCCACAGCCTCTGTTCTTCATCTTCATGTTTCTTGTCCTTTTCCAGCTGCATCATCTCTCTGAACGCACTGCGACTACCTTGATCACTTTCGCCATGATGTTAGTCTCTTTTATGCACGTTCCAGCTTTCAACTTCCCTGCTACTATATCGACAATTCGCCAATACATCGGATTCCACGAACTGACAGAACCGATCGTCATGTACGTTGCCTGTTCGAAGTGCCACGCGATCTATCTGCTGCCCACCGCACCAAACCTTTGTGAGACCGCTCCTTTGAATGGCAACGTATGCGCGAACCCATTATTCAAGTTATCCTCCAACCGCCGAAACGGAGGGCGCCGGACCCCACTCAAGCAGTATCCTTACTATCCGGTTCGAGCAGGCTTGCAAAAGCTATTCAAACGCAACGGTTTTGATGAAAAGATCCAGGAATGGAGACGGCGTCCGTTTTACGGCACCTATTCAGACATCCAAGATGGCGCTATGTGGGAGAGTATCAAGGCTGAAAATAACCAAGACAGCTTCGTTGGTGATAGGCGATCCCTGATGCTCACACTGAGTGTTGACTGGTTTGCACCCTTTGATTCTGGTTATTCTTGTGGCGCCATATATCTCATTGTCAATAACCTCCCTCGTGCCGAGCGCTACAAGATTGAGAACGTTATTCTTGTTGGCGTCATGCCTGGACCACGCGAACCGAGCACTTACCAGATGAACAATTACTTGGCACCTCTTGTCACTGATCTTCGCGCCTTGTACACCGGAGTCAACATGGAGATTGCTGGAGAACCTGGAGTTGCTCGAGTGCGTGCTGTGCTTTTCAACGTTGTCTGCGATATCCCAGCAAGCCGTAAAGTCTGCGGCTTTACATCTCATGCAAGCACACGTGCTTGTAACAAGTGCTACCGTGAGTTTGTGACCGATCTCGAAACTGGCAAGATGATCTACGCTGGCGTTGACATCCCCAACGACACATTGCGAAGAAATGAGGACAATCGCCTGGCGGCTGAAGCATGGTCAGCAGCAACAACCCAGGCCGCGCGATATCGACTTGAGCGACAGAACGGGACGCGCTGGTCGCAACTCCATCAACTTCCATATTACGATGCTATACGTGCGTGTGTGATTGATCCCATGCATAACCTTTTCCTTGGTACCGCGGAGCGGATGGTCGTAATATGGAAATCAGAGGGCTTCCTGTCAGAATCGGTGCTCAACGAGATGCAGGTGAAGGCGGATCGGATCATCCTGCCTCCCGGAATGCCCACACTTCAGCGCAAGATACAACGGAAGTTCGGATTCATGACGGCGGATGACTGGAGAGTGTGGATCTTGGTGTACTCCCCGTATGTACTGAAAACCGTATTGACGCGCGACCATTATCTGCATTGGCTCCTTTTCGTCGATGCCTGCCGGTTGCTAGTGAAAACCCGGATTACCATTGCCGAAATCAGCGAAGCACACGACAAGCTGGTTGAATTCGTAGCCAATTGCGCGAGGCTATATGGCGACGATGCCGTAACTCTCAATATGCATCTTCATCTCCATCTCCGGGATATCTTGCTGCTGTATGGACCGATCTACGGATACTGGGCCTTCAGTTTTGAAAGGTACAATGGCTTCATGAAAGATGCCGAAACGAACCAGAAGGATTGCTTTGAAGTTACCTTCATGAAGCGCTTCATCGAGAAGACAGGTGCCGCCGACTTTATCCAACGTCAAGCTGCCCGTTTCGTAGACTATGCCGATCAACTCGAAATGCTGTTACGTATTGCTGGCCAATCCACTCGTCGAGTTCAACAGCATGGTCCCAACACTTTTGACTATGAGGCATTCCTTGACCACTCGTTGAACCCCGGGCTAACCTCGAACATCACTGGAGCTGAGCCATTGCCGCCATCCCTTACGATCTCGATGAACAATGGCGTTGTTGCGAACCTCAGTGAAGAGCACCACGCCCTCTTGCTCCAGTACTACAGTGATACGTACGGCATAGATGTTTTGGCACCTCGGGGCAATATTGCAGGCCGCGCATATGCTACCGAAAGAGTTGAGAAGTTTCGAACGATCGAGATCTTTGGGCAGACATACCGATCAGCAGCAGCGTCATCGTCCCGCGGTTCACACATCAAGTAATCTACTTGCGGCGAGGGCTACGTCGTGCATACCCTGGGCGCGTAATGTACTTTTTCAAGCACACCGTCGTCATCAATCGTCGACCGATTGCCCATTATCTTGCGTTCGTTCATTGGTACAGTTCCAGCGAGCAGCAACAATTCATACCGGCAACACTTGAGGAGTGGCACTGGCAATACATGGAAGAAGATGAAACGTGCATAATTCCAGTTCACCAATCCATTTCCAGGTGGCGGTCGTTCCGCATGGGACACAAGGGGATCCTGCAACGGCTTCGATGGTTGTAATCCCTTTGCCAAAAAGAATAACATTTTGAAAAATAAAGTTATTTGACATGAAAAACTGGTGTTTAAAAGAGATGAGAGTTTTTTTTTAATTTTTAGCCCAAGGGGGCAAACGGCAAGCACAGCCGGGTCCAAAACGCGACTGTCATCCACTTCATACTTTGGACGAACCGCTTGCCGCTCTGGCTGCCTGGCCACTTCTCCACGACCACCAACTGTGGTTACACCAGTGGCTGCCACAACTTGCTGGTCACCACCAGTGCTGCTGCTGCTTCCGGCCACAGCAGAGGAGCGATGGCGCTGCCTCTTTGCCTTCACCATCGCGTCCAGCTTCGTCAGGTACTCCATGACCTACATATGCAACAGCTTAATTAACTCCAAATCGCATATGCAACTAAAAAATAATTACGCTGGGCTTGCGGAAACCAGGAATACGGATACGCAAGATATCCGCATCACCTTCCTTATCACTCTCCTCTTCCGAAGTGCACTCCGGGACAAGAACGCTCAACCCATCTGGGTACGCCGACTCCAGCGCAATCTTATGGTCAGCATAGGCTGCCTCGCGTGCC
>JALLLT010000169.1:0-12155 GCA_025266875.1 Fennellomyces sp. T-0311
GCAGGATATGAAAGTGACATCGAATGGACCGAGTGCTGTTGGGGAACCACCGGCGAAACGGCAGCATTGGTTGATGGGGCTCCTTGTTGAGAGGGTACCGGTGCAGAAGAACTCGATGAACCTTCACAGTTACCTTGAGAAGCAACGGGATAGACGTAGGGTATGAAGTTGTCGCGCATAGTACACCATGGGAAATAATCCGGACAATCCGGACAATCCGGCCCATCAGGACAAAAAATTGCCATATATACACACCGGAGAAAGAATAGAGGTCAAAAAGGGAAGGCACGTGTAACAGTTGGTAGACAGAAAGCTTTGTCGTTCCAGGTATGGAAACTCAAGACACTCACGACAAGCAAAATTGCCATACACACACATGGTGTAACAACACGATGAAAAAAGTTGCCATATACACACACGGTGTAGCAACACGATGAAAAACATTGCCATATACACAGACAAGTGTAACAGCATCAGGTCCATCCGGCCCATACGGTTTATATATGCGGCGAGATTTTACTTTTTTCTGCTGCGCATTTGCCGTGACCACTGATTTTACTTCTCTTTCTTTTTCCAATGAATCCTTCTCATCCTGACCTGACTCGGATGTCCGAGCGCGATTTGCTCATCTTGGCATTGGATGCTTTGTCAGCCTTGAACAACACAGTGTCAACCTTGAGCGAACAGGTTGGCACGTTGACTAAACGGGTCGCCGCGCTGGAGGGTCTGGTCGCGCAGTAACCGCAGCAACACCAGCAATACGAATTCGCGCTGGATCAGAGGAAGCTGACCAAGACTCAGGAGGATCACATTGCCTCAACGTTCACACTGCCAGCCGATGCTCCAGCGAGAGATGTTAATAGTGGCGCTGAGTCAGCCCCCACCACCGGTGATAAAAAGCAGACTGTCCTGGTCAACCATTGCATTGATTTCCTGCAGAGGTTCTGTTCCCTGCCAAACCAGGCAAGTGTAAAGAGTCTTCTTACCTTTCTTAAAGTTGTTGCGTGGAGCCATGGCGTGAGGGATCTGTGCGTCAACACCTTGCGTGCCTCGAACTACAGGTATATAGGTGATGATGCCATCGCCAACTATTACAAGACTTTTGAGCCCGTAGTCGAGAGGTATACAAGGTGCCATTGGGACGATGCACAGATCACTGGCTCAGTAGAGCCATCATCCGCCAGCTGTGGCTCAAGTACGTCTATTGTCCAAAAGGTAAAAGCATGCGAGTCAACCAGGATGGAAGGTATGTATAATGATATATCATATGGCATGCTCAGATTTAACTAGCTTCTAGTATATGCATCGTAAGTCCATGGATAACTTGTTATAAAATAGCTCTCGAACGACTGTGTCCAGAGTTGCTTTGTGGATGGGCCATAGCATCCCCTTATTTCCTCCCGGTTGAGTTCGAAAAAAATTAAACTTTGGGGGGTGGGTGGGAGGAAATAACAGCTGAGCAGGCAATTTGAAGAAAAAAATTTTTTCTTTCCCATTTTACATCGTGGTGTCATGAGCAAACAGATGGCCGGCAATTCAGTAAACGACCTCACAACGTAGTTATCTTACGCACAGCGCGAGAAAAAGACGATTTCGTGTATAGGAAGAATAAACGTACGAAACAACAAAAAGGCTTTGCTGACCGACTTTGAAAAAAAAACACAAGTTCATCTGAAATCTCAAACAAGAAGCACTTCGATTCCGACGATTTACATTGGCATTGGAAGTAATTGTGAAAGGACATGGAAGGGGAAAGGTCATTGGGGTGACATGGTGAAGGGAACTGTGTTTGTAGCTATGTTACGCACTTACTTTGATAGAACCGTTTTCGTTTTCAAATGCACATGGCAGCACAGTGGTCATACGCGTACAGTAGCGCGCCTTTATGCACAACGATGCACGTAGCAACGATATGATGATGGACGAAAGATGATGGTACCAGTGGGCAACTCTTCTGGTATTGTCAGGTTACCTCGTTGGATTATCTTCTTGGATTACCTTATTGGATTACCTTGTTGAAGCATACGGTTTCGTTCTATTGGTGGGTGCACAGCAATACATGACCGTGATGATTTACATTATGAATATCCCACAAATATAAAGATGGTTTGTTTTACAAGATACATGTCAACAAAAAGAACATGTTGGCCAATCAATAACGACTTGGTATGGTTGGATAGAATTTCGTGTAGCTGTATGAATTATGTTCAGAAACAAGCAGACCATCTTTGTCTTATGCTTGCCGAGCAATAAAATCCATTTTAAAATAAACGCGTTTTCGCTCATAAAAGTGATGTGCCCCTATGATAACGATGTTTGCACGGTTAGTAGAGAGAAAAATACAAAGCACAGATTATATATTAAAAGCTTAAAGTGAAAACGATAAAGGAGAATGCTGAGTAGTGGCGTTGTGTACCAGAGCATCTACCATGGTAATGACGCTGTATTATTTCTCACATCACTTATTATAATTAAAGAAGGTAATCACAAAGCGGTTTTTATTGCCTGTTGTGCATAATATAAAAATGGGGCTACTTGTTTCTGAACATAATTCATACAGCTACACGAAATTCTATCCAACCATACCAAGTCGTTATTGATTGGCCAACATGTTCTTTTTGTTGACATGTATCTTGTAAAACAAACCATCTTTATATTTGTGGGATATTCATAATGTAAATCATCACGGTCATGTATTGCTGTGCACCCACCAATAGAACGAAACCGTATGCTTCAACAAGGTAATCCAATAAGGTAATCCAAGAAGATAATCCAACGAGGTAACCTGACAATACCAGAAGAGTTGCCCACTGGTACCATCATCTTTCGTCCATCATCATATCGTTGCTACGTGCATCGTTGTGCATAAAGGCGCGCTACTGTACGCGTATGACCACTGTGCTGCCATGTGCATTTGAAAACGAAAACGGTTCTATCAAAGTAAGTGCGTAACATAGCTACAAACACAGTTCCCTTCACCATGTCACCCCAATGACCTTTCCCCTTCCATGTCCTTTCACAATTACTTCCAATGCCAATGTAAATCGTCGGAATCGAAGTGCTTCTTGTTTGAGATTTCAGATGAACTTGTGTTTTTTTTTTCAAAGTCGGTCAGCAAAGCCTTTTTGTTGTTTCGTACGTTTATTCTTCCTATACACGAAATCGTCTTTTTCTCGCGCTGTGCGTAAGATAACTACGTTGTGAGGTCGTTTACTGAATTGCCGGCCATCTGTTTGCTCATGACACCACGATGTAAAATGGGAAAGAAAAAATTTTTTTCTTCAAATTGCCTGCTCAGCTGTTATTTCCTCCCACCCACCCCCCAAAGTTTAATTTTTTTCGAACTCAACCGGGAGGAAATAAGGGGATGCTGGGCCATAAGGATGTGGCAGCAACTTCATCCGCGTCGACTTCCATGTCAGCATAAGGTAAGCATAAAAAAAGGTGTATTTGTATTTTATATACTCATTATTATTTGATAGGGAAATCAGCAGTGCAGCCGCGGGGAACACGTATGTTTTGTCAAACTGATGATAATACTGGACCTAACTTGAAGAACACAATATATATAGTGCTGACAACGCTGGCGATACTGACGACGATGGCATTGACATTTTTGAGGACGAAGATGAAGAGTACGATCCCTTCCTCGCTCCCCTCCAGCAACAACAACAGCAACAGCAACAGCGTCAACCACAACAACCACAGGTACAGTGATGGCGATCCCGGCCATCTGCTCATGCCCAAAAAGAAAGAGCCATCCCTCCTGAAGGTTTTTTTTTATAATAAAGTTTTTTTTTTTTCGCAAATAAGATTTATTGAAGCAAAAGCGTCTTCTGATACACGGCATTGGCTGCCTATTTCTTACCATATAAGGTATCAGTATGCAGACTTCAGATTTTTACCATATAGGGAATCTGGACATATACTGAGATTAAAAAGTATGCGCTGATGCGCCGGATTGTCCGGATTGTCCGAATTATTTCCCATGGTGGTAAGTAACGTAAAAATAATAATAACGTATGGTTTCTTTTATTTTTGGATCTTATTTATATTCTCTGACATCCGGAGCATCATCAATATATGGAATATGGTCTATATACCTCTTTTTCACGGCCAAATGGCTACTTTTGATCGATAACTGTTGACCTCTTGGATATCTTCACGAATTAGGAAATTTTGGTCGACCCAACGCCTCTCAAGCCATCCATTCGGATGACCAACAAATTAGGCTAGTCAATTTCTATTTTCGGACTTTCGTCCGGAAGAGTGTGGTGGTTGCTTGAGAACGACTCAAGACGATCGAAGCGCGAAAAAAGTACTGAACACGGCCAGTCCAAGCAACAGGATCATTACCTTGGAAGTATATGGCTTGGATGTGCAAGCCCCGTGGTGTTGATGCTGCTGCTAACCGGTATGTCTGGCCGAAGATCTCGATCGCTCGAAACTTTTCGACTGTTCGTTGAACAAAACGACGCGTGAGCAGACTCTGATTCTCGTCGAAAATCTCGTTCGTGTAGTAGGTGTCTTGGAAGAACTGAAGTAGCAGCTGGTAGTGATCTTTATTCAAACGTACTTCAACACCGTCAGCCATGGAAGCAAAGGTAGCTGGCGGCATTGGTTCCGATCCGGTGACGTTGATTCCAAGACTTGGATTGACAGAGAAGTCAAGAAATCTCTCGTAATTGAAGGTACTTGCATGCTGGCGCTCGGGTTGACGGAAGGATTGACCAGCAATCCGTAGCAACATGCCAAATTCTTCGGTGCGATCTTGGAAACGGTCAGTCCAGCCTTGCACAATGTCCACAGCGCCAGTCTTCTCAATGAACCGCTTCATGAAGGACACCTCGAAGGAATCCTTCTGGTTGGTCTCAGCATCCTTCAAGTAGCCGTTGTATCTCTCGAACATGAAGACCCAGAAACCGTAGACAGGACCCGCGTCTTGCAAGCAGTCACGTAAGTGAAGGTGGAGGTGCATGTTAGGCGTCACTGATAAATCACCATACAGTTCTGCACACATGTGCACAAACGTGACAAGCTTTTGATGCGATTCATCGATTTCGGCATTTGTGATACAAGTTTTGATAATCAACCGGCAAGCATCGACGAAAAGCATCCAATGGTCATACAGGTTCTGGGCCAAAACATGGTGGAGCACGTAGGGAGAGTATATCAGCGTCCATACCCTCCAGTCATCAGCGGGGCTAATGTATAGAATTTGGCCAGGTCGAGTAAAAGCAGTCACAGTAGACAACAGGTTATATTAGGGCGCGACTAGGCTAGGAAAGTAAAGTTCTCAGAAAGTGCATGGTGTAATAGGTTAAAGTGCTAGACTCCAATTTGGAAGGTCGGTGGTTCCATCCCGGGTAAGGTACTTTATAAGTTTGAAACAGAAAACTGACCATAACCCTTTGTAAAAGTATGGTAGCATAATAAAAATTATATCAGCATGCCCAGAATTTTTTTCTCTACTTCATGAAATAGTTTTTAAATGTATAATAGAAAAAACTATTTACTAAAGATAGGGCTAATGTATAGAATTTGGCCAGGTCGAGTAAAAGCAGTCACAGTAGACAACAGGTTATATTAGGGCGCGACTAGGCTAGGAAAGTAAAGTTCTCAGAAAGTGCATGGTGTAATAGGTTAAAGTGCTAGACTCCAATTTGGAAGGTCGGTGGTTCCATCCCGGGTAAGGTACTTTATGAGTTTGAAACAGAAAACTGATTATAACCCTTTGTAAAAGTATGGTAGCATAATAAAAATTATATCAGCATGCCCAGAATTTTTTTCTCTACTTCATGAAATAGTTTTTAAATGTATAATAGAAAAAACTATTTACTAAAGATAGCTAGGTTTATAATTCTAAAGTTAAAATACATTTATTTCTATCTAGTTTTCAATATCTATATCTGTATATTCTGAACCAGAACTGCTATTTTCATTTACAGTATCTTCATCACTTGAAATGATAATAATACGGCGACGCTGACGGGGTCTTGGTGAAGGAATTCCATCTGATGAAATATCAGATACTCCTTCATCACTAGAATCAGAGTCATCTTCATTATCAGAGTCAGAGCCTTCAGAATCTACATCTGAGTCTTCTTGATCCAACTGTCTTGCTAATGCTTGCTCCTCTCTATGGTCCAATACATAAACAGTGCGAAGGCTATGCAAAAGACGGTTCCAAAACTGGCCTTCAAACTTGCGTCTCCATAAGAAAAAGTTCAAGCTTGCTTTGATTTGTTTCTTGGTAAAAGACTTAGGATACATACGAATCTTGATGCCATTCCAGGTGCCTAGTAACTTATAAGCAATTATACTATATAATAATTTAGCGCTTTACCTTCAATAGTATTGGTATGTGTGCCATCTGGTGCCACAAATTCAACTGAGTGATTAACAGTAAAGTGCTGATAGTTATAACTTTCTCCATGTCTGGTAATCAGTTCCGAAATCCGTTCATATGCTTTCCAGCAATCAGTAAAAATAATTGATCCTGGTGCAACATGTTTCTTGATTAGCTTGAGTAAGGTTTTTGCATTTCTTCGCTTGACAGGAACCAAAAAGAGACGCCGTTCTGGTGTTCTTTCTACACCTCCAAGGACCCATTGACCTTAAAAAAGAACTTAGTTTAAGCTTACTATACACGATCTAACTTACCTTCTACTATATGACCAACATTGTACTTACGTTTACCAAACTTTGATTCATCAATCTCCACAATAATGCCTGGACCTCCAATTTTAATGATTTCACCTAACAAATTATTAGTAACTATAATATACAAAAAGCAGAATACTTACCATTTGGATCATGCATACTGTGCTCCAAATCAGACTCAATAAGCAACTTGAACTTGACAGCCAAAAGAGTCATGGTACTATGAGCAATACCAAGCATTTTTTCAATCCTACCCATAGAAACATCATTTAAAAGATAATAAAAACGTTTTAAAACTTTATGGATAGGAAGGTTTCCATGCTTGAAGATGGTCTTGTCAAAAATGGTGCGATGAGTACCACAAGTAGAACACTTCCAGGCCTTGCGATCTTGAGATAAATCCAAATTCATAAATCTTGGAGATCTACAGTTTTGATTGGCACACATTGGACGTTCAGAGTAGATAATCTTGGCAACCAGTAAAAACAAAATAGCAATCCATTCACAAAAAAAGATCATGCAATCATTCGTTGGAATCTCCAATTCATTGGAAATAGAAAGGCAGGACTGGTACATTATAATAAAAGCCTCTTGAGTGGCAGCTTGAGGAAATCTTAAAAGTGGAAAGCAGACTTAAAACCATAGAATAAAGCTTGGTGGAATACTACCTTGAAGATCTATGATAAAAGTGGAAAGAAGAAGAAAGAAAATAAAAACAGAAAAATTTTATAATTAAACACCGCGTGACTTCATCTTTCTATGACGTCGTGTTTACTGAATAAAAGCAATACTGTTTTTTTTCAAAAAGTACAAAAATTACATTTTGGTGTAAAATGAACTTGAACCAACGACCTTTAAGTAGAAAGTCTAACACACTACGCTCTATGCTAAGTACCATTCTATTGTAATAATATTTTTGAAAACATTTTATGAGTTAGACGGACAGCAGCCTTCAGAAGCTAAGCCACCTGCTAAGCCACTGGCCAAATTCTATACCTGATCCGAAGGTCACGGCGCTCAGACGCGCGGACGGCAGTAGGATCATACCAAGGATTGCTCGAGACTGGAGACTTGATCTGAATGGTCTTGAGACGATCGGTGTGGACCCAGGAAGAATAGACTTGACCATTGAGGTCCTCCAACTTGTAAATATCGGTTTCGGGATGTACTGCGATAACCTTAAATGGGCCTTTCCAATTGAACTCCAGGCTCAACTTGTTTTCGTGGTGCATCAAAACATGGTCACCAATGGAAAATTTTTGAGGTTTGAGGATCTCATCCCAGCGTTCCTTGTCCTTGGCAGCATTTTCCTTCAGCCGGCGTTCGGCGATGATGCATGCCTCACGCAAGCGACGTACTTCTGGTACTCGACCATGCGCTTCGACAGGCGTGTCTTGAGGCGGCTCGGCCATATCAATGAATGGGCGCAGAGGGTCACCAGGCAAACGAGGTTCTTGACCATAGACAAGGAAGTATGGACTAAAGCCAGTGGTGCGATGCTTGCGGACGCGGCAGGCAAACAAAGCAGTGTCAACATACTGGTCCCATGTGTGGATCCGGCCTTGAACAAACTTGCGCAGCATTTGCTTGAGGATGCCGTTTGTGCGTTCAGCCTTGCCATTGGTTCTTGGGTGAAACGCCGAAGTGAGAACGTGGTTAATTTTGAGACTAATGAGCAAGGACCTTGGACATAAAGTTGGCACCGCGGTCCGTGCAGATTTCCATGGGACAAGAGAAACGCATAACGATCTCCTCATAGAGGAACTCCACAATGGCAGCACCGGTGGCGTCAGGAACAGCGCGAGCAATGGTCCAGTTGGTGGCGTAGTCAACAGCAACAAGAGGCCAACGGTTACCATTCAGTGTGGTGGGCAACTCGCCAATGAAATCGAGGTGCCAGCAGGCAAAAGGCGGTGGTACATCCAATGGCTTCATGGAGGCGTGATGGACTTGGCGGTCAGCATTGGAGGCCAGCTGACACTGCGGACACGCAGACAACCAATCTTGAATATCCGAACGCATATCGGGCCACCAGTAACGTTTGCGTAAGACATCATACACTGTCGTTGTACCAGAATGGCCAAGGGACTTGTGGGTATCCGACACCAGATCCGCACGCCGAGCAAACATCACATAGCGAACCTCCTTGATAGTGTCACCGATCTTGACCTTCCGATATACCGCCGAGTTGTGCACCACAAATTTGTCCTTGTGCTTATCCAATAGGTCCTTGTACATCGGCGGCTGTTGTTCTTCTGAAAGGGCATAGAACTTGGGCCAGTCGGATTCTTGGACAGCCTTGACCGCATATAGGAATTCTGGTTCCATTTCGGGTTCTTGGGTGATGCACTCGGGGCCATCACGACAAGACAACAGATCCGGGATGTGATTATCCTTGCCCAGTTTGTACTGGATGTCGGGATCGTACAATTCGAGCTCGGCAATCCATCTTGTGAGGTGAGGAGTCAGTTTGGTCTTGATCCGGAAGTACTTGAGAGGGTGGTGATCAGAAAAAACAGTGTATTTCCGGCCATCCACAAAGCAACGCCAGGTGCGTAACGCATGCAAGATTGCTAAAAGTTCACGTTCCTGGGCTGGATAAGATCGTTCGGCAGTGGATAACTTCTTTGATTCAAACGCCAATGGATGCATCAGACCGTCGTTGCCTTGCTATAGTAGCACTCCCCCCACACCGTAATCACTGCTATCCACCTCAATGATGTATGATGCATCCAGATTTGGTAGTTGCAGGACTGGGGCGGCGGTCATGCGGGCCTTGATTTCCTCAAAGGCGGCTTGGCACTCAGGAGTCCACTTGATTGCCCTTTTCTTCGCACCAGTACCTTTTGTCAAGTCTGTCAATGGCGCGGCCAAAGCAGCAAAATCACGGATAAACCGACGATAATGTGAACCGAGACCAACAAACTGACGTACTTCTTGAACATTCGTGGGCACCGGCCAGTCTTGAATCGCCTTGACCTTGGACCTTGCAGGGAGGATACCTTCAGCCGTCACCTGATGGCCAACAAACTCCAACTCGGTCTTGAATAGCTCGCACTTCTTCTCATTTACAATAACCTTTGCCGCTCGAAACTTCTCCAAAATCGCTCGAACGTCCTTCACGTGCTGTTCCTTGGTCTTGCTGAACACCAAGACGTCATCCAGATACACCATAGCACACCGATCAAGGAATTCAGCGCCGATCACTGAGTTCATCCATGACTGAAAGACAGGAGGGCTGTTCATAAGACCAAACGGTAGAACTAGCCATTCGAACTTGCCATAGCGAGTGTTGAACGCCGATTTCGGAATATCCTCCTCCTGTAGCCGCAAATTATGGTATCCGGATCGCAAGTCGAGCTTGGAGAAGTATCTCATGCCATGAAGACGTTTGAGACATTCATCGATACGTGGCAATGGTGTTGAATTGCGTTTGCTGATCCTGTTGACTGCCCGGTAATCGATGCACATCCTCATTTCACCCGTTTTCTTACATACGAACAGGACCGGTGCACCCCATCGCGACGAGCTTGGTCGGATCAGGCCCAAATCCAGCAATTCCTTCAACTGCCAACGCAGCTCATCCAACTCGCGCGGGCTCATTTTGTATGGCGGTCTTGAGATCGGGGCAGCATCGCCAGTGTTGATAACATGCTCAGTGTCGCGTTTGGGAGGGAGGCCAGGCAGTTTGTCTTGGAAAACATTGCTGAATTCCTCCACTAATGCTTTAGCCATCCCATCCAACGTAGGAGTGGTCTTGAAATCCACCGGTCGCAGGAAACAGGCAAACACATCATCAATCCCCTTGTGGCGTTCCAAACACTGGACTTGACGATGCGATATCAGGTACGCGAGCTCAGGGATCACACGTTTATGCCGTGGACAAAGGACATATTCATGCTCACCCCTCTGAATACGCCAGGTATCCAATTCCCAATCCGGCATAGGTTGTACAGTCTTGAGCCAGTCGCGGCCGAGGATCACATCGAACTTCGTGTCAAGGACATAGGCGGTCACCTTGTGCTTATATCCTTGAGCATCCAACAACAACTCGGCTTGCTTGGTGATGGTGGTGGTATGTCCTCCAGCAGTTTCGACAATCTGGCTTGAGATCTCGCGCAATGGCAACTTGTCAGCAAGGCGTGGTGCTACATATGAGCCTGAAGCACCGGAATCGATCAACACATCAACAAGGACATCATTGCAAGACATTGAGTATAGAGGTAAATCAGTTTCTTTTATTGACAAAAGTGAATCAAGATACTGTTTATCCTCTTCCAAGGTTCGCTGTAACTCCAAGGACTCGTCGTCTTGCTCGTTCGACAGATCGATCAGGTTGGTTTCCGGGGTCTTGGGAGCTTGCTTGGGTCGAACCATGTTGAGGGAATGGTGTGGTGTTAGGGAGCGCGGAGGGACTTCCCTTAATCCAACCGCGCTTTGCCTTTTCCCTGACCACCTGGGCGACCTTGCTTAATACCTGGTCTGGATGGGCAATTGCGAGCAAAATGCCCAAGGCCACCACAATTGTGGCACTCCTTGCCATCGATAGAGCCACGGCCACCGCCACCCTGTTGACGCCAGTTGAAGTTGTTTCCGCGACCAGGTGAGCGCCAGCTGGAACTTGGTCCTCTTGTACGGATGGCGTCAAGATCCATAGGAGCCACACCAGAGGAGCGCATATACTCAGGTACATGAAATTGGTGGGGCTGGGAGGCTTGCTGGTACTGCGGGGGCTGTTGCGGTTGCTGGTAGAATGCTTGCGCACCTTGGCCAAAGGCCATCATGGATTGCGTACGTTGGCTGTCACATAGCAGGGCCAACCGCATCGACTCGTTAGTGCTGGACGGGAAACGAAGCAAACCTCGGCACGGATAATAGGCTGCAAGCCTCGTTCGAAACGGTCCTTGGCCTCTTCGTCTGTCATGGATGGTAATGCGCACCAAAGAGCTTGAAACTGTGCGACATAGTCAGCAACAGTACGTTTTGCACAAGTTGGGCCAGTTGGTCTCTTGCTAGCTGCTTGACGTTGGCCGGGCTGTACGCTGCTTCAATTCGCTCCTTGAAATCCTTCCAGCTGATTTCGGTCTTGGTTTCGGTTGCCATACGATGTTGTTGCTGCCACCATATTTCGGCCTCGCCCCGAAGGAAGGTCACCGCGTAGTTAACGTATGCATGTTGACTGATAGACGACATCCCCAGGTAACGTTCAACTTGTCGCACCCAACTCTGCACAGCATTCAAGGCGCGGCTGCCACTAAACGTATTGGCTCATGGACACGAGGTTGGAAGCCCAAATTTGGGGTCGTGGTTGTCGGAGCATTCTTGGCCGTCAGAAGCTCGGTGAGTGCTTGCATAACCAGTTTCATCTGGTCGTCTTTCGTGGCTTCCTCTGGCATTGGGGTTTCGTCGAATTCAATCAAAAGTTCTTCTCGTGTGGTGAATTCCTCACGTTTTAGGTCAGAATTCATGTTTTCTTGTTGGTAACCTTGGAA
>JALLLT010000017.1:600000-840188 GCA_025266875.1 Fennellomyces sp. T-0311
GGCCTTATTTTTGACTTGTATATCTTTTTCACGCCTTCAATAACTTGCTCATATTCATCCTCATTCCAATTCTGTGTCGAGGAGTTGGCTGATGGTCCTTTGTAGCCATTAACTGGGCTACCATTTTTTGAGTCGCCATTTTTCTTCAAATGCTTCAGCGACATTCGGAGCAATTGCAAAAAAAAAGAGAAAAGGGAAGGAAGCAAAGGGTTTGTTGCTATGACAAACTCCGCGTTAGTTATTTATTAACGTGTTGTTACGCGTGTCTCTGAACAAAAAGACGCTATTTGATATTATACGCTTGCTTTCGAGGTTAAACTTTTTTAAGTCTATGCGAAAGTGCGTCATAGCCCGACGCTAAACTATCTTTTCACCGACTTTTGTGCGACCATGACGTTGTCGATCTCTTTTTCTGTGCATTTGCTGCAAACAAACCACTGTTGTCTGTATTGAGGGGGTTTCAATTAGTGTACGAGCTATGAGTAACAGAAAAAGTTGGGGTGGTGGAGAGGGAGAGAAAAAAGGAGGAGTAAAGTCTACTATTATGTACAAAGATTTCGCTTTCTAGTGGCCCTCTTGATACAAGAGTGAAGCATGTTCAAGATAGAATTCAACAGAATCAAACTTGCTTTTATCTTCAGCACCTACAAAGCTGTCCAACGAAGGTATAGCCGACCGCCAGCGGTACCTACAAACACGGACATGTCAGTATCGGCACTTTCAGTGTATTCCCCACACCATTTGACCCTTAACACTTGCGGTATAATAACCCCCTTCTAATGGGGGTTGCCCGACCGAATATCGATCTTTTTTAAATACATATAAAGCGAAAAGAAAAAAAGCATTAATCCACCCCACCACCATTGCCCTTATATACAAACCTTTGACCATTAAGATCCCAATGATTGGCATCTAAGGTTTTTATATACTTTCCCCACTTGGCGCTTTCGATCGACACGATACCATCGTTCTCGCCCTCCTTCTCGTTTACAACTTGCCACGTTAATCCCAAGAATGTCCATGGTGGGATATTAGTAGAAGCACCGTATGAATAATAGGCAACGGTGGGATCATTCGGGGTATTTGAATTGAAATATCCGCGGCAGTAATCGGTCGTCAGATTGGCATACGCAGGTGTGTCGAGCAACTGGATCATTCTTTGGACGACAGGATCAAGCACGTTGAGTGGCGATTGACGTTCGACCCTTTTCGCCGCATCAACAACCGCACCCACGCCCACGTGATCCCGAAACCAATCCATGACAGGTGAGCCTTGATGAGGTGTTGAAATAGTAGTCAATGATTCAACCTTGTAAGGTCTATCTCGGATGTGCGAAAGCAAGTACCGACAGTCCAGCCCACCCTTGTTATTCAAAAAATGTGTTAGAATTCGGGTAATGTTTTGCAAATAAAAAAAGCTCTTACCATCGAATGGGCTATGAAATTCACATTGTTCCCAGCCAATATAGCCTTGAGAACAGTATGTAGTTCTTGTGCTCGTTCCCACACACTTCCCGTTCTTGGTACCTTGGTAACAATAACCTTGGCGCCTACTTTGGCAAGTGCTTCTTCGACACCACCCCAATAATGAACTTGAAGCATTGGGAACGAGTCCGGACCCCATTTATCATATCCATAAAGCCCATGACAGAGAACGACAGGTGCACGTGGAGCTTTGTAATGTGGCGTGACAGGCATGTCTAAACCTGAAACGTTTTTCCGCTTTGCTCTCTCGGTCATGGTGGCAGCTGCTGCGGTGTTTCGGTGCTCGTGGGAAGCAGGAAGAACAACGGTCGAGGACAAGAATTCTGTAGCAGCTGAGCTATCGAACACCACCGAGTCCTTGCTCCCACGACGTTTCAGTAACCTGGGATACAGCACTCTTAGTGTCTGTTTCTTTGATTCAGTTCGACGGCGTACAAGAGGAGACCGCAATAGAATCGATGTAAGCGACGGTGTGTTTGCGAGTGAATGTCGTATCGCATTATATATAACGGATAATGAAATTGAAACCATGGTAGCGTATATTTGTATTGTTTATGTACAGAAAGAAAAAGAAGAAAAGATGCGAACAAAGAGAAACCGCTGTATGCAAACTAAATATGCTCCAAACTAAAATAAAACCCAGCAAAGAAAATTAAGTCGCCCCATTTGTCGTTGCCCCAGTTCCCCTCTGAAGCGGACGTTTTTCTTGGGGCTTGCCAAGAATCTTTTGTCATTTTCTTATTTGATGATGGAGGGTCGGCGTCACAAGGCTGACAGTGTCAGGCCATGGACACCTGTGGTCCCGCCGATGGCAAGCCAGAGCGGAAGGACCAGGCGAAAAAAATTAGATTAACAACGAGTGGAACAATGTTCCACATTATAGTTGTTAAACTATAAAGAACAGATACTACACTTGATCTTAGCCAAAAGGCCTGAGAGGATGCGGTTCCTCGAGTTCTTAGGAACGCCCTTATTTATACCTTTTTTCCGGGTGAGCAGCGGCGTTTGGGCGGTGCTACAATGTGCAGGCTTCCAATCACAATTCGTATTCGCTCTATCGGATTCTCTCTATTTATGGTGACACGGCGTCTCATTTGGATCTCAGGCTAACTGCGCTCACACTAATAAAATCACCATGCTGATAAGATTACTTGAAATTTCGTTTGGTTTGGCTTCATGAATGACATCTAATTCGCATACTGACGTATTAAATATCTCACTCTGGCATTAAATTACTGTTCTGATGATTTATGTGAAATGGTGTATTCTAAGCCCAAGAATTTTCATATGCATGATGGCTACTAACCCCTTTTCGCACATCCATACAATATTGACTAGCTGCTCCTTTTTACAGTTTCATGATTTGTTCAATAGATATCAGTTAATTTTTAGCATCGAAGCATGTATATCGTGGGTCACCAAGTACAGTTGCCTTGTTATGGTATTTCCGGCGGTAAGGCTGTGTGGATTGGTGTAAAGTCATGCACATTTGAGGAGTTTGACTTCCGAAAGAGCTGCCCTTCACGGCATCCTTAATCCGTTGCCCATGTACTGGTGCTCTTTAGTAGCGACAACACCCAATCAAACCATATTTGGAGGCTTGGTTCTAGCCTCGTCACCTCAGAAGAAATACTTGTTAACCTATTGAGTCAAAGCCTAATTCGGCGAAATCTAAAGATATACCAATACTGTGATGGCCCCATTTTTGGTCTCTTGTTGATTCAGAAACCTCGGATGTGAACAAATTGGGGGCGCGGGTACTCTTACCGGATCATTGAATTCGGAAGATGGTTGTAAACTCTGGATCATGCGTGATCGCACTGGCGCAGGTTGCAGAGATTTGTGGTGTCATTTCACCTTTCCTTTCGTTACTCCTTTCATTACTTTGTCACCATGCATACTTTTATTGCTAGCCACTTTTGCTCTGCGCGCAGCATATAATGTCAGGGCATAATAGAAAGCTGTGAAAATCTATCAATAAGAACAACGATCTATTAGACTTTTCGAACATCATCATTTCAAACCAATAAAAGGGGTTTAGTTTCATATAAATTGGCTTTTTTTTTCGCCACCTTATACGTACCAAGGATTGCAAACGAGCTCATTGATCTTTGGTAGTTATTTTCTGATGCAAAAGTTACTCTTCCTGGAACATAATACGATCATCAAAGTATTTATTGCATAAACTGATGATCTAATGATCTGCTTTGTGGACTCGGTTTGGTCCAGATACCCCCAAAGTCCTATTACATGATACACAAAGTATAAATCCCAGCCTAAGATCTACACTGCATTCACTTTCTATTTGGGCGCAGATAACAATCTGCTGTTGTTTGAAAGGATAAAAATAGGAAAAAACCGGCCAAGCCCGAAGCTAGATCTGAAGTTACAAGATGATGGCTTGAAACGGCAAAAACAAAAGTCGTAACGTTGGGTTGATCACATTAATAGAGTGCTGCAGATGGATCTTACCAAAATTCAAAATCACTGCCAATGTTTGTTTGGTATAGCACATGAAGAAACCTATTTGGTGGCCCTCGCATGCACATGGCACCTCGTGTGGACGAAAAGTTGTGTCGTGCTATTGGACACTACTACTTGATTTCTTTGAAGAGGAGTTATCTCTATGCCTGTGCCTTTATTTTTCTTTGCAATCGAAATTGTTGTCACTGCCTGGAATTCTTCCGATCGCTAGTTGAATTTATAAACCTTTTTTTAAACCCTCCATCAGGTTTCGACTGGCATTACAACTTGCACTAAAAAAGTAGGAGAAATACTCATAGATAATCGTGATTTGGTATCAGCGGATCTCTTAAAGCAAACACCGTAAACCCCCTAAATTGGGTGACACCAAAGAAGCAAAGTTTGAGATCCATCCAAAAAGGGTTTTTATAATCGCCGCTGCTTATTATCCGCGGCTTGGAATTTCCCTTTATCTTCATGATGGCATTGTCAAACATTCCGATGGACGATCGGTCCTTTTCTGCTTTAGCGCGGCGCGTAACAATCAGGGCCCGGGTTTGCTTCTGGTGCAACACATTCTTCCCACCCCCAAAAACCATCGAATATTCGCGACAAGTTTTTCTTAGTGATTGGTTTCCAAGACTGAACTCGAATTCCCATTTGGAGCTTTTGTGATATCTTTTTTTTTGTCTCTTTGCACATGCTGCCACAACACTTTTTTTTCCTCAGGTTCGGTACAGTTAGACCTGTAATTCGTTTCAGTAGCTAAGTTTATAAGTTCTAGGCTGCTATGAGTTTAGCACATAGAGAAGAAGCACTTTCTCCGATATCCATCGGGAAGACCGTTTCGATAACCAATAACTTATGGAGGAAAAATGTAATCATGCGTGATGCAATCCTTATTCAAGAATTCGCACTTAACGCCGCGCCAGTTGTCAACCTTGGCCAGGATGCCATAGAATTTGTAATAGGCTTTTTTAGTAGCACGAAAAAAATCCCAATGGTGCTGTGGGATAATTCTATAAGCCCCTTCCCCCAAGCAAACGCCCTCGGTCAGTTGATCGAGAGATCTTTACCAGTTTCTTGGTACCTTGAGGTGACACTTGCTGCTTTGCCTAAATACGATTGCTCAGCAAAGTCCAGTCTTGGGTGAGAATGATTCGCACTATTTTATCATTCCGCCGATTAACCAAAGGATATACTCGAGTGACCCATTGCCTAACTATAGCATTTTCATAAGGAAGGCTTTTCTTTTCGCATATGCATTCGCGCATCCTAATTTCCATACAACCAAACCCTATTAAGCAATCTACATTCTCTTTCTTTAGTCCGTGTTCCCGAGAGCTATATCGCTTCCAGCATACTGAGGCTATAATCATATCCTTGTCATGCAATTCATGCAATCCTCGATTTCCTTGGGTTCCTTAACTGGAATTGAATGGAGTCTCACGAGATAATCGATACGCAAAGTAGGATGAGATGTATATGCCTTTATTTCTTTTCCTTCTTTGACTTCTTTTTCTTCTCCTTCTCGTCATCCTTTCGCTTCCGTTTCTTGTCTCCACCCTCTGCCTTTTTCGTCTCTTCCTTCACTTCCGCCGCTGCCCCGATCGTCGATTGTGTTGGGACACCCACTAGAACAACGCGTCAGCTCAATGCAAAGAATTCAATTC
This sequence comes from Fennellomyces sp. T-0311, assembly GCA_025266875.1. NCBI lineage: Eukaryota > Fungi > Mucoromycota > Mucoromycetes > Mucorales > Lichtheimiaceae > Fennellomyces > Fennellomyces sp. T-0311. The sequence continues at coordinate 605,622 of JALLLT010000017.1, forward strand.
CTCACTGCATTACCTGTATCGAATCCATATGGCTTAAATCTCATTTGAAGGTTTTCTGGCTGCTCGCGCTTTGGTGGTGGTCGGCTTTGGATTTCCTTGGCAATCTCTGTAGAATCCGGAATGTCGACTTGTTCATCCAATACAAGATATTGTGAGAACCCCTTGGGTGCTAGTTTATACATGAGCTTGCAGTTTTTGGTTTTGCTTTAAATAAGTTACCGTATGCAAGATGGGAATCCTCTGGTAATAAGCAAGTAAATCCGGCCATTTCTTGGCCGCTTATGTTGATATCTTGTTCGTCGTCGTGATCCTCGTCGCCTGCTTGGGGCGTTCGATATAATACATATTCACCTTTGTAGCTCAACTTGGCGAGCGGCTTTTTCGAATGCTTCTTGGAAGGCATTTTTATCTCTAAACCGTTCAGTTTCTCGAGCGGTACCTAGATAAAGCCATGAGTTGCGCGGTTCTATGATTTCTAGATGTGTTTACATTCTCTGGTACGCGAATAAGCCAAAGCTCGTTGTCATTGTCATTGATCGTCTCGGCTTCGACAGGTGATCGCGAAGTCGATTTAAATTCTTTGAATCCGCTTGGGACGCTGTAGTTAAAAGATAATTAGCTTGGGAATCGATATTGGGGCGTGGCGTAGAAAGTACGTTGATGATCTAGTGGAATCTACCATGGCTTGACGTCTAATGAAAAAAAGTATATCCTAAAGGTTGAGTTCGGGCAAGCCACTTTTTCCTAAAACGCTGACGGAGTTTTCGCGGCATATGGTGGTGATGGCAAGAAATGGTCATTGTTTCGATACGAGTGTAACTATGACAACAACTTTCCATTGGTGGCTATAGCCATGACAACAAGCAAGGTCTTTTCATAGTAGCAAGCCCAAAAAACGAGCGGAAGCAGCATTAGTAAGCGTACCGACGGCATCTCGGAACAACACTAATCGTGCCCAGCAAAGGACCAATAATAGTGACAAATGCCCTCGAAGCGAATCAGGAACAAGTTGACGTCTTTATCTTGGGCCTGAATAAGGTGGTTTGCTGAAAAAGGATGGATACGATTTCTTGCTCCAAAAGCTACCAGAAGAGGTGACACAAGAATCGCCTTTTTAGGACAGACCACGTCAGCAGTCGTGTGCATACTCAAAAGCGGCCTTCGCGTGTTTCCTTTTTCCTCTTTTCCTCCACGAAAACAATGTCCACCATTAATGTTAATGTAAAGTCATCCAGTGACAAGAAATTTGTTATTGCGATTGAAACGACGAAAACCGTGCTTGATTTGAAAAACGCCATTGCTGAGCAAACGGAAGTGCCTGCAGACCGACAGCGTTTAATCTACTCTGGACGAGTTTTGAAAGATCACGATACCCTTGCTGATTACAAAATTGCCGATGGCAATACAGTACACATGATCAAGAGCTCTGCTGGTAATGCAAGAGGTAAGCACAAAAAAAAGATTCTAGAAGAGACTTATGTACTGATTTTGGATATGAAAATTCAGGTACCACGTCCACTGCTTCGGCTACACCTTCTTCGACACCTGCAACTACACAGCCTAGCGCTACTCCAACCACTACCGGAGATCAACAACAACAGCCAGCAGCAGGCAACCCGTTTGCGGCGTTGGGCGGCGGCGCGGCCAACCCATTCGGTATCATGGGCACAGGATTCGGCGCAGGAGCCATGGGCAACAGCTTCGGCACGCCTGATAATAGTATGATGAACTCGATGCTTCAGGACCCAATGTTCGCTCAGTACATGTCGTCCGTCTTGCAGAACCCTGCCGTTCTGGACTCAATCATCTCGAGCAATCCTCATTTGTCTTCCATGGGTCCGGAAATCCGCAATATGATGCAATCACCGGAATTCAGACAAATGCTCGGTAATCCTCAAATGATTCAACAAATGGCCCAAATGGCCTCCGCTATGCAGAGTATGGGCATGGGTCCAGGTGCTGGTGCTGGCGGTTTCGGATCTCCTCAACAGCAACAGCCTACAGACCAGCAACAGCAGCAGCAGCAACAACAACAACCATTTGCTAATCCATTTGCGGCTTTTGGCGGCGGTGCGGTACCTCCAGTAGATCCTCAACTACAACAGCGAATGGCGGCCTTATTTGGAGGCATGGGCGGCATGGGCGGCATGGGTGCTGCTCCTACCGCACCTGTTGACAACCGATCACCCGAAGAGCGATTCGAGGTTCAGCTTCGACAATTGAACGAGATGGGCTTTTATGACGCTAGCAAGAATGTCCGGGCGTTGCTGGCAACGGGAGGAAACGTAAATGCTGCCATTGAGATGCTATTCAGCGGGACACTGTAAAGTGGACGATCTATTCTTTATATATATTACACATTTTCTTCTCTTTACTCTTAGTATACTACGGCTTTTTTCCTCCCCCCCCCCCAAACTCCCCATACGCCTTCCCTGCTCTCTCGGGAGACAACCCCAAAAAGCAACATACATACACGCAAACAATTCCTCGTTTTCCACCAAACTTACATAGCATAATGTCGCATGTGTTATTGTGATGGAATATTAACTTGAACTTCACGGTACCTACAGATGGATGGTTGACACATCAATGTGGGATCATCCAATTATCTAGAAGCTGACATGGGTCCTTCTGTATGTCTGCAATCCTAGCACAAATGCAATTCAAGCGGCAATAATTGAAATCGTACACTGACCCATCATTTATATCATCTGTCCTGATTCGCTTGACCAGCCAGTGCATTTGGCGATTTTCGAACTCTTCGCAGTCATGTATCACAGACTGTATTTGGTCTTAGTGGTCTGTGCATATCGATGACACTATTGCTGTCATTGCTTCTGCTATCAAGCATCATGCTTGGCCGAGTTCTATACCTTGACCAATTCAACGACTGTATCGGGACTACCAGAATCCCAAAGCCAACAATCACTGTGCATCACCTGCAACCAAGGTGCGACATTCCCGAAAAAGTTATATAAATGACGTGGGCCAAAAATTCCCATTTTCCCTCTATTTTTGCATGTGATATTAACTCGTTTGAAAGATGCTAACGAGCAGTATTCGGAATTGTTGAAACGCATACTCTACATCCTGACCTATATCCGGCCGTTGCCCGTACACATGGCTCCGATCAGGTAATAGAAATTCGACATTGTGCAATCCTCCCCCAACCACCATTTCAGTGCGATCAGGGCCTTCGCTTTGCCCACGCTTGCCACTTCCAGAATGTTCGTACAAAAAGCCTCGTACACATTTCATTGTGACCTCGCCTCGCTTTTGTAACCATGCGAAATGCTGTGACTGGTCCAAGAAGGCGGACGAAAAGAACTGCTCTGGCTCTTTGAGGAATTTGTCGGGGAGTAGCAGCAGCGGAATCGACAAGGATGATATGTCGTAGCGTGTCGTAAGCCGCATGATGCTCAACAGGCCTTTGATAAGGTTGCTTTGTTTGGTCAGCTCGTTGGTTGCTATGGCTATCAACAAATCAGTTGGGGTTTCCATAATGATATACAATATTACCATCACTGTCGATCACCAGATGAAACACGACCTGGGTCAATGGGAGGTTCGAGTGACGAGTGACAAAAAAGGAGCCTTCCTGTAGACTACCCGGCCGAGCGGCAAAGTCTTGTTCGATGGTGGTCAGCTGGGTCTCGATATCCGGGAAATGGAATTCGGTAGAATGTTGACAACGATCAAACAGGGCTTTCGTTTTAAAGTTTGAGCATAATATTTGGATGTTATAAAACAACTATACTAACCTTTATTACTCCCTTTGCCGGTTCGATATTGGCGCCAGCCAAATGCAGTTCCCTGCTGATCACGACTCCTGTTGAGTTCAGAGAGTTCCACGAGCACTATGATGGCACTTAGATTATTCGTATAGAGTTTAGTAGATGTCTGCGCCTTGTAGGCCATCTCCCGAGTCGGATCATACGGCGTAGGGTTGAAGATATCGGCCCCTGCCTCGGCAACTAATAGACGCAAGTTATGCGTGGACTTGATTTGTGCAGGACCCAGGCTGATCGTAAAGGATTCAACCGGTTGCTGTGCATTGGCCCCGTTAGCAAGCGTGCTAGATGCAAAGTCACTGTTAAATATTTTTAGCAAAGAAGGTTCATATCTTTCTCTTCTCCTTGATATTGTAATTTACTTGACATCATGATCGATCCCAATGTTCTCCATGGCCCTGCCTAGCCAACTGCCCAATTTCCGTACGGAGCTGAGGTTAGTATTCTCCATCACCTGCTTCTGCTGCTGCAGGAACGAGATCGGACTCCATCCTTTATTCGCCGCAACGCTTTTGCTCAGTGGAGATCCTAGGCTTTTTTGGAACGACTGACGTCTACTCGACGGCGCTGATGCATCATTATTGACTGAATTGCTGCGCGAGTGAGCGGATGATGATCGGCGACGGATAGCCGTGTCAACTTTATCTGGGCTTTCGAGGAGTAGCTCGACAGCAGCCTCCACCGAATTCCTCATCATAAGCGCCATTTCCGCCTTATCTTTGGGGAATCCCATGGCCTGTACATCCTTCACCATACTTTGAAAGCCTGCCTAATAAAAAGGGGGAGATGATGGCTCCTTAAAAGATCGAAATAATAGATGGACCCTTTTTTGCTCTTTCTCTTTACTTTGTCTTTGTCGGCTTGTTGTGCTTGAGATAGGGACCGCGACATGGAAGTTTGATCGCTTGAGATGCCGCTGCCTAAGCTTGTTGCGGATGAACTTTGTCGCCGCCTTTTCACGTCGCTTTCTTTCATTCGTTCGGCGGCTACTTTGACAATGTCTTTGCCATCCAGAGCTCTCTCAGCTTCAATCAAAGCGTCTTCGGGCTTGAGGTTCTTCTCATCAGATAGCGCGGCCAGGCGCTGCTGGTACTCGCGATATAACTCAATGACGAAGGCGCGGTACTCGCGACGCTGAGTCTGCTGCGTCTGAAGAATGTCGGAGGCGTGTGTCGCCTGGAACACCTCCATATCCTCCACATGTCGAGCAAACAAATGGGTCATGTTGGGTGACCCTGGTGAAGATTCAATTTCACGATATTGTCTAAGGGGATTTGCATTATGAAGGGGCTGCAGGGATCGATCCACAGGAAACAAAGAAATATATTTACCTCGCCTCGATATCGGCCAATTCCTTCTCGCATGCCAGGTAGCGGTCCTGGATCACCAGCGCATAATCTTGCTCGAGGCTCAGCAGGGTGTTATACATGGCCTCAATGGGGCAATGCACGAGCGTATGGTATGCACGTGGAAAGATATCCTGCGAATCAAAAACATAAAATTACTTTTCGTTGTTCTCCCCTTGTGCTCCTTGATGTTTCTTATAACCTCTTCGGGTTTATTATGGTATTGTAGCGTGTGCGTCTGGTATTGCCTGACGAACCGGTCCCGTGCCGCATCCTTGTCGCTGCCCGCCGGCTCTTGCGCAGGGATGGCCGTCGCATTGGCTATGGCGGTCGCGAGCGTCGAATGTAGACATGGCGTCAAATAGGGCGGAATGTTGTGTTGGCGGACAAGATGCGCAACCAAGTCCTTAAGGTTCTGCCCCTTGTTGATGTCGACGCGTAATGGGGAGTAATTTAATAGCTGAATGGACGCTGTGAATGGCTTGGTTGCCTGTAAGGGTTGCATAACGGCTGAGGGGGGGGGAAATAAGTCGGCTTGCGACGACTGGGAACAGCTCAGTCGGAGATTAGCAAGTCTGTGGCAAAAGGCAGCAGGAAGGGGACTTGAGGCATTAGTATAATGTGTATAAATATGTGGGTGTGAGTATGTGTGTATATGCGTGTGTGTGTGTGTGCGTGTGTCGAGCCTACGCGTGATTCTCCTTCAACTCCGTTGTCAGAAGAAGGCCTTATGTGTGGTCTGCATGTGTGTATGTGTATATCCATGGTGAAGGCAATTTCTGCACGCCAAGGGTCTTGCCGAATTGGGAATCGATGGGTCGCTGAAACAACAAATCCGCAGGTAATGCCGTTGGGTCGCAAAGTTGCATTGCTGGACCAATCAGCACGGGTTAGGTTGAGAATGATCAGCAAATTAAGTTTTCTTGACACAGGAGTTACCCGAGGCAAAGGCCTGGTTTGTTGTTGTCAAGTGTTACACACGCACACTCGGGTTGGTGCTTGGGGGGAGGGGGGTGGATCGGAGAGAGGGCGGGCATTTGGGGGGACCGACTTAGCGTGTGTTACGACAGGGTAATGAAAAAAAAAAATGGGCAAGGGGGAGTGGGGGACCGAAGCAGCGAAAGCGGAGACCAAGCGCCTTTGGGAAGGGTGGAACAATGGGCCTTTTTTTGATGGTACCCAAAAAAAGTTCCGACCGTATTTGGCAGCTAGCGAAACTTTTTTTTTTTACATAAATGCTGGAACCATTTTTTTTTATTTAGAGGCCCTTAATGTAACTACCTCTCTTTTTTCCATCCACATTTTTTCTTTCTTTTTTCTGATTTCTTTGCTTTCCATTCTTTTATCCAACAATGTCGCCATGTCAGCATGGAATGGCCTTCCCGCCATCCTTAACGCTTCTTTCCTGCGCTAATTCCTCTGAGCTGGCCGACTTTTGCGCGCTCGTCGTGCCTTGCATATGGGCCGGTTCATTCAAACAGCCAATCCTCAACGCGAAACGATACGCAACCTTCAAGATGTTTTGTCAGAAAGTGCTGAAAGCAACACAGATATCGTGCGCATGCGTGCTACTAGCTCTATATTACATCCATCGGTTACGCTCCGCTTATCCGTCCATTCGTGCATCGATCGGCTCCGAAGTGCGCCTATTCACGACAGCGCTGATTCTGGCCAACAAGTTCTTGGACGACAACACATTCACAAACAAGGTAGGCAATACATACGCAGCCTCTCCCCAAATAGGATGCGCATCCTAATCAGTTATTTGTTTATTAGACTTGGTCAGATGTATCAAGCATTCCTGTACGCGAATTGAACATCATGGAAATGGAATTTCTATCAGCACTGAATTACAATATCTACATTCATCACCAGCAATTTTTCGCATGGGTGACTCAATGCCAACATTGGGTTCCATTGATGACCGAACAGCAACAACAGCAACAACAACAACAACGTCCGATCAAGATGCCGGCGCGCCTGTCCATCAAATCGCCACCACCGCTTCCCATGTCCGCTTCCATGCCTACTATCCTGCCGTCAACAACTTCGTCAACTCCATCGTTAAAACGATCAGCAGAGGCCATTGAAGCACCGGCCAAACGACGCTATTACCATGTGCCATACACACCACCCGATGAAACAATCTCGCCCTCCTATCCGCAGACCCCTCTCTATACACCACCTGATCTGCGGCTATCACTTTGTACTTCTAACACACCCAATGCCACGCCGACTAGCGCATCAATATGTCGGCCTATTTTAAGCTGGTCCTCCTCCTCGTCCGCCCTCGCATCCTCTCGTCATACTCAGCATGCGTACTCTGCAGCGTCGTCTGTTGCTACTGCGGCGGCAGCGGTTGCTGTCACCACATCACTAGCATCCAGAGTGCAATGCTTGGAAATAGAATAATAGAAACAGCACACACACACACACACACTCAAAACCTTTTCCGCATCTACATAGTACATCTCACATAGCACTACATATCTGTACATAATAAAAAGTTCCCCTACCATCGTTTGTACATAATCAAAATGAGGACCTGTCATACGAAATCACCTGCCCATTTTGGGACTTTCTGGCGCTGATCCAAATTCGGAATATGTGCGTGCCAGTAAGACAGAGTTGTGGTTTCTTTTGCGGAGCAACAAAATTGCCAAGATCGTCGCAATGTATCTTCTCTTTCCAACCCCCCTGATGATGCTGATGATGATGTATGCAGTGAAACCACACCCCATTTTCGATCGACAATACAATTTTGGGGGTTGGGGGGTTTGGTCGGTCGTGCTTTTGTAAGCTCACGTGCAGGGCATTAGATGCGTGCGCGCCCTCTCGCTCTATTAACTTCCAGCCTTCTACTCTCATCTCACTTTCTAATTATCCACGTGCATACATTTTTTTTATTTTTTACTTTGCGCACAAACGTCATGTTCACTTGTACCACCATGCGACGCCCAATTTTCCGTTTTTTTTTGTCTCACCCATCGCTGTCCCACTGCGCAACTTTTTTATTGGGGGGAATAGGAATTTTAGCGAGTTCGTTTGGAGAGAAGGGGGGGCCAGAGGCATGTAAATATGTATAATCTATGTATATTATCAACATGATTGTTTGGATCCATCCCCCGTTCGACGCCACAAGTAAAAATATTTGACGCAACCAAATATTGTTCATGTCTAGACCGTTAGGCAATCGGATGGTCTGTACTATGTGCAAATGTAATCTGTGGCGGGTCCACTTTCTTTACCCCCTTTCCACTGATAAGGGGATCGTATTGGATAATGGAAAAATTTTGTTGCGTATCGGTGTTCTCCGCAACACACACACAACTTTCCCGCCCCCAAACTCCCCTTCTTTTGGAAGAAGTTACCCTTGTTATTTTGAGTAACCAGCACATGATATATGGGGGCTGTTCGTTATTTGTTGTTTCACCATCTGGTGAAACTTATTCATTGCAAAACTGATCGTGCTACTTGAGAATTTATACATGTTATATCGTAAGATATATATATATATATATATATAATATTCCATTGCCTGTGCACCCCCCTATATCCGGCTGATCTTTTGGCTCAGGTGAAACAAACACCACAAATATGGGCGTGAGTACACCATGGTATTCCATCGGGTCATTGACGTCCGGCCGTGGATGAAATGAGGGCTGTTTCGGAGTTATCAGTGTCAGCTTTCAGCAAGGCCCTAAATTAGCTTTTTCGTGGCCGAGCCTGATCGTTCTTTCAGTGACCCAATAGAATCTTCATCGCAGTTTACGCTTTGGGTTACGATTATTTACGTAAACTCATATATTTTGTTTGTTGGCCGACGCACACACAAAAAAAGCATGCTTCTGCAGATATGCCCGATGCATGGTTCCAAATTTTAGGTCATTTCCTAAATCTTCTTGAATCTGTAGGGTTTTGGGAGGGCGGGAGCAACTTGCAGGGAGAGCGCCCATTAAAGAAGGGGTTATATCACATGAGCAATACACATACACACACGCTCACACACACAGCTCTCACAACTTTACTATATCGCTTCTAGTCACAAAAAAGTACAATCCCGATAATGATTATACCCTTTCTTCGTTTACCAATCTATCGAACTCAGACTTTGCATGCTTTTGTTCTATATACATCAAAGTTCGGGTCACCTTCCCCTCCCTCTCTCTTCTCACCATACCGGTTAATTCTTAAACCTAAGCTGGGGGCTTCCACAAAATAAATCTATAACTATACTAACGTGCACATTTTCTTTTACGTAATGAGGTGCAGTTCATGTTTGTCTCGCCTGATCAGCAACCAAGCTGAATTGCATGTCGTTCATCCTGCATCTTTCAAAAAAGATTGTACCTTGTGATGAGCTTCCCCCCAAATAAATAACCCCTCTCAACTCCCCCCAAAAAAGCCTTTTTCTATGCTTGATAAAAAGCCAAGTGCTTACATTTCACGCATATGAACATGTATGTGCTTCAAAGGGGATGCTTAGCATATCAGGGTGTGTACAGGTTTATTTCCGCATCTCGGCCAACTCTGCATATACCAAATAATGAATTCGATTTGCTGTCGTGACAATAGAAAAAAAAAAGAACTTTAGACACTGCAGGAACTTGATTGTAGCTTGTGTCAATATGACAAATGGGCGTGTTTCACAAAGTGAACTGGGTAACGCTCATGCAACCACAAACCGACAGATTTTGGATACGTACAAGGGTTGCCGATATGTTCAGCATAACACATGAATGACGAAAGGTAAACATTCCAACCCTTCCTCGGCAACTTTTTGATTATATTATAGAGACTACAATATTTGAATCATGATTATGACTTGATTATCTTGATGGTCCCATACAATCAGTTGAAGCTAATCATGTGTTTTTGACGCACTGACATTTGCGTTTGAGGTTGCCCAACTTTCTAGAATATGTAGCATTTTGCATTACCACTGAAAACCCCTCCGCTCTTTATGTACTCACAACCGTACACACGACACCATGCTTCGGGGCGCTTCTATCGCCAAGAATTTCCTATTTACGTACATTGATGTACAGCACAGATAGGAGGCATGTGTTTTTCATTGTTCCTCAGTTGATTTGACTAATCTTACATTATTTCACTAGTGCAACCGTAGTGCAACCTTTCTTGATCATACTATTGTTTGAAAATGAAACCAGATAGTACAACCTATGGTGTAACTCTTTCCACGCAATAAAAAAGGTACAACCATCGTGTTACTTTGTTACTATGAATATCCTCATTGACAAGAAACCATGTTCAAAATTGTTGCGCGCGATCGCCAAGACGGAAAAATCATCCCAGAACATGAGGTGCGTGTTGCAATGATGTGTTCGAGGTGCACATATAAAATTTCGTAAATATTAAAATCCAATTACGTGACTGAATCTTTTTTTACACAAGTCAGTTTAAATATATGTGTAAGTGTGCGCAATGATGAGTTTCTTTGATTGAGTGTTAAAAAATCTCGTGGAATCATCCAAGTAATATTTCTTCATAAATGTATGACCATATACTGTTCCATATTATCTCCATGAAACGTCTGACAGGTTCAGTCGCATCTTCGAGAGCGTCATATTCTAAAGTACCCTATTGTGTTTCATCATTCAAATCTATCGGCCTGATCGCACAGGGAAAACATCTATTGAAGGACAGTGAAACAATCAGACCACCTATCCCCCTTTCCTTGTCTCTTTTGTACACATTGATCGCGGAGTACGTTAAACAAGCATTGATAACGATTTGCATCGTTTTACTTTTTTTGCGGCCGAAGTTGACGGCGCCATTGACGGAACCTGCAGTCTCATTTCTGACATCTTAATCTTTCCATCTCTGAAACGATGCAACATATACAATATATAGCCGAGTTTCTATACGTACGGCAGAATTTAGAACAAATCGTTACCAAAAATGTGGGTATATTTTCGGGAAGTTTGCCTGGATCATTGTACATGAAAGACAGAAACTGCTTATTCTCATTTGGACAAATTGACAAATCATTCGTTCGGTAAAAGGACAAGCTCACACATTCTTAGTTTAAAATCAATTTGAGAAAAGGAAGGGAACCACCATACTCACGTAATCAAATTATGGTTCGATCTGGGGCCTTGTGTTTTTCACCACTGTGGTACAAAGCACTGGCCCATAATGACATTGTTGGTATTACGTATAAGCAATCACCAACATTGGTATGGTGCCGCGTAACCCACATATAGACAGTCCAACATGCACAGGTGATGAGAAATTCAGATCTTGCCTCACCCTAAAATGCAATATGTTTAGTTTAAACGTACCCTCGGATCACATATGAAAAGTAATCTCTCCTGTATATAACTATTTTAATTGATTTTTTCCATTGTAGGATGGTCTGTTGAACTACGAGTACACATAGTCACAGCACCAACTCTAGGGAGTCCAGGTCAATGCGTGTTAACAGCAGCTTAGTAAAGGCCAGCCTTCAACTTTGGTTGGTGCCGGCGCTTTTTAATCACAGACTTTTCTCGTGAGAAGACGGATATTAAACAAATACAGTCCGGCACAGATGTCACCATCTGTGTCTCGTGAAAGTACAATCATCAACACGAAAAGAAATTCCTATGCTTAGAATAAGAGTAACTCGCTTAATACAGTAAGTATCCGTACTTACATGGAAATCCTCGTGAGCAAAAGAAAGTAAGTCATCTTCACGGAGCATACCCGTTCTATTGTCCAAAGTCAGAAAAAGAAACACGGATATGTTGGCAGCAACATTAATCAGGGAAACTCATGAGAAGCATTATACATATCGAGCAGCTACGAAGAGTCTGTTGCTAATCATTTACTTGACCGTGAGCCATAGTCCATGCCAATTTTTGGTACGTAATAACGGTATACATATTCTCCCTGGCAACACATCGTTATCAACTTTTCAATAGCATACTTTAGCTCTTAAATAAACACCATATGTAGTTTATTACTATAGGTAACGACTTTAGTTATCAAGATATTAAATGGGGTACCATTCGCCGAAGTATTTTAACCCAAGGATCACAATCGAGGATATTTTGTCCCGTGTATTGTTATGCAACTGAATGAGAACTACGGCAATTCTAGCCTACATAAGCAAAGAGATATATCGGCTTTATTATAGTGTACCATGACCGCAAGAGTGAGGTCTAATATCTGAAGGGCCAGGACTAAAAATCTCCCAAAAATAGAATTATAACGTTTGACCTTAGTGTACCATGGCATTTCGTGGACTCTTTTGTGCAAGGTACTTCTTTTCATATTGACTTTTCGTCCTAACTCCCAAGCGGTAAATAGCTTAAAATATTGCCCGGCTTCCCAAATCCTTGGAGGTCCGGCACAAAATCAGTATCACAGACAATTAGGAAGGATACTATCAGTATTAGTAAGCAAACAAAAGCTGATTGCCATCATGTTAACTTCATCGATACCATCAGTTTTTGTGATTTTAGCTGTAAAATACACCATACGTAGGTCCGGAAAATATATGTAATCAAAAAGTTTCGATTAACATACGAATTAAGGTAAGTGAACCTGCGCGTGTGTAAACAATAGCTATACCAAGACGAATTCATGGGACATGAAGGGTCGGCATCGCAAAATAATTGACGTCATATACGGTGTCAAACAGCGGCTATTGCTGGTTAATAAAATTGGCCGCTGCGGCAGACTTGAACGATATTCCTGGTGATGAAGCAAAAGTAACAAGATTACGTGTTGTCATACATTGGCACGGCTCATACACAGACAAAATAAACAGCGAGCAAAGATGAATGGAAATTTATAAGCGTTACTCATCCGCTCACTGGTGTTGACTATATACATATCGAAGTCATTCAATACTTTTTAAGTATGCGTTATATTCATATGATCGCTGCGGAGCTAGTTTTACAGTTATTAGGATGTATTGATAGTGTCTGAGCGATTTGAGAAGAAAAATGCCACCCGTCGAAAAAAAAAGTGGCACGCCAAGTGGAAAAGTCATTCTTGAGAAGGCAGCCAACCTGGGGCCCATATCCTGGCCATTTCATCCATAAAAAGCCACAAGCTCCAAATAAAATTCTGTGTCATACCCAGCTACTGAAAAGCCAAAAGATCATGCAAGCTGAAGATCAATAGGTTTGGTGGAGGGCTGGGGACACAGGATCTTAAAAGTTACACGCTTTTCTTTTAGCTAAGAGAGTTTAACGGTATCCGTAAAGCTTATGCTTCAGTCTACTTGGACAACCCACACAGAAGGTATAATTCTGTTCTCTTTCCTTGTACGTCTTTCAGCTCAATCAGAATATCGCCATAGTTACCCTCCCCATGATAGCGGGTGTATAATATTTTTTGAAATCGTCTTGCTCGGCAATTGCTTCTGCAAGTAACCAGTTTTCATCATTACTTGATGCTATAGCGTCAATTCCTGGATTTGTTGCCTATTCAGAGATATTTCTGTATTGTTACCTAAATATTTGCGTAAAAAACGAAATACCTTGTCATGGAAGCAAAGAGCTAAATAAAGTATTATATTTCCTACGTATAACACTATCTTATAAATGTGAATTATATGATAACTAGTAAGTAGAAGTGCCGCGCAACTTTGGTACTGACAAACAGTTAGTAATTAAATTTTAACATTACAGCCGTAATAAGTGCGTAGAGGGATGGAGCCATCCACTCGACAATGCTCATATGCAAGATTCTAATTGACTTATATGACCCGATATTAATATCAAAGAGTGGTGATTGGAGTAACACTATGGTTTTCATAGTGTTTGGCGCCTTGTGTACCATTAATGAATGTCTCGCTTTTACTTATGGCCCCTTGTTGTGGCTGACGTCTGACTCCCTCCAACGGAATTTCAAATGGAGGGAGATGATTAAATATGTATCTTACAGTAAAGAAAAATGGGAATTCAAAAGGCCAAGACACCCGAATATTTTCCTGGTGTGTACATATTGGGAATCGGCTCTATCCATAGCCCGACGAAAAGACGGGTAGGGGCTCTTAAAAAGTGGTTTTTTAGGGTTCAAGCATGATGATTGGAGTCAACAATACTTTCCAAGCAAACCTATATCGATATCAATCAACAACCTGTTTATAACTTTAAAAAATGGCAACATGGTCGCAAAAAACAACCTTGAACGTCCGTGTAACAATGTGCATAAAAGTGGTCCCGACGATCCGGAGCAGATGGTTAATTGATTGATGGCGCCTCTTTTTTTTAGCGGCACCGATGGGTGTTCTTTCTGTTTCACGATTTGTGACCACAAGCACCGCCGCCAGTGGATTTACGTGATGGATCGGGTCCGAATTGCAGAAGGTCAAATATACCTGACCTATTCTTATCATAACGTGCTGTACCCAGAAGTGGCTATTTGTATGATAGCAAGCCTTCGACATGAGATCATAGCTTTTTTTATCTTTGGCAGTTCACAAACGCACCATTTTATCGAATAGTGCGGATGATTATGTAACTGGTTTTATACCTAAGTGATCACGTTTTGGATGCATGTACAACACACCAGGATAAATGTATCATGTAGCTATGTAAGTGCATGGTTGCTCAGCAGTACGGCGCATTGTAGTACGTCGGGATTTACATGTTAGCTGTAAGTCCGGACTTATGCTTGTGAAAAGTACACATCAACAATCTAAAACCACCTGATCATTGTTATGTTGTTTACAAAAAGTCAAACTCGATGGTGGAGGATCACAAAGAAATATGTGCGTGTGGCTATGATCATCATCATCAAACCTTCAAAGTCCGCCTGTGCTTTTGTATTTTTCTTGACTCTTTTAAGCTTCCATGTCAAGTGCTTCAATCGGGGGTGGGTGAGGGAACCAAACCCATACTTTAGGTTCTATGTGGATGCAAATCTTAGAAACTGGTGTAATGTTTCAGGTGACCAGTGTATCTTATATGGTAACCGATTAAATCTTCCCGCTTCTATGCATAACTGTTAGGAACCACCACAATACCAAAACAGAAATGGACAATACCGGAAGTGGCTATCCTATCCAAACCAACGATCGATCGTTTGCAAATTTTGAGGGTCACGATTCTAGCCTCAGCGGTTCTTGGGCTGTGAAAGGGACCAACATCTATATAAGTCAGCGAATATCTACATTAGGAAAATGTAACAGCAAAATTACACACAGAAGTACCATGACCAAGGTATGTTGTATATGAACAAATTTTCTCCGTACATATTTTCTTCAGCTCTACTTAGAGCCGTGATACTCAGGATTTCAAACTGTTCGCTCATCATGATGTCATGGATCAGGGATTGAGATAATGCGCTAATGTACTCTTGAAAGGAGATAAATAGTATATTGGCCTTTATACATACCGAAAGCAGAAGGAACTGTTTTTTTACACCGTTCGCTGCACTATACAAGTACTTCTTGTTTCAGTCACACTGGTCTTTATAACATAATTTATTACAATAGCTATTGCTGATAATATTATATGTGTACTAAGTAAAGAAAATGGAATGAATTTCCATTAAGGAACTCTGATCATTTCAGTAAGATATAATTGCTGCTGCGGCGTTCGTTATATGGGCAACTGATATTGGTTTTTGAAGAAATCATTAACACAAATCCAAATCACTTGATCCATTATTTGATGTCGGGTTTTCATCCATTTATTAATTCTTAGAGTATTAATGCATGATCAACCCCTTGCTACATCAGGTGTTTTCATACGTGCTGAACAAGAATATAGTCATACCATCTAATAATGGATATACATCCGCTCTGGTACCATTCCTGTGTCATTCAGCAGTTATTTGATATACCAACAACAAAGAGCGATATGAAATATAAGACATATAATTTCAACTGTAACTACTATAGAATCACCTGCGGTGTAGTATTTTTCAATTAAAACAATAGGTGCAGTTACTTGACGATTTCTGCGTTTGCTATATAGGAGACATGCGGTTGGCTGGTAAGATTCTTTATCATAATTAATTACGAAAGACTCAGTACGCAGCCATATCGATGCTTTCATTGAACCATCCTCCCCGACTCAAGAAGGAATAGAAGCAGATGTGTACGTAACGGGCTAATGGCAAGTGCTACTCATATTTTCTTCCTGCGAAATATTGTCATGCGTGTTGAAAAACTATGCTACAGATAAAATATGCCCTTGTCATTCGTAAGTTTCTACTACGTAGCGATGGGCAAATTCAAAACCATAGTCGTCTGCACAGCTGAGCATAAGTAAATTTCCCTGTAGAGACTAAAAAGCTAAATCGATGCCACCAGTTTTTTGTTTTCAAACGCAAATAATGATTGTTGACGGCTTGACGCATACTGCTAGATTGTAGTGGACATCGAATTTTGGAAGCACATTGACGATTTGACTTCAGCAATAGTAAATAGGAACGGCTGAGGCATAAGCCCCGTTCTGAAATAAATTCAGCCAGTTCTCCCACCCCCGGAAACACTCCCGAGGCTGAGACATATACAGCCCCAAATAAAATGTACATGAGAAGGTAAATAAGCAATGACTGGCTATAATTTTCGAAGTCATGTGTTCATGGTGTCCCAAGTAAGTCACCTGTATGAGTCTGCTAAGTGTTAGATGCCTTTAGGAATATGACTAGACCATCGTGATAAGCACCGCCAATGACGATTTGACTATATAGAATATTGTCAGTTAAGATGCGCCCGTTCAATGCTTCAGTATCGCATGACCATCACACAACGACAACTATGGAAAGCTGCTTTATTTATAAGTCTATCTTACCGTGGCGGATAGGACAAATGTTCATCGATCATTGTAACCATATGTGATGTTCACCCCAGCCTTGTTGGGCACTTGAGAATCCATTACGGTCCCAAGGATGTGACTTTTGGCGTGATCTTTCGTGAGTCAGCAAAAAGGCTACACAATTCAGGCTTTTACCGATTTTCCATGATGGGGAAATAAGTTTGCACAAATAGCGCTGTCGTCAACTTTGCCAGATAAGTTTCATCTTTGGACTTTTAAAAAGTTAGTCACTTAGTGAGAATATTAAGCAACAGATCATACATGAAAAGATGAGAGAGGAGGATACACGTTCATATCCTTAAGGTCTGTTTGAAATGTATGTTTTTTTACTATGTAGTAGAAACGTGACTAAAAAAAGCGCGCGATGTTATTAGCGGTATAAAATGCGGCTTATCATCCGCGCCGTACATAGCTAAGAATATCTGCGCTTCTGAGAAAACGATGGTACAAGTTTTTCTACTTGTCATCAGGCTATGGGAATAAGACGGGTGTCATATTTTAAGCAATCTCCAAACATAGAAGAATTAAGTTTCGGTACAAGGCTCGGAACGATTGGAATTCTGTGCTTTCGCTGCCCGAATTAAAGGGCATTTACTGTAATTTCGGTAATGTAATGGTGTAAGCTTGACAGACAGTGATCTGACGGTATCGCATAAAATATGCTTCTGAAATTAATAAAAAATATCTTGTTAACGATACTATATAGCGCATAGATCAATTTTTATATGAAAGATCATCAAGCCTATGTTACTAGTGCCAAACTAGTGTACTAGCCACATGCATGTAGTACAAAGTGACGCAAGGCGTCAGAAAGATTATTCTAGCTGTACTGATTGCCAGTGACGTTGAAGGTGCAACTAAACGGAAAAATTCAAATACAAAAAACAGATAATCGAATACTTTGATATCCTCGTGTTCTTCATCAATTAACGCAGGGAAATTGCTCCTCCATGACCATATTATGTTCTGGGTGTTCCGCTCTTTCGAATAACACTCTATATCCAAACGATTATATACTGATCCTCGAGGCAATCTATTTAAAGGTTTCGCTCGAGATGATCTAAATAGAACTGTAAATTGATGATCTCCAAACGAAGTATTTGAGAAGAAAATTTTCGAAATTATTCAAAACAAGCATGTGAGTGAGGAACAGGATATAGTAAACGATGGATGTGTATATTGCCGAAGATCACTTTGTACGAGAGATAGGTGATCTGGATTTATCATATCTGGACTATCAACTTTGGAAGAAACCCAACTAATAAGCTGATATTCGCTTGTCATACTCGAACAAATTCTTTTTATATCAACGTGCGCTCGCTGTGATCCAAATCAATGGGTGCCACAGGCAAAAAAAAGTGCTACGAAATTTCCATGCTCCTCTTTTTGGATTGCCGAGGATGATCGGGTGAAAAAACCATCAGTAGGGATAACGTGTACTGCGAGATACAGCGATGGCGGTTCCTAATTATAACTATACCAGCTGCATTGTTTTGCCGAAAGACGGATGTCGCATGCCTGAAGGTACATGTCCGATGCACATGTCAACAAAAAAGTTATTAACCCGCTTTACTATACTAGCGTCTGTTATAACAGGGATGAAAATGGGGTTTCAGATGTAAGGAGGTGAGGGAGAAGGTGTGAGCGAACTCTTGCGAGAATACAGCTTTGCATTGTAGTCGTATAAATACATCTATTTTGTACACACACTACATTTCTTGCTTAGAAAAATGTCTAATTCCGAAGTATGCTTTATCGTTGATCGGATCTGTTGTGTGCATGCTCGACTTTAGCAATCAATCTACTACAAACAGGCCCTGCTTCGGGATCTGCTCACTTGGCGGGTAAATCATTGGATAAAATTCACACACATAGATACAAAAACGGTGCATAAACATTTTCACATCATAATAATGCTGTGTACACCGTTATAATTACTTGTGATCACCAAGTAACATGAAGAAGAGCTATCTTTACGTGTACATAATCTAAGACGCACGTTAATAAAAATCAGCTAACCCTGTTAACTTTTTGAATGGGAAAGCCTGTTATCACTTTACACGACATACTTACAGAAGATTCAACAAGCGCACACTTTTGTAAGGGTTTACTCTCTTGCTAATGCTCATCATCAGGCGCCCGCCATTGCGGAGTTCTTACCCCTTGCCCCTCCGCTTTGGGGGTTTTTAAAAAAAACCATTGCGCGCGCAGATCGGACTCCTACGATAAGGGTGTCGGTATAATTCTGTCTAAAAAAACAGTTTGCTCCTATATGTAGGTATTCTACATTACATACACAGAGTAAAAGGCGAAAACTTTATACGAATGAAAACATTACCTCCTTAAAAGGAGCCCTAAGTATGGTTTCGCACACAAAACCCAAGGCAATGGAGACGACGATCGTTTTATTTTTTTCCACGCAGCACTCACACGCAGATAATAAACCTTCGCCCAGAAAAGTATAATAAAGTGTGGTACCAGGAAAGGTCAAAATCGCCCAAAGATACCATTTAATACTCTTTGGATTCCATCTGTGTTCCCTGCTGCTGCCCAATGGGCAGGCCATGTATTTTATTTCTTAAAGGGCAAATAGGAAATAAGGCTGCGGTTGAACAAAAGGTTCTTGACGTTCCATGCTTGCGATAAAAAAACAACTATATATGGATTGAAAGCACGAGAAAAGGAAAAAAATATTGGGACAGTTCCCCTTATTTTTATAAATGGAAATAATCCGGCGCAGCGTGAACTGGAATATACATTTTTTCAGGTCCATTTCGGGCTGTCAAGAAAGAGAATGTAAAGTAAGCTTTATTGCGTAAATGATTAAAAGGTTAAAACAATTATATGAATCTGTGTAGTGTGCGCATTAATAGTTAGCATGTGGGCGTATCCTACTAAGCTAATCTGGCTATTTGATGCATGTATATCGGCTTGGATCCGCCCTAAATAGGTTCAGGAGCGGAGTGTAACGTCTATATGGTTTCCACTCTCACAAAATAAAGGCTAATATAAGGCGCAGTGAAGTGCTGAAATATGCCCAAGCCATTTTGTATACTTCGCCACCTCGTAAATCGAGATGTAATTGCTAACTATTTTAGTTGAAAAACAACAGTAAACAATCGAATTTGCTAACTTATTCGCGCTTATTTTTCTTCTGTTTCCGTGGCTCGTGCAACTCGACTCCGGTCAATTGACGAGTTTTTTGTTCCTGGAATTCACTGAGTTACACAGAGACATCCCAAAATAAGCTCGCATTGCTCTCCAAGGCTTTTCGCTCTTCTATTTAAAGGTCCCAGTTGAGATTCGGGTGCCAGCCCTTGGCTTGATATTTGTTTTGTTTTGCCAAACACTTCGCCACTCTTTCTAAAAATACAAATCGTATAAAATACACCTCACCTCACTCACTTCCGCCCTTCACGCTCCTTTCCTTAGCTACCCATATACCACAACAATGTTGTCGAAACTCTTCCTTGCCGCCGCTATCGGCCTTGCTGCAGTCAACGCTCAATCGACTGGTTTTCAATTCCAGGATACTTATCCCGAAGGTTACGTCGTTCCCACTCCCAAAGCCGAGTGGCTCGAATTGATCTCGAACGCGACCATCACGAACGCTCCTATCATCAAAACGAACGCTGCTGGCGGTAAATATCGAAAAGAGTAAATCTGTATTAAAAAATTTTCGCAGCTGACGATCTCCTTTTATGTAGAACTGCTTCAACCCACCGATGTCACCGGCGATCCCAACTGTGTTTGGACTTTCACCCAGTGCTTTGGTCCTGACGATTTGCACACTTGCCCTCCCAGACAGGTATGCTTCCGATGCTACTCTGTCAAGGAATATATTAATCTCAAGCATGTTTTACAATTCATAGTGGACTATCTCATTCGATGATGGCCCATCAGAGTACACCCCCAAGCTTTTGGATTACCTTAAGTCGATCAATAAGAAAGTTACCTTCTTTGTTGTTGGTACACAAGTTGTTCAGTTCCCTGAAACTCTCAAGCGCGCTTATGATGAAGGCCACGAAATTGCCATGCACTCTTGGTCTCACAGTTTCATGACCACATTGACTAATGAGCAATTGGTTGGTGAACTCAAGTGGACTGAACAGGCCATTAAGGAGGTGATCGGCGTCTCCCCCAAGTACTTCCGTCCTCCTTTCGGTAACATTGACAACCGTGTCCGTGACATTTGCAAGGCTCTTGGCTTCACTCGTAAGTTTTTACATTACCTTAGTCTTGTTGATGGCATGTACTAAGGATTACGTTTAATAGCTGTTATCTGGTCTGTTGATACCAACGATTGGTACCTTAACGAACATGCTGATACCTTCAGCATCGATTATATTATGGGCAATGCTACTGAGTGGGCTTCGACAGCTACCACCCAGGGTGGTAACTCGTTATCCCATGATTTATACAATGTCACCGTTGATGCTGCCCTTGAATATATTCCTATCCTTAACAAGGCCTTCGAGCTCAAGACCGTTGGCGAGTGCAACAACCAACTGTCTTATAAGGAAGGTGCCGGCAACGGCAACGTTACTACGCCCAGTGCTTCTGCCAGCAGCTCGGGTGCAGATGCCTCGTCCACTGTCTCCGCTCAGGATGCTGACAAAGACGAAAGCAGTGCCACTCGCATCCTTGCTTCGGGTTTCATCGGCTTTGCCCTTGCCGGTGCCGCCGCTTTCTTGACTGCTTAAGTTATTTAATGTTGTAATTCTTTCCTCATCCTCCTCCCGAAGCCGTGCAGGGATAATTCCATATTAACTTTATTTTTCATCTCGTCAATTTTTATACTACAATCCCAATTATCAAACCCGCCTTGTACCGCTTCTATATACATAAAGTGGACCTCTCCTGTTGTTGTACTTTTACATATTGAATCCTCTTCTAAAAAAAGAGCTGCAAAATGCTTTTTAATGAGTAGAAGCCCTGATACCTAAAATATATAGATTTAACAAACAAAAAACCATTTCTCAAAGATGCTTTATAATTCAAGTTTTGGAACAAAATATGTAACATTGAACGTGGCTTGCCACGTATGTTTCCTACTACAGAACTGTAAACTGTTACATTCGGCCTATATTGGCTGAAGTAAATTACTCTTATTGTTTTCTCCTCTGATATATCCACCCGAATCGCTTATTATATCATTCACATCCATTCATATATTGATTTCGTAAGTATAATCTGTATAGGCTCGAGAATAGAACAACGATAGGTTTTTTCCCTGTTACCCAACTTGGGTCATCCTCCTCTCCGTATGTGAAACGACTGAAACTAATTACGTGACAACACAACAATAAACACACACGGGTTATAGCTATGAATTTTCGAGTGGTCGCGGCATTGATTGAATTGAAACCTGTTTACAAGCTTCTTCCAGTCAATGGGCTCACAAAAACGTCTAGCCTTGACGGTCCCTATGCTTTCCAGCAACGTTGGCTAGCGTAAATATTAGATACGTTCAGCTTCACCAAGAATGGATGCCATCAAGTACAGTCAAAGTATTGATATAAATCTAGAATAAATACTGAAACGGGCATATCTCTCATCCAACTGCGCAAACTCATACAGTACTTACTGAGAGCTATGTACCAAGCAGATATATTCACTTACAAAGCTTAATAAACTTGGGATATCCCCAATGTATATGGCTCTGCTCCCCAGAAACCGCGCATAGAATATTCCGTTTCTATTTTTTATTTTCCATCGTGTCAATCTATTCTCATATCATCAAATCCCCTACATCGCTTCTGTATGTCAAAACATCTTTGCTGTTGCACTTTTACCTACTGGACTGTTCTCTTTGAATGAAAAAGAGCTACATAAAGCTTTTAATGAGTAGAAATGGTATTAAGATTTTGTTTGCTACAGAAAATGCGCTGGAAACTATTTTGGTGCGAAATCTGGCAGTTGACAAAACAAGTTTAGTTCGTCTAGATCCATTCGGTTCGGATGCGACTTACCCGGAAAGCATTCCTTTACTGTCTTGTTATGCTTGTTGCTAGCATGTTCCTGCAGCCTACCATACATGAAACATCAGCAATAGTGCTTCGTTTTGACATAATTCTTTACACTTACAGTTTTTCACTGGCTGTGGTCAGGAAAGTCTGGAAGCACGTCTTGCAAACAATGTTCTTGGCTGCAGCATTCTATAGATTTTATAGTTAGGGAGATTCCATCGCTTGATCTTCCTCGCATTGCAAGATAACTAACGACTTTTAACTGCGATTTGGCCTCCTTGCCAGCGCCCTTGGCGTTGCGCTCGCGCTTCATTTGTGCCTTTGCTCCCTGAGATAATGTCAAGTTATTTTTTCGAATGTAATGAGTTGCTTTGAAACTACTTACGTTGCCCATGATTACAATTAGTTAAAGAAGTAGATAAAAAAGAAAAGCTATACAATATGAAGAAAAGTTTTATTTTGTATCTCCTTTGCGCCACACGCATATTTTTTTTTTCAAGAGGCGTCTTCAGCTGTAATCCAAGCCTCGTTCGCAAATCCAGTTGCTTGCTCTTGATGCAGTAAAGACTCGGCCATCGTATCATCACCAACAATACGGCCAGCTTCATCCAGTACCACTTTTTTGACTGGTCCTCGAAGGCTGCCTACTGAAGGGAATTTTTCACAACCAAATTGCCAAGTATCCAGCCATTGGTTCGCTTCACACCGCTCCCGAGTCCACTTTTTGCCAATGGATAATGGTTCGAATTCCCGAAACACCGAGATTGTTGCCACAGCAAGAATGACAATCACTAGGAGACGGGCACGCGGTGAAAACTTGGTCAATGCCAAATCCACGCCAACTGCAAGTACCAGGATGGCAAAATATAATGCCGGAAGGTAATGGTGCAGAAACAATTGACGGTTCATCAGATAGAAGGGAAAGTAATGTAAAAACCATCCCATTGCATAAAATCCACCAGTGTTTTCATAGAATTCACGGCGACCTAGTGGTTGCCATGGTAAATAAGATACACTTCCATAATATTTTAAGTAAACATTACCTTGGTAATGGTCGTTATAACCGCGTTTGCCGCGCAGCTGAAAAAATCCCCACAGTATGAGGAACGTAAAGATAGCCACAGTCGAGAACCAATAGACCAATGGGTTACCAATAAAGTAAATATGCCGATCTTTGGAGGCCCAGTAAGAAATGCCGCTGCGTAACGTGGGCCACGAGGAAGGTCGGGATTCGTACGGGTGCGACTGTGTCAAACCCTCGTTGGCGTCCCACATCACTTTATGGAGTTCGATAAACTTATTCCAAAATCCAGGTACCTCGTAATTAACCATCTCCGTATCCTCAGGCACTAAATAACTTTAAGCCACTCATCCATTATTGAATAAAGAAATACTTACGAAGATCATTCCTAGATTCTTCGACCATCCACAATGTTTTGGGCTTCTTTCCATTTTGGATACACGTTACTTCTTGTTGTCCAAAACCCCAATCAGGTAATTGAACCAGGTGGGAAAATAACGAGCAGGACTGCAACGCATGGAAAAGACGGAATCGGGATCGCAAAGTCGTTAACCTGTCACCTTCCTTGCCACCTTCGATATCGACGCGCCAATAGTCATTTGCATCACCCTCGAAGTTTGGAAAGCCATATGCGCTAACTTCCTTGTGGTACTCCACATCGGTCAGTGGAGGTGTTTCGTCATGACTATGAAGCTTGCGTGGGCTTGTCGTGACATGCTCTAACCGAACGATATCGCCGTGGCGAATATATTGGATCCATGTCTTGCCATCGGCGCCCATCACGTCCGCTGGGTCATTTGCTTCATCCAGTGTACTGTTTATTTTGCGGATAATCCACCAGTTATTGTCATCTCTATATGGATATAGTGTAATTTGTTGCTCTAAATATGTAGATGGTAAGTATGATACCGTGAAAATTAAGGCAACTGATTCTAACTTACGTTTGCTGCCTTGAGGGTATGCCGATGGATGAGAGTGCAAGTATCCACCGTTGGTTGCAAGATGCCGTAGAGTGATTCTTGACCCATAAGCGATGTCAGCTGGGCTATCAGGGATTTCATGACCGGCAAGGGAGTGCTGGAACGCAGCTGACATATGTGCATCGCCATCTCCGGCCAAAGGAAGGGCAAGAAAATGAAGATAGAACATGCCAATATAGATAGAAATCGGTATAATGATCAGGCAAAGCACTCTGGCCAAGCAGTGGTTTCGATATGATGCCTATTTGTCAGTCGCTAGTTAGTAAAACATGGAACGGGG
Source organism: Fennellomyces sp. T-0311 (assembly GCA_025266875.1). NCBI lineage: Eukaryota > Fungi > Mucoromycota > Mucoromycetes > Mucorales > Lichtheimiaceae > Fennellomyces > Fennellomyces sp. T-0311. The sequence goes on from JALLLT010000017.1 coordinate 630,795, forward strand.
ATAATCGCTTTGTATTCTTTGTGATTCATACCTTCGATACCGAGAGATCACCCAAGATTCTCCACAAGTCGCGCACAGTTGATAGACCGATCGTGGCAATTGTAAACAATCCGACCCATTTACAACTCACAGTAAGACCGAGACTCACACCAGTGAACGCAAGCCAAAACCACCATCCCCGTCCAAATGGCCTAGATTACCAAATAAATACCCTTTACTTTTGCAATCCTTCAGTCAAACTTACTTGGAGCTCTGATTAAAAAACCGGGTCCAGCAGAGAACGGTCAACGCGGTGAAGAATAACAGCGGCGCATCAAGCAGGATGAGTCGGTTATTTGCCATCATGCTATTCTCTATTGTTTTTGATATGTAAGCCCTTGATTTTTCACAAGTGTCCGTTTGAACATACCATAACATAATGCTAGAGCAGCAAATACTGAAGCGTGAAGCGAGATCCCGCTCTGTCGTAGCGTCATGTATATCATTGGTATCATCAACAGACCCAGCTGTGCTCCCACCATCCGCATTTGTACATATGGTACATCAACATCACCCGATGTATAATCACTACCCGAGGCATTAAGTACCCTGCATACCGCTTTTATCTATTCACTCACTTGCCAATCTTGCCGAAATCAAAATTACCATCATATCCTGCAGCCTTACCCGCCAGTGCAATAATCATTTTAGCAAGCTAATAGTATTCACACAAGTTAATAGTTGTCTCACAGTAAATGGTAACCATATACTTACAGGAGGATGGACATCAAAAAAGAATTGCCTGTGGATGTACTTGTTTGCAAATGAGCCAAAGTGCACCTCATCGAAACTGTTATTCCGCGAATGGACGCGTTAATCAAAAGGGTAAGGATGACGCATCCATTTAGCTTACATGACTTCATGGGGTTCTTCTAGATTATTGATTCGGATCGGAATGGCCATGGCTGCCAAAGCAACAGCCACGAGCCCGTCTTTCCACGTTACCGGCGTGCGTTCTTGGAACTGGGGTGGTTCTTCCTTTTTCTTGACATCAAGATCATGCAGCAATTTTGAACCTGAGTCTTCCTCAGTAGTATTTGTAGTCTCAGGCCGCTTTCGCTGACGCAATTCGTTGTCCATGACAGCAACCAAGAAACAAGTTGTCTCGACTGGCAACAAAAATCATGCCAATTTTGTGGTTACAGTTGAGAACTTATCCAATCATATCGTGTAATTATAACCATGACAATATATTCACTGATTATTCGCTTTTATTGTAGGAAACAACCTAAAAAGATCACACAAAAAGAAAACCAAGAAACATCAGATCTGACACTTTTTCATAAAGCGCGATCCATGGTTTCAAGCAAAATGTCAGCATGATGCTTTTGGAAAGTCAGCATGGGGCGCAAACGCACAGTCCGGTCGCCACAACCGCCCACGTTGACACCCAATTGGCGCATATCCGTCAGGAACTTGTCGCGTTTAGCTCCCGAATCCAGATCAAAAGCAATAAAGGAACCTTGACCACGAACCGATTCAAGCTTCTTGTTGTCGTTCAAGTGCTGTTGAAGGTATGCACCCACACTCTGAACGTTGTTCAAAAGTTGCTTATCTTGTATTTCGTCCACAATCGCAGCGGCTTGCATGGCACGAACCGGGTCTCCCATCCAAGTGTTGTACAAGCGATAAGGCTGTGCGGGTCGCAGTCGCCGGCTTAAGTAGAAGCCGGCGGCCTGGAATTTCTTGGAGAAGGTGACCATATCTGGTGGGCTGGGTAAACCCCAAGCCTCGTGTGCCCAAAACGTGCCTGTAGCTCCCACACCAGTCTGGACTTCGTCAACAATAAACAATACATCGTGCTTTTGGCAAATAGCTTGTAATTGTCTGAAGAATTGTGGCGACGCTAATAATTTCTTTGTGTTAGGGAGGATGCCTAGTCCTTATATGGATAAATAGATAACATACCGTGGTTATCGCCACCTTCGGACTGAATCGGCTCGATGACCACAGCGGCGACATCATGCTTGTTCAATAATTGCTCAACTTCCTTGAGAGAGTCTTGTTCAATTTGCTGGTTATATTCTTGATGCAGGTGAAGGGGGTATCGACGTTCCGGAAACGTTGCCTTGGGCCAATTGAAAGCAGGAATATCAACCTTGTGAATCGCTTTGCTTGCGGTTGCAGTCAATGATCCAAATAGACGACCGTGAAACGCACGCGAGAAACTGAGGATCGCCATATCGGGTGATCCGGGAGCTTGATTGCTCATGCATGAGTTCAGCTCGTCGAGTGAAAACTCTTTGCCACCTCGTCGTTTGGATGCCTTGTACATAAACGCAGTCTTGAATGCGTTCTCATTCGCACATGATCCACACATGACTGTGAAAACATTCGACATGCCCGCAGGGGCTACACGCATGAACGCCCGTTCGACCGAATCAACCCAGTCCTTATTAGGATTGACACCAAGAGCAGCCCTGTTATCAGCAAGTTTAATATCGATAATGATAAAAAAATAAGGCAATGATTTTCTGTTACCTGTTTGCCAGCGCTGTTTGGAATGCAGGATTGCTGGCAAGGTTTAGAAACGCAGGGTTGTTGTAGCCAATAGGAATGGAAGCGATCTGTGCGAAGACGTCCAGCATCGCATTGCCGTCGGCATCCACGATATAGTTTCCTTTGGACTTTGCAAAGTCTAGATTGAAACCTGTTTGGGACCTGCCGTTTTGTTTTGAGAAGGCTTGGATTTACCTGCAACAAAGAAAACAGATCGAGCGTCCTGATACTTGTCCAATTGGTCTATGATGCGCTTGGACTCGGGTCCTGGCACGCTGGTCTTCATCAATGGGCGTGTAGGCTCGTCTGGAAAGTATGGAGCGTCACCACCGGTGACAGTCTCGCGCAATGCCTGGGCGGTGGCATAGTGGCGCTTGCTAGATGAAACGAGGAATCGGCGGGCAGTGATCATAGGTATGCAGCAGTAAGAAAGGTGAGAAAACGAACTACATGCTAGCGAGATCACTATTTATATGTTGTTGTTATTTTTTCGTGGGAGGATAGATAGGGATGCGCTCCGTATGCTAAGTCAGTATAAGGAAAGAAAAATTGCCTTATACTGGTTACCTTGTACTTGGTGCGCGATCTATCATGGTCAGACAGACGCGATTGGTGCACTTTTGGCAAACAGCAAGCGCGTTCTCTGAAACACAACGCCTTCGACTTTTGTAATAAACTTCTTAGTGCGGCCGATGGATCACCGCACGGATCGTCGCGTGCGCTCGTGGCGAATTGTGTGTCCCTTCCACTTTTCATTGTTTTGTGTCACTCCAGAGCTCGATTGAGATTTTGAGTAGCGCTGTCAAAGACAAACCGATTTGCCGTTCTTCCCTCGAATGTATTTCCCTACTTCTTCTTCCGTTTAAGCTGCTGCCCTGGAGGCAGAGAAATGAGTTACCAATGTTATCGTTCGCAATCCAATCACCCAATGGAGAGACGATGTGCAGTCTCTACCATGTGCAGCTCATGCTGTCCTTCATTGGCGTGAAGCATGCACACACACAACAGATCCTGGGTACAAGAGTTACACTTTCACATAAGAGCCATATAATTGATATATTTGCCCTTTCTCCTCATAGAATACATAAGCAACGTTGGCATTCAGCAGCAATCCTTTGAACTACATTGCTTCTTTCGTCATTTGCAGGCCATTCTGAATCGCTTCCGATACACCAATCCGCTGACTGATCTAGAGATTGCATGGCGTATAGTGCATCGCCAAGATTCTGTGTGTATCCTTCTGGGAGGCACGTCCGGTTGTGGCAAGTCAACATTGGCGAGCTTGCTAGCCCACAGGTGAGTATCGATTCTGGTGTGCCCATGACGGGTCGCTCAATTTCCCATCATAGGATTGGTATCACCACTGTTCTATCCACCGACCATATACGCAGTCTGCTACGCAGCTTTGATCCGGAACAAAAGTCCAAGGTGCTTTGGGCATCTTCTTACCACGCCGGAGAAAATATGCCCGATAAGCAGGTGGTCGCCGGCTACGAAGCACAAAGCCAATTGATGCTGGACACCTTGGATAAGATGCTGACGGGCTTCCGCGACCGCAAGGAGAGCTTGGTAATCGAGGTAACCATGGTAACGATGTCACAATCCCGTCTCTAACCATCGAAACGAAAAGGGCGTGGGGCTCTCGATTGACACGATGAAACACTTGGCGCGGAAACATCCGAATTGCATACCACTGTTGATCTACATCAGCAACGAGGTAACAGCGAAGAGTCGGTTCACAACGCCCCTTTACTAAACGCAGCCCTGAAGCATAAACACACGGAGCGTTTCGCCGTGCGCGCTAAATATATGACCGTTGCACCAAGAACTAACAAATACGTTCGCTATTTCGACAACATCCGACTGATCCAGAGTCACCTGTGTCATCAGGCTGATGAGAGCTTGGTATGCTGCGGAAAAACCCTTCCCTTGAGACCAATACTAACATGGAAAAAAGATTCCAAAAATAGATAACACTAACGTCGATCGTAGTCTAGCCATCCTGCATATGACGGTGGTAAATATACACACTCTGGCGACCTTGAAGCTTCCCAAAGCTCACCTGATCATTCTTCGTAGATAAATGTCCTAGCGCGCATGAAGCGAACGAATCAGACCTCCGCATTGGATCCCGCGCTGGACAAGTTTGCGATTGTCTATGAAGAATATACCAAGGTCCATGTTGCCACTTGGAGCTCCAAACAGATGCTGCGCAGGATTCGTCAAACAGTAAGCAACTACTTGCCAGGGACATTGGAATGGATTGTTTATGTGCGCCTGTTTTTAGTCCGTCAAAGAATTATCGGCCCCGACCTTAGTAAACGCGGAATCGTTTCCTTGGGATGGTCACGAGGATCCTGTCGAGAGAAAGCAGCGCACGTCATCGTCCATTGCAAAGCCAACAAACGTTATATTGGCCTGCCACACCAGATGGAAGGCCGCAGTCAAGGCTTGGACTGGCCGATCGTAATTCAACCGGTTCTTCCTGGTCACCTTATACCATGATTTTACGCCACAACCTATTCCTCCTTTCCACATCACTTTCTCCTCCGATTATCTCCCGTTATACAGTAAACTTTGAAGCCTAGATTTCTCACCCCAGCCACCCATCACAATATACACCGAGAAGCGAAGCAGTGTAAATAGCACTTTATTTCAGACCTCCTTTAGTTACTCAATGTAGACAACAACTTTAATTCTTGCTTGTGTTTTTACAAGTTTAAGCTTGCGCAATCGGCTCTAAATGAAATACTAATTTCATATTTGTAGTGACCAGCTGTCGTTTGTCAAAGCAAACGATGTATTAAGCTATAAATCATCCAAGATTTCCTAGCTTCCGTAGTGTCGGGTTCGTGTAACTTTCGTTAGTCATAGTAACGCTGGTATGACCAATTGTCACGTTTACCTATTTCGTCAGCATTGCGATAATCGTTTGACCGGCGTCGGTAATGCTAATATTGACTCTTTAACGCGTTGCTGTCATATTCTGAGATACGGTGCTGGAGACAAGATAGTATATTGCTATTACGTCGACGAATGTTCTGGCCAGTTGTATCACATGAGTCCCTGCCTGTTTCATTTTGTACGGCAGTCTGGAGATGTATTATACATTTGAAATTCTTGGATTAACTTGCATTCCAAGAATTGCTTTCCACTGAAGGCAAACATTGGAATCGTTCATGGTACATTTGTATCTTGCGAACGATCACATGAAGCAGAATATGCACAGGGAACTGAACACTAAACAGACAGATTTTGAACCCTTGCGTGCAGTTCCACAGTAAGTAAGCATATACCGACAAATCCTTGACAGGTTATTCGTTGCCGAGTGCCTGTGCTTTACGTAGTACTACCAATTAAAGCGTCGATTCAACAACGAGAATATTTGAACTTCTCCAAAGCAGACTACAAAGCGTGCAGAATGAATATGGAATTGCTAAAGTCCATGAACTCCACTCCGCGTACAACCCGGCCATTGCTAACATTGTCATACAGCTTCGATCAAAATGGATGGATGTAATTTGTCCAAAAAAAATTACTCCAATCTGTTGCATATGAAAGTGTCGGAAAGCATATGAGTCTATTTTTGGGCACATGCTTAATGATCATCGTAAAGTGATGCAATTCCTCTCCAAAATCTAGTGAGCAAAGTTCCTGAATACATAGAAGTTATGGTGCGGACTTCAACCATCGTCTAAAGGAAGTGTAGAGAGCAGAAATGTTATTTCAAGCAATGCTTGTTGGATGCATGGACCACGCTTCTAGTGTTCGGATTCAAAATCCAGCATTCCAAAGGGGAACAATATTACACTATCCATGTCCGATGGAGTACGAGTTATACGTAAATCACTGATTTACGTAGTAGATGAAATGATATAATATAGTTGAGCCTGATAATGGACGTAAGAAAATGCTAGAAAGCCGTCTAGTGATTGTCGAACCAGCTAGAAATGAGTTTATTAAGTCTGCAATTCTTCCTAAGGACCCAATGTATATGTCTGGGCAAAATTTAAGCTACGTATGGGATTTTAGATGCCATCCATGTTACCGTAGAGAGTCTAATTCTTTAAAAAGCTACGTACCACCAGCAAAGATCATATACGAACTATTTGCTAAAAGTCCCTTTGCAAAACCATGTACTACTGTACAATCATAACGCATCAAATTGTCGATCATCATCTATATTAGATCGATTGATATCGGAACAACTTTGTCAGATAAACATATCTTCTCTTACGTAACTAAGAGCCACCAAATCTTCCTTAAAATGTAAGAGATACGCTTAATAAAGCCTGGGATATCATAAGTAGTAACAGGTGCCGCTTAAAGATGTGAAAGTAGCACAATAAAGCAGGTTCACCAAAGGCATATATTGCAATATATGACCTATGACGATCAAAACCAGGTCCTTTCATATGTTGGTTCTCACCAAGGTTTGGGCATCTTTGTTATCAAGAACTCAAAGTAGATCAATAAAATCAGCTGATCAAGATAGTTTGTCCACCTCACTTCTTGCTTTAAATAATGTATTTAAATTATTGCGGCGTATTACAGATTCATTTCATGAGGAAATATATACGGTAAGAATGACGACACCGGAAGCCTATATTGATGAGCCGACGCCTAAAACGTTAGTTATGGGAGCTTTCAACGGTCGATTATTCAATTTTTTCATTCCGAACAAGGCATATGACATCTATTAACTGCTAATCCATTTGCTTAATATCTTATGTAGCGAGGACTATCAAGAAAGGATGCATATTTTTTTTGTCGGCGTCCAGAAGATATTCGTTGTATTAAATTCTGTAGCACTTTTTTTTTAGAACAACCAGTTAATTAAGCACAGGTTGCTCTTCTGTCAGGAGGTTCGATAGTTGCACCAATAATTGTCTGTTAATGAAAACCCGCAAACTGGAACTATACGGGAAGCTGAAGCGCTCCAAAAAATCACCGCTTCTGTTTTCTCAAAGTTACACAAAGAGATTACATACATACCGATGGTCACATAGATGCTTACATTATTATTATCATTATTTCAGAGACACGAAAGCAAACGAAAGGGTACGTTAGAGAAGCACTTCCTCCTTAATCTATGAAATAACGATAAAGTGATTGAGATAAACAAAAAGTAGTTGTTGCTGAGAAAAAAAAAAGATATTGTTCCAGTTGTAACCAATGAAACAATGACCATGCCCGCAACGTGGTACCTGGACAATTGTTCCTCTATACATTGTACGACCTTTCTGAATTGTCCAGAACCATACATTTATGGGCAAGCAATATTAATTAGAAGCTACTTTTTTTTTGCTTTCCGTGCTCTTTCCTTTTCTTTTTTTTACTTCGCCGTAAAAATCTTCCAACGATATGGGCGTCGCCAACGATTATCGTATTTCACAAATCGTCGTTCTGTGCAAAGATTGTGGCCAGGATGTCGGTCTGTATCCAGCTCGTCACAAGTGCGAGCAAGTGATCAGACCTCCGTTGCCTCCTATCAACTTTGATAAAGCATTGAAAAGAAACGTATCGACAACTGGTGTATCTCGTATTGCAGTCGATGCCAATCAATGGAAGTGTGTTACACGGTCGAACAGTGCGACTACGTTTGATCGACGCAAAAAGGGGGTGGCACCTGTTCATGGTGATGATAAAGATGATTTCTTCAAATTACCACCGAAAAGCAAACTACGGGAAAGTACCAGACGGGATGATATTAGACGCGAGGAAGGGCCAGATAGCTCTATCTACTACGACAAATTCGCAGCCAATCTTCCTGGAGACAAAGGTGGCAAAAATCTTTGGGATAAAGTACGTGGTGCCGACCATCACAAGCTACCATGGGCCAAGAATAATGAAACAAATACGGGCAAATTATGGGGTAAATTGATGGATTCAGTTCAAAACAAGCTCCACGAAGATGATGGACCAGGTAATGCAGAACGATTCACTTCTGCTGTAATCGGAAACATTTATGTTTTCTTTTTCTTTTTCTGCAGAATCCGACGCGTCGGATTGGGAAGGTGAATCGCATGTGTCCCGTGTCCTACGTGAACACTATGAAAAGAGGCGACAACCGTTACCTCGTTGGTTGTCAAGGAACGAGGATAGTCATACACCCCTGACAGCTGCATCGATGAACAAAAAGCCATCTTTACTGGAGCAACGGCCGTCGCACAGAAGACACCAAAAACTGTGGGAACAGCAGGAAGTACCGTCCCAACGTGAGCTGGAACGCGAGGCATTGCGGCATCAGGTGCCACGAGAAGAAGCAGTGACTCGATCACAAACAATGCGACATCAACGTCCACGCCGGGATCTATCACCACCTACTTACCCTCAGAAGCATCATCATCATGAGGAGCAAAATGACGTGCTAGACACTATCTACAATAATTACCTGTCAGATCAATCTGTCGTGCGTTCACGCAGTGAACGAAGATACCAGTCATCGTCGAGAAAAATGCAAGTAGTACCACCCATGGTGGGGGGTTACTTTTAAAATGATAATAAAACACTGGGTTGGGCTGGTTTCCCCCTTTCTCTCTCTTCCCCCTTTTTTTTCGTTTTTCTTTCCTGAGAACATAAGAAAAAAAAAACCCCCGGATCCATATCAGAGTACCAACAAGGAACACCATGGAAAAAATAAATTCAGGATATATTCAAGTTTTTAAATTATATTTTCAGAAAATTCATGTATTCACAAATATTCAAAATATATTAAGCAGATATTCAGATATTTAGAAAATATTCGCGAGATATATATATGTCGGAGGCATTTCAAAACAGCTGTTATGCTACTGATGCGAACAGTAGAAATATTCCGTGGTGCCTATACCTTTTGCACGTCCTGCAAATCCAATTAAGTCGTTAGCCGCAACTACTACGTGTCGCTTGGGGCTACTACCTGTCTTGTACGGCCAAGGTCCGTTGACTCTCGTTAGCTCTGTAATTCTGCAAATGACAGGAACTTTTCGCCAAAATATTGTCGCTGCTCTTTCGTAAGCCCTCTCTTGCCCGGATCACCTGTGTCTACTCAGATATTCATTCTGACAATAGATTCTCGGCCCGTTCCTCCGTAGGTAACACCTTCCTTAAACATCCTACTGCCTATTCCTAAATTTCCGTCGTTATCTGTCACTACCAGAAACAAATTCGCGCAGCTGTTATTTTTTGTACTTTTTCTGCTACAACATTCAAACCGATGGCTGACGACACAACGACAAGGCTTTTATCAACGTTTCTCCAAACCATTGGCGAATTCAAGAAGTGCGTTACCGACGGATTTGCTGCGGTTGATCAGCGACTCATCCGCTTGGAACTAGCCGTGTCAACCGATCTGGAGGAAGTAAAAACAGGTACGAGTAAACTCAAGGACAAGGGTTCAGGTTTCGCGTTACAATTTGCTGATGCGTTGACCACAACTACAACCACGCAAGGACCGCTTCCATCTTACCCACAATCTTCTCCTGCGCAAAATCCTTTCGCAGATGTAGAGATCCCTCGCGATGTTAGGCAACCACTCGTCCGAGAAGGAACATCGCTCCAATTTCGCTGGTCTCAATACGAGTACCTATGCGAATACATCTTAAGGAAGCAGAATATCCCTTACCATGATCGGTATTACGCAACTTTTAAAGGTAATGCACTCATGTATACAGCAGATCTTGTTCTTGATATTCGAGCGCATCACAATTTGAGTCCATCAAATACTTGGGAGCATCTTTCAAAACAAGTACGGCTGGAAGCCGAAGGAATGTATGAAAAACTGGTTGGTAAGGAGTACCCTCTTGTTGCGTGCATTGAAAGCTGGGGCGCGATGCTGATGATGCGTAAAGCATTCTGGGGTGTAAAGGATAAAGAAAGTAAGCACGGCAAAACACTAATCATCAAAACTAACACCTTTTCTACTGTTTGCTTTAGCCCCAGGTGCGATGGCTGGCAATCGGTGTGTGTAGGTTGTCGTACATCCATGAGTTACTATTAATACAACTTTATCACTAGTACTACCGAAGCTCCTTCCAACACCAGAGCAACCCCCGCTGAAAGGTATTATCTGTCCACTTTTTGACCTTTTTGATTGAAAAACAATATTATAGTTCCAGTGACACTTATGCAAACCCTCAGTCGCGTTCATCAAGTTATGCTTCTAAGGAGATGTCAAGTGATGATGAAGACGATGAGCTAAGGGATTTTCAGAACGGCGACTCCAGTAGTGACGGCGATAGTGACAGTATTTCTTGCGACGACGACGACGACGACGACGATAGTGTGCGTCTGCACGGAGATGGACGAACTTTACGAACCCCTGGTCTGCTTGAAGTAGATGATTTACTTTGTGATGATCATCTTCCGGAGTTAGTTGAGGGCAACCTTAAAAAGCTACCTACCTTGGACACTAAACTCTCTAGTAAACGCGATGGAAGGGAACCTGAATCTAACACACAAGAACTATCAAAAAGTCACAAAAAGGCTACAGTCGCGAGATCGACGGCAGAAAGCAGGCAAAGGTATACAACAGGAGTCGCCGGTCAAGGGTAACAAGCAAAAGTCAGCTGCCACGAGTATACCACACCAGCGAGCCACACCATCTGAAGCAAGCAGCAGTACAAGGGTGGTCCATAAACATAAGTCATTCTAAAACGTTGACATATATTATCTTTTTAAGACGCGTGGTACTGATATTTATTTCACTTCAGCGAAGTCAGCTTCTATCACTGAGGCGCAAAACTATAGTCAAGGTATTGGGGCGATTGAAGTGAACGATGACACAAGTTTAGATGGAGGTAAGAAATTTAAACATTGCCTTCAAAATTTTAGGATCCAAGAAACTGGGAAGCCAAAAAAGTCCCAAGTTATTAAGAACACAAACAACGATTACTCACCCCAAAAAACGACGTGGTAGACCGCCCAAGAAAGTTACAAAGGATGCGGATGAAGAAACCACGCTCAAAGGAAAAAACTGTAAAGAAGCGCAGGTATACGAAGGCGTCGGAATGAAGGGTTCAAAACACGATATGATGGGATAAATGGAGGTAAGTGATGTGTCTAGCAATAGTAGTATATGTAGCAATACGATAGTACTATAAGAATTAGTAATAAACAGTTATTGCGCACCATAAGGATTTAAAGCATATGCGCAACCGTATTAATATGTTTGAAAAATATTCGTTTCTTTTTACATATTCAAAATATATTAAGAAATATTCGAACACGATATTCAAAATATATTCAAAATATATTCAAAATAATCCAAAAAAAAATACGTAAAAATCTTAATATGCTATGAATATATCTTGAATTTATTTTTTCTATGGTGGAAGATGCACGCCTTAATCAAACGATTGCTGATCCATATGAACCTGTATCCTCCTCTGGCAATGACATACGCGGATCAAAGTTATGAGCGGCCGCAGCGGAATCACAGTATGCGCTCACATCGTTCGTGGGTTGGGAAGCTGGGAACCCCACAGCATGTTTCTTCACCAGCTGCATGACGATTGGGGGTTGGGGGGAGGGAGCTCCGCACATGAAAAACACAGTAGCGTGTGCTGCATGGCACCGAAGCATGACGTTGTGTAGTGGGCAACCCTATTTTAATAGTAAATATAAATATATATATAAAATCGGAGCGAAAAGAAAGAGAGAGAAGAGAAAAAAGATACTGCGTGAGCGTTTGTGTGGAGTTGTTGTGGAGAGAAAGGTATTAATGGCGCGTGGGTGTAAAGTGTTCTGCTTTTTTTCTTTTTTTTCTTTAAGGAGAAAAGGAAGGAGAAAGAGAGAAGGGGGAAATTCTATTACAAAATCAAGCAGCCCTTCTTCTTCTTTGGTCGGGCTGGTGGAGACAGGACAGCGCGAATGCCTTCGTCGAACACGTTCTTCAGACCCTTTTGCGTGAGTGCCGAGCATTCCAAGTATTTCGCTGCTCCGATATCCTTCGACATCTGGACTGCCTGCGAGTAGCTAATGGGGGCCATGCGCTTCTCGCGAAGACGATCCACGGTGGTTTTGTCCTCACGCAAATCGAGCTGATGTCATGCACGAATACACAGATTAGATCGTTTCACTTTTCACGTTTTTTAATATGTTTGTTACCTTAGTGCCGACCAGGATGATCGGTGTGTTGGGTGCATGATGGCTGATTTCAGGATACCACTAGATACAGTGATCACACATCGTATCAGTTTCGTGCTCAATGGGTGCTGCACACACCCGCTCTTCCCCTCCAGTACTTACCTTTGTCCGAATGTTTTCAAACGAAGGAGGGCTCACGAGTGAGAAACAGGCGAGAAACACGTCGGTCTGTGGATAGGACAGCGGGCGAAGGCGATCATAATCTTCTTGACCGGCGGTATCCCATAAACCCAAGTTGATAGGCTTACCATCCACCATCACGTTGGCTGAATAGTTGTCGAACCTAAGTGACTAGTGCGTGAGATACCCTTCGATGTCGCTGAAATAAAGCCATATATGACACTTACACAGTGGGGATATATTCACCAGGAAAGGCATTCGTGGTGTACGAAATGAGTAAGCAGGTTTTACCCACGGCACTAGAAAATGTAAAGCCAAATGGTGAACATTCATGATCTCGAGATGATGATGAGCGGACCCCTGATGAGGTGGGGGGAGTAGGCGCGTGTTTCGGGCGAAAAAGACGACATTTTCGCTTGTCGCTATGGAAACGCCTGCCGGAAAAATGGAGAAACTGGAATGCTTACCCATCACCGACAACGACACATTTGATGGACTGCATGTTCAGACTATTATTATTTTAAAAAGGGGAAAGGGAAAAGGGAAGGGCGGCACGAACGGTGTACCAATATAAACTTTACATTGCACAGAGTCTGTGCGACGCGAAGAGATCATTTTACAGCTTTTTGCAACGAGCAACAATTTTTAGTGCCGATCCCCGCTCTTTTCAATCACACACACGCGCTACTTACTACTTTCCACCCGGTATCGCTCTATCAAGTTTAATTACAATGCGTCTTTTTTTTTTGGCTTACCTGCCCTGAGCAAGGGGGGATGCGAATGACAGGATGTCATGCATACAGTTATCCCTGTGTTGTTACGTTTGCTCTGTAATTTGCATAGCATGGTAACCGTTGCTGTGACTCAGCTTCATTGCCTTGCAGATGCGTCAATAACATGATGATGCATGACCAATTTTCTTTTATTAAAAAACAGTTTTGCTATACTGGCTGCATCGCCTTCGTTGATCAACAGTACTTTGTACTAGGACAGAAAACAAACCCCGCCTTATTAGGCCTAATCATCGCCGTGGATCGACATACGCTTTGTCACTGAGCACTTGCGGATACGTACTTCTTTCACTTTTTACTTTCGCTTGTAGAGCATTTGTATTAAATGTGGACGCCTACTACCCATTGGACAGCGGATAAAATTAATTTTGCGTTAGTTCACAAGCACAGAATCATGATTGGCCGTATAGAAAAAAAATTCTGTCCGGACGCTAAAAAAAATCCTGTCAGAATTCAAGGCCGTCCCATTCCTTTCTTTTATGCCAATTTACGAATCATCTATCATGTAAAAGCAAGCGATTGCGAGCGGGCGACAATGGATGATTTATCGTCTCGATCCCAACGAGCAATGGATGATGAAAGTATTACGCACTGTGGAACCACCGGCCGATGCAGTCAGTGCAGAAAAGATATCAATACCGCACATGATGCAAGCATTTGACATGCGTTTTGTCATGGGTGTTCGTGATGCCAATATTGGTATCATCATCCCTAGTATCAAAGCTCACTATAACCTACCGCAAGCAATGACATCCTCCTTTTTTTTGTGCTTCACCTGTGGCAGCTTTACCAGCAAGTATACTATCTTTGCGAATGGGTCCTTCTTTTTGACGAATCATTGAAAAAACCGCTTTTCTAAATAGATATTTGACACAATTGCAAATGGTAACAACGGTCATTGGTTCAATGGTACTCTTTGTGGGGTTTCTTAGTTGTCTCTTTGCACTACCGTTCCTGACCATGTGCGTTTCCTGATTTATCGCAGGGCCTGATACTTCATTGGTAGACGCATCTGCAAACGCGCTTTGTGGTGAATGTCCTGTGGTATCCTGGTCCTGAACTTTTCTGCATGGTAACTATTTATTTTGTTTGGATCGGAAACGTGAAACATTGTGTAACCAACGCTGTTGTCGTGTAGCCATATGGGGCATCCCTTGTCAAAGTTCGATTCATCGCGTGATCGTAATGCACACTTTACGTTTACTTTGAAAAGCGGTATATTTTTCTTCTACACTCTGGCGTACCTTCGATCTATCTACGGAGCGGTTGCTCTCGTAGATCAGGTTATAGCGGCATGAGAGCTGGCAGTACCTAGAATGAAAGCTGGCAAGGTGCGGAAATCATATACTCTTATAACAGTTATAGCGAAAAAGTGTTTCTCCATTGTCTCTTTGGTTATGCAACTTTTATGATTATCCCCAAGGTCATGTTGGAAAGGGTATCCACGGCTCATGCCAAAGAAGGCTTCGTTGCGTTTCGTGATCAAGTTGCTGGGCGGGTGGGAAGTTGCCGGATCAATGGGACAATGGCTGAAGGTATGTAGAGGCGTTAAAGAAACAGGAAGGCAGCGATATGTTCAAGAAAGGCTTGATTGAGCACTCTTTGTTTGCGTACAGAAAGGTAGGCCATGCGCGTATTAGTTAACTGAAGCCATGCTGATAGCCTGTCATTAAGGCACATGAATGCACTATTGATCTGTAGGATTGCAAACTCGAGAAAATAGATGAGTGTTGTGAATTTGTGATTTCTATTCAGGACAACATTGTCATATGCTACCTCAAGCTGTGGGAATGGAACATGGCGATCGAAGTAGACAAAAAGGTACTAGACAAGGGTAACTTACCGTCAATGTATGTACAATTACTGAGGGCTTATATTCAGGTGATTATGCCGTCCAATGGCAAGGCGTATTATCGCGTTCGCCAAGCGTCAATTGTGTCGTAGTACATTGTGCGGAACATGGTAATTCCGATGACACTTCTTCTACTCCGGCGCGCAGCAGTACGTCTTGACGTAATGCGCAGCACCTGCCTCTTTGATCCTCAAAGCCGTTTGGCTTTGCTACGCACCGCAGCAGTATTGTATATATTTTTAGTATTAGAAACAGTATAAATATCAGTTTAGTTTATGGAATAAATCATCATCTATCTGCTTATATTCTTCGTGGTCATATACCTCTGTGGTTACTCACCCTTGTGGTCTCATTCTTCGTGGGTCGTCTATCTCCCTGTGGTTCAATCAGTTATAAGGACGACAATTGAATTGATTGTTTGCCATTTACGGTGCCTGCATTAAAACTCTTTTCCACAAAAAAAATTGGATTGGTCGAGTTTGAGAAAAGTTTAGCAGATTCTCTCGGCTTCAAGTCCTCCCGGAGACATTTAATAAGCCAACACCGTCAAATGAGCGATTTGATCCCCATCTAAACGGACTTTGTAAGGTCACTATTTCTACAGCTCACCCATGAAACTGACAAACACACCTAGTCCATTCGTCCAGTACGTGCCAAAGATTGTTCAGAATACTTCTGTTCACGACAAACATGTCGCTCTGTGAAATTTTGCTGATATTATCGAGATGATTTTGCCCACACACAAAATCCCCATGTATGGATAGCAAGTACATGAATAACCGGACTTGTATCGTCCGAGCCTTGTTTGGAGTAGAGTATTATTACTCCTTCCTATTATATAAGCTTGATAAAGGCTAGCTTACATAAGAGTGTTGTCGGCCAAAAGACAAGCTCAGGCAGTATCTTTGCGCAACTAACGAGGTACAAGTAGGCGAGCTTCTGAGTTCATTATCTCGGTTTGCACGTCGTTAAGCACATCTAGAAACAGATCACTGACATCCTTTTTATCGACGTTCATACCGCCAATCACCGTTTTCACTGCATCTTTTCCGGTACGGCGATACATGCAATGCAGCGCTGCTTAAAGCTCGGGTTTTTCGCTTATTTAATGCTCGCAATGTAAGCCTCATCATAATATAAGGCATGGATCATTCACTCCGTGACAGGCTAAAATAACGCATCGAACTTCTTTTGTTCGTTGCACAAATTGGAATCAGCTTATGATGTTTCGTTTTAACGATTCCTGAGCGTCAGAAAAGCAGTAAGTACGTTTGATATTCGGTAATCATAACCAGAGTTTGCCACGAAACAGACTGATCCAATTTGTATAGACCGAGATTATAATCGCTTCTACGTTTTTACACATATAAATATGCACCAGACGAAGACACTTGGCTGTGTATTGGTAGACGTCTCGTACATATGTACTATGCTTTCAACAATACAATACTCTGGTAACTGTTGTGTTCTCCAAGAAAACTTTCCTGAGTATATATAATATCACACAAACGTGCATTGGGCGGATCCATTCCTGGCACAAACCTCTTTTACAATAAGCTGGACATAAGATTAATGTATACGGCGAATATATTGAGATACAAGCTTCAAATGTATACATTCACCGTAAGGCACAATGTACAGAATGGATGTGGGGTAGTAACAGGAGATGCACTTGTTATCGAGATAATAAGTCTTAGGTGTATATCTAAATACAGTAGATATTCCAATGTTATTCGTAATAACCTCTGCTGCCGCATTTTGCAACACACCAGATTTCCAAGCCTTGACATCGTTCGTCGAGAAACGGTTTAGACCCAAGTTAGCAAGTATATGCATAAACTCGCAATTATTAATGTATTGCTGGTGACGGGTCAGCAGGTCATCGGTGTTGGATATGTTCGTGTGGTTAAAGGTAAACGTACATATTATGTCCTCGATTGGTCGTTCCTCGGTGCACTGTCTGGATTTTAGTAAAACTCGTAAACTTATACATTTGCTCAGGCGAGATTCTTTTTTGTTTTATCCATCATCATGTTTTGTCCTTGAACTCACTACAATATATCCGCAACCAACTGATGTATTGACTAATCCAACGCTGTGTGTTATTTTTGAACTGCTCTTCTACTTTTGTTGACGCTGCTACGTACATCAAGGTCCTTCGAACATTTCTGAATTCTTTTATGTAGATATCGAGCCCATCTTTATCGTAAGAAATAAATCGGCGTTTCTTTATGTCGTGTATTCCGCTTGTGCGCAACAAATAGGAAAAAAATTATTTCATGCTATTTTCGTTTTGCATGTAAGCGTGAAAACACAATTACCAGTTGCACGTGTAACAGAGGAATTGTAATTCTTATTCAGCAGCCAGCTTATCGAGAATCACACGCAAGTTACCCAATGAAACTTGGTTTCCATGTACTAATCCCAACTCAAGGAGGAGCTCTCTCTAACAATACTGGCACATGCCATCTGGCTTGTGAGCCACATCCTCAATAATAGTATTGTACTCGTTCGATAAACTCAAAGCTATGGAGAAACCGTCTTTTCCCTGCATACTTTTTTTTTAATTTCCTGCGATGTAGGATCGGTAATGCTGACCGTTATCAGCTTTTGTTCATCGTTACTGAAAAAGTCGCCGTATTGCACAAAGACGTTACTTCGATACTATTAAACAAGGGTTGGCAATTTTGACTATTATTGGATACATCCTTGTTTCTTCTACAGCTCGTTCTTATGAACCAAGTAAATCCACTCTCCAGAAGAGTCGATCAAGTCTTTTTTGGATACTTACTAGTTATTTTCTAGCTCATCCAGAAACTCGGAGGTACATCCATGCCCATAACTCCAAGGGATTGCGTGGAGTTGATCCGAAATAATGGCATTCACTTTTTACGCTTCTCGCATTGACCTTGCAGGAGGTTGTACAAGCTATCTTTGAATATATAATAGCCCATTCAGCAATCAATCAAAGTACGCGGCAACACGTGATAATCGAAAAGATAAACAACCTCCATTATACGTTTCTTCCACTTGGAGTACGTATTAAAAGAGTAATCAAATACCGCATGATATAGTGTAATGCGCTGATAAGCAGGTGAATATATACATACTATGAACTTGATGCTAATTAGATGGCTCTCATATTCTAAGGGTTATCTTTTATAAAAGAGCAGGGACATATAAGAACTGGTCCCAGGCAAAAAAAAAAAAGATTCGTACGATTCGCGGATAAGAGTAATGGTGAGACAATCGTATCAGTATTTATAACAGGGGTACGGTGGGTAAACCTTAACTTTCATATCGAAATAAAACTAAATAAGTGTCCAAAAGTAATGATATTGTATCGGAAAACATCGACGTATGCATTCAATTGTAGACATATCAATCTTGCTATTTTAACACTTAATAGCAGTCGCCATCACCGCAAGAGATACTCATTGCTATAGTAGAAGAACACGTTTTAAGTTTACATGATATTAATGCGAATAATGGCATTCAATTAGGTCACGCACGTTGTATTGCTGACATGAAGGCAATCTCTACCAATGAATTACATAGCTACTTATCTAAGTCGTTCTATTATATCACACCAGGATTTTATGTATTGCTTATCAATATAATATAAATCCTAACTTAGCGGTTTAAGCTTCCTGTTCCGTTGAGGTCGTGTTGATTTCCCAACTACAACTATCTTCTGGTAATACTATCTTCTAATCTGTGTTTCAAGAGATATCACATAGAACTTTGTATTAAGCAGGATTTGCACGTGGCATTGAACGGGACATCCATTAGCAAGCAATGGATAAGGTTAATCTCAGTTAGCAGAGTTATCCAATATCGATGGTATCTTCCAGCACGCCATCAATAGATGATCGAGATGAATTTTACATTATCTGAATGATTCGATGATTTGCCCGATACATTGGTAATTGACCTACACACACCCCGGTGCATTCCCACCCGATACGAGTTTGCTACTACTTTGCGCATGATAAAATTGGTACAAAACACTGGCCATACGACCCCATACCGTGGGGAACTGAATACCTCCCTACTTTTGTTGCACACTAATGTTACTTGCTGCAACGACGCACAAAAAAAAGCAAGGGTTACGTGAGCAAAGGTGTGCGCGCTGTTAAAATAAGAGCGTAATGCCGTGAAACCTTACAGAGTATTTCATGGTGAACCCAGTAAAAGTAAAAGAAGCCGGCCAAAAGGATCGAGAGCCATCGCTGTGTTACGATAAACCACGATGCATTCAGATTCATACAGCGCAATTACGTATTCATTTGCAACCACCTGTCATCAAGATACCTGGTATACTCTATAATCGATAACATGTACAACATTGATAATTAGCTTGTGATACACCACACCTTTCGCCATGACTGAAGGAAGGGAAAAAAAAGAGGGACAATTTCATCTCTGTAAGGAAAATTAAAAAAGAGTTTCGATTGCTTCCGCTTTTGGATAATGTTGATACGTTTTCATTACTTTTACCCTTCTTCTACACTCAAGCTTTCGAATAATGGGAGTTATGCATGATCAACATTGGCAGAAAAATAAGAGTGAGAACATAATACAAGATGACCCGGCAAGGATATATTTGTTTAAGCGGGCAACAGTGGCAGCACTTTCTAAAAAAGATATAGTTTGGATTGACAGGGTGGTACGATCGCGATGAGCTTGGAATTTTTTAACAAATTCGATGCCGTATACTCCCTGAACATCCATCAAAACGGGAATGTCGCACTCGATATATAATGCATAATATTATGCGTGATGATAAAATATTTGAACCGGAGCAAAATGGAACGATGGAGGTGGGAAGTGATACTAGAACAGCCAGCAAGTTATCTAGTATATAAGGAGGTACTAATTGCTTCTGGTTAGCACTCACCAACAACAAAAAAAGAAAGCAAACATGAAGAACTTTTTGCTCCTTGGAGTTTTGGCATTGATATCTACCATCACCAACGCCTATGAAACAGGTGTGGACTGCTCTGCTTTGACCTCGACATCTGCCTTCCAGTGTGTGAAGAATTACGGCTACGACCATGCTATTGTTCGTTGCTACATGGAAGCATGGGGCAATAACCCGGTAATCTTTAGTATTTTTTTGTATTGACCCGTTATACTAAAAGCAAGTTAACTGTTCAGGGTGGCAAAGTCGACTCCAACTGTTATCAAAATTATCTAAACGCCAAGGCGGGTGGATTCACTTCGGTTGACATTTACATGTTCCCTTGCACTGGTCGTTCGACCTGCAAGGCACCTGCTACACAGCTTCAAGAGATTATCAATTATGTTGGTGCCAACAAGATGATCGTCGGTCGTCTGTGGCTCGACGTGGAACGCGACACTGCTGCAGGAAATTGGCCATCGACTTCGGGTGCCCAAACAAGTAATATACTAGAATCCGGTTCTTTTGTTTTTCTGACTATAGTAACCGACTCTTTTTATTTTTAGCTTTGAAGCAATTCAAGACTGCTCTGGATAACTCTGGTTGGAAATGGGGTGTCTACTCCTCAAAGTCACAGTGGACCTCGATTACCGGCTCGGCTTCTTGGGTCTTGGACTCCTCTGTCCCTCTGTGGTATGCTGTAAGTGTATAAAAAGTAGTTTGCTTTCACGGTTTTAACCATTTTCCTGTACAAATAAGCACTGGGATGAAGCTCTCAACTTTGCTGACTTTTCTGCGTTCGGTGGCTGGACCAAACCCACCATTAAGGTTTGTACTTCTTCGGTTCTGTTTAAAATGGGTCCGTTTTGCTGACAACAGTATCTGTCTTTCAATGATCAGCAATACGCAGGTGACCAGTCCTTCTGCGGCGCCAACTGGGACAAGAATTACTACGGTTAAGATATCTTCTTCCATTATCAATGGCACACAATACTCTCTCGAAAACTGTAATAATAATAAAAGCATTCGCACTATCCCACCTATGACAACGTAGATCGTACCCGAGGCGAGACTTGCATGCAGGGCGCATCGAAGCACATTTCACTAAGCAATAGTGAATGAGGGCTATAGACAAACTCTCAAAGTAACTACGTGTATCCTATCCCGAGCACCTTTTTTTTGTTATGGCAAGGTGTAATAGGTTTAACGCGCTACTTTGACACAAGTGCAAATGTTTGTATGTTTTCCCATGACATTGCATTTTTGGTTGCACAGTGCACCCTCACAGACCAGACAGGGTGTGGAACATAAACAGTAGGCCGTGCTCACGGACGACTGGCCAGAATATCACGTTCGGAGTAGCACTGGATGCTTTATACGTAGGTGCGAACTTTGATGAATCAATAAATGGCAAAACGTAGGCTTAGCCGGATCAGTGGTTTGCACACGATCTCTGCGCAACGTTTCAAAGGACTCATCGTGCGCAGAGGGGTGGCATGTGATGGTCGATGCAAGTGGAGTGATAAGACCCAGCACGGCAAAAATAGGTCATGTTTACATCACACACATCGAAAGTTACGTAGCGGCAGATGGCCAAGTATTTTATATTCAACCCGCAATAAATATATATGTATAAGGACGTAAGAGAGTAAAAAAAAGGCTCACAAGTTTTTCATACGGCACATAGAGAGAGAGAGAGCAAAAGAGTAGATTTGAAATGTACAGACAAACAAGAAGACGGGGAGGATGGTTCGGCGTGATTTTTTTTTACTGCGAAGGTTGCGGCTCCTGCTGCTGAGGCTGTTCTTGGTGACTCTCGCCACCACCTCCACCCTTCTATTTGTTTCAGCGTATGCATCGGTTAGCAAAACCCCTTGTACCCTGTCGCTGTGCTTCCATACCTGAGTGCCGACAATGGAACCTTTTGAACGTTGGACAAGTCAGCAAAACAGAACCAAAATAGAACAGAGGGAAAAACCTTACCGATAATGATGCCCAGAATCACAAGGATGGTCACTGCAATGATAATCTTCCACTTCAAGTCCTTCCACCACATTCTCTTACGGACTTGATTTGCTCCTCGTCGGAAGTGGTGCGATGTCGCTTGCAAGTCCTCTGTGTTTTTTGTTACAAAGCCGTTATACGCTGCTCCACACACACACTAAAGAAGATACGGATCGATGGAAACATACCTGTCTTGCCGCGCAGATCGTCGAGTCGTTCACCGCGCTGCATCACTTTATCGATGTTGTCTTGCATGATATTGACAACCTCGTCGACTTGGGCTTGGACACGCTGTGTCTTTGGTGGAGCACCGCCTTCATTGGCCCCCGCGCCTTGGTTGGGAATGTATGGGTCGTATGGCGAAGACCTAGAAGCTTACTATTGAGTAACCCTTTCACCCACTTTGATGTGCTTTAATGTTGAAGGTGTAGCAGGATTTGAACGTACATTGCGTGTGGTTCGAATCAAGGGTAAAGATGCAGAAAGCAACCAAGACTTTTTTTCCGCCAAGAGAGCGTTTCCGGTGAGAAAGGCATAACGTCGGCTTGGCCAATCATATGCTTTGGCGCCTCGCTGGGTTCGAAAATTCGCTCTATACCAACAGACGCGATGGATGGGTTTCCAAAGGAAGATTGTCACTGGCACCTTTTGGATGACCCTGATGTTAACTTGATATCTTTGCCAGCGAAACTATGGTCAGCGGTATTGAGCAGCGGGTAAGCGCGTCTGGCATGGCTTTCTCCAACTGCTCTGATGTCATTCTACACCACGGATGCAAGCCTTTTGGGCTGCGGGGCCGGTCCGGATCAGAACGTCTGATGCAAAGGCTAAATTATAGCAGAACTTTGCAGAATCGTCAATGGGGCATGACGGCATGTTGCTGAGCAGCCGCATAAATGTTTAAGATGACACCGAATCGGGAACACAAAGCGCTCCAGAAAGAGAGAGAGAGGGGTTTCATCATGCATTCGGTATCAGGCTCAGTGGCTATGCAAGGGTTATCGTGCGCTATTAGGTTTAATAGTAACATTACGTGAGAAAGGACGAAACAATTATGTAAGTAAAGGAGAACTAGGAAGTAAGAGAATACACATTAAAGGGTAAAGAGAAACGTGTGTAGCAGAATCAAACTCCGCTTATTTTGTCGGAGGTACAAGCTCCAGTGAAGTTGCGCGGGGTGAACTCGGGCCTGCAGACGACGACGACGTTGAAATCCCGGAGACAAGCGACACCGGGCGGCTCTGCAGCGGGTACTCCTCATCCTCATCGTACTCGTCGTCGCGTTTCATCAATAGCGCCTCCTCATCATGCATTGACGATGTCTCTTTGCTGTCGCCGTTGCGGTCGCGTTCGATGCTGCGTACAAAAGCACCAAGGCTGATTTTGGTGATACCCAGGTAAGCGAGCCGAGTACGGCAATTCGGGTTCAGGGGCGGCAGATACTGGCGGGCAACAAAGAAGGCAGAGAACGCGTACATGGAGCCACCCACCAGGTCAATCAGGTAATGGTGGGTCAGGTACATGGTGGCCCACCACATCCACATGACATGGGCGATACACAGCGGCCACAGCTTGGGCTTCAGATAGTAGAGGAACAGCATGATGAAGGTGGCGTCGGCTGAGTGGAGCGATGGGAAAGCTCCAAAGACCAGTGGCGAATGGCCAAAAGAGGAACCGTATAACTCTAATCCAAGAATCTTGTCAATTCTGGCCAGTCCGCCGGCTTCGCCATGAATAGAGTAATCAGCCGGTGCTGAACCATAGCTCATCTCGTACCCTGATGGCAATTGTGTCAGTCAACACATAAAGCAACCGTGGCACATGTGACCATCTCCCTCCCCCCAAAAAATACTCGAAACTTACATGGAGACGCATTTGGAAACAAGAACTGCGTGCCCACACCGAATATGTTCATCCAACCGAATGCCTTGCCGAACATGTCCAGCGAGCCCGGCGGGCCAAAGATGAACAGCACGGCCGCAAAGATGAACGGCAGCGAAAAGTGGATGACGCCATAGGGAAGCCATGCCAAAATGTCAAGCGCTGGGTGCTGATGGCTGGAAATCATCTCGGATAAATTGGAGCCGTAGAGCACACGCTCGAGTGTTGGCAGGATGTTGACAAAGATATGCTGGGGCCGATACTCCGGGCCGATGAATTGCACGGCGTAGAACGAGATCAGGTAGCCGAACACAGGCAGGGCCGGCACGATGAAGCGTCGAACATAGGGCACAAACATCGAGCCAGCCAAGAGCACGCCAAGCACCAGCCGGACTGGCCAAGGTGGAGATTTGATGATAACAAACTCAATTGTCAGCAGCACGGCCAGGAAGGCGTATCCGACGTTCCGTATGGACAGCCATTGCCGTAACCGTATCGCCATCGTGTTTATTTCGGTGTGCAAGAAAAAGCTAAAAAAAAAAAAAAGAATAGAAAACGAAGAGTAAAAAGGAAAAAAAAGGCTGGCGGTCAACAATTGTAGAAATAAACCTCTGCGGAACCGAAATATTCTGGATGACACTCCGGGAGCATGTGTAGCCTTTTGTTCCTCGTCACCCCTCACGTGCGCGCATTTGACCACACAGTCGGTTTCTTGCATAAACTCGCTGCACTAAAAAAAAGCAAGGGTTTACGGCGTCTGTGGCGCACACACAGAGAGAGTCACATGAATTCGAGAAAAAAGTAACGCTGTCCTTTTTCTTGCCTTCGCCCCCACCCACTCCTCATCATTCGCCAGCACGGCAATCGCACGCTTATGGAAACCCTGCAAACCCTATTGTGAGACAATTCACCGACGCGCGATCTGCGCCATGGTGTAAGCCATTTCAGTTTACCATTCATCATTCCTCGCCCTCGCAGTCGTAGCACACTTAAAAAAGGAAAACGGACCGAATCCCTCTCTACGGGCATTTGGGCAAAGGGAATGCGCCGGCCTAGGGTGAACAAACAGTAAGAAAGAATGGGTTCAGCAATGGATCAAGTTTTTCTGTTATGCAAAACCCTGGCATCCATACATACTTATTTACCGGTAAGCGTGGTACTGTTTGATGCGTTCCCAAATATATATGCAAATTCCTGGTATATACAGTAGTAACGGCAGCTGAGACAGACAAGCTTTTTTGGGTATTCTGGTGACCCCGCTCAAAAAAAGAAAAAAAAAAGGACCTTTTTTCGCCGGAATTCTGCTCCAGCAACAACCTGCGCCGCATATCCCACATCGCTTTGGCAACCGAGTGCCATGGTTGCTATGCCCTGGAGATGTGGTCAATTACTTTGCCCTCGTGCTGCATTTCAAATGATACATGACAGGTCACCGGCAATACCGGGCCTTCGGGGAGAAAGTATTTTGCCGTTACTCTATACAAATTACTATCCTTTTCGGGTACATAATGAGGATGGGAAGCTCACGTTGCTAATCTAATCCTCATGCATTATTACCTCCGATTCTTCATTCATCGTGCTGATATACTTTGGGCGTATTAAAGATTTAGCCACAAAACTGGCCTTGCAATTTTTATATGACGAATTGCTGCGCATGTTGTGTTTCACACTTTTGTACAATACCAAGTTCTCAATCAACTTGATCAGTAGTTGCCTTATTGGTCGAACAGATTTGGGAATTCCGGAACCGTAACCGGGCTCCAGTTGCTGTAATGATGATGGACCCACCCTCGTTTTTTTTTTTTTTTGCTCAGCATAAATTATGTCTTTGGCCATTTCACATTGGAATAAAGTTGCCTGATATACAAGTATTTGTTGATTACCCTGCAGTCGAAAGAATTCGTGAAGCTCTTGTCCTCGTGACATCGTACATACAGCGTAGTACAACTCCATTCGAATAAGCAAATGTTTTGGTTAACCCTTCATCGGTACACTTTAAAAACGAAAAAAAAAGTTTACTTTGATGCAATGAAGGTTAAAATTTTTGGTGGTTGAAGCTGGATCCAAGCAAGCCGCGGACCAGCTCTGTTACATGTGTTCGCGGTACAGAATATAAGACTTTGCTCTTCAGGTATCTTTATGCTTCTTTACATTAGCAGTAAAGAAAGAGTTCTCACGGGGTTACATACAGGGATAGTGCTTGCATATGATGACGCTCTTGATCTCGTCTCCGCGTTCCTATGCATGCACGTAGTATACCAGTGCTATTCACGTTCAGGATCTTAATAGTATTAACGAAGCCCGATATCACTCCAAGCCACGACGGAATGTTTAAGTCTTAGGCGTATTCTTTTTGATAATCGCTACAGCAGGAGGTATGCGAGCTTTGTCAGATTGGAAAGTGTGTATTAACTTATTTCCGTGATGGCTGTCAACATGGCTGGCACATATGGAAGCACGTAGAGGTTTTTCAAATTCACTGTAGAAAGTGATGGAAAATAGTGTTCCAGATCGAGCACATCGTGGGCTGACCCGATCGTCCCATTTACGCATAATTTAAGTCATTGTCCGATACCGAGCATGCAATGCTTGGTGAGACTTGGCATTGATTAATGATGTATTCAAACATGCGATAGGGTACCGCGCGAGGAGTGCAAAGAAAAAATTAACTACACTTTATTATTATCAGCTACGTTGAATAATAAGTATTTTTTTCTCTGCATAACGTATAGAATCATCTGTCACCAACGGACATGATCGGATAGATAATTTGTCCAACTTGTGATCCATTCTGTCAACCAGACTTCGAATGCCTCGATCAGTTACGTGTCGCAAACCCTCCAAATGAACAGTGTCCAGTATATTCATATTACCAATGTTGGCTATATTGTCATCGGTAATAAAGTTCATCTCGACCAGCCTAATGTATTCCAGCTGCCCACTGACCATACCAAGAAAAGTATTGATACCGGCGGTTGTGAGACTACGCAAGCCGCACAACGAGACCTCGCGCAAGGTTTGAATTTGAGCCAACGAAACAAGCATTTCGTCCGTAATCTCATAGCAATACCGGAACGTGGCACTTCTTAGCGATGGCTGCGATCTCGAGAGTGTTGCATATTTTTGAAAAAGTTGGTTAAAGACCGCACGGTTATTGGTAGACCGGATATGTGCCATCCGAAGCGTAGTCAGCGGAGGTAGCCCAAGCAGTGTTTTGAGCAAAGCATCTAGATCGTGAACACTAGCCACGCTCAAATGGGTCAGGGTACGTGTGTTTTGGATCGCTCGCAGCATGAACGATTGTACACCATCCAGTGGCCAAAAGGATAACCTTTTCACACTATCGAGCGTAAAGCCTGGATAAGTTGCAATGACCTGGGCAAGTTCGTTCGCTGGTAAGGCTGGAAGGTATACAAAGACATTTTCTAGCGTGCTCATGTGCTTGAATAGCAACGGTAACAGATAGATATGTGGCACAGCAATCGTACCCTCATCATTGGCATAAACTACCCGCAAGCCTGGTTTCTCTCGAACTCCCAGCGTTTGTAGTTCTGGGATCTGAGACGCCGCGTTGTACGCGAGAATTTCAAGGTTGACCGCATGCATACGGACCGCATCCAGCACAGTTGGCTCACACCCGGTCATCACAAGTCGTTTCAATTGCGGACATCGCTGCAGTATGTTCCTGATCACATCTCCTGTGATGGTTCTTGACTTTAGTCGCAAGTTGACCAGTGAATTGTGTTGCTCTGCTATTGTGAAATCGCCCGCCAAATACTGCAACGAGATGTATGTTCGATACGAGAGGTCTGTCACGGAAGAGCAGACATTGAGTATGCTTGCCAGAGTGATTCCCGTGACGTTGTTCCCAAGATCAAAGTCGAGGACCTTCAACGTATGTCGTGCTTGCCAAAATGCTGGAATCACTCCGTCAATAAGTCGCTGTAAGTGCAGCGTGCCAGGAGCTAAGTTACTTCTTTCAATATACATTTCGTCCAGCTCTCATCCATGCTGTTGGTCTTACCTGTAAATTTAACACTATGGATCTTGCTGATAAATCCTTGCGCCATATGCTCAAAGAGTCCTGTGCGCATCCGTTCATTCGATGTATCTATGGTCATATGCTTGATGTACGGACCGATATATGTTGTTGCGCCCATGATGTGAAAGTCTTCCGGTGATTCCCAAACCGACAGACTTCTCCATGCATCTGCACACGCCAGCATACGTTTCCGCCATATAGCCGACACCGTCAAACATATCGCCTTGGTATTTTGCGGTAGACCCATGATGATGGCGTTTACAATTTCTGCCGGAAGTCGCGCGAAAAAATCCACGCGGCGTTCAATCTTTGCGGCCGTTGCTGCTTTGCTCGCCACAAGCCTGTCAATTTGCCCTTGATCTGATATCGCGTTTCGCAAACCTTCGTCGTATACTTCGATAGCTCGAGAATGTCGACCATACATGGAGTAAATATCGCCTTGTCGAATGAATCCTTCCGCTTGCGTCGGTGCATATTCAATCATTCGCTGGGCATCCGCACATGCCAATTCGTAGTGACCAAGCATCGATTGGGCGTGCGATCGAATATCAAAGAGGATGAGCAATTGTGTTCGAAACACCTCGTTAATAGCTGTCGAGGCGTCATTAACCACCTGTTGATAATTGCAGCTCGCAATGGTCTTGCTGAGCCGTTGAATTAGTTCGTGGTATGGCTCCAAGTTGATTTGTTGAATCGCTGTAACCAATTCTTCCATTGAAGCGTAGAAAAGGTGGGAACTTTGCTCTATGGATAGCCACTCCGCAGATGCGATTCACACGCAAGTACCTTTGGGAAATAGCGGAAAATGTTTATCAGTGTTCCATTATCGATGCTGAAACCAGCTGTACGCACGTGTGTTAGTTCAAGTGACACTTCCTTCATACATGCTTCAAAGTGTACACGCAACATGCAAAGACGATCATAGCGCCAGATACTCAAATTTCGATAATTGGGGCTGAAACCAGGGCAAGGTACAGGATCCTTGTTTACTGGATGGTCGTCCTTCGCTTCCAAAAATTTATACTGCATGTAGTATTGTTCTTTGGTCTGGCCTGTTGCAATTAACAAGTGTCCAAGTGGTTCCTTCTGTCCAACACGCAGTGTCCTGTATAGTTTGTCCTAGACCGTTGTTATCCGGTAGCCAAAACTATATACATTTACAAGCACGGATCTGCTCATAATTATTCTTATAGCACACAGACAATATAGTGTGTAATGGGTTTGGTCACACATGAAAGACGGCGTGAGGGAGAGGACAACAAAAGCCAGGAAGTATTGGTGCGGAATGGGACAACAGTAGGAAGCTGAAGCAGGTGTAACTTGTGTTCTTCATCAAGTATCACTACTGTTTTAACACGTACGTATCTACTCCATGTACTCTTTTTTTTTTAAAAAAAAATTAAATCAACGAAACTGATATAATACGTAAGCAGCGCTTCATACGTGTGGCAGTTGCAAGGTAGTGCGGAAAAAGTCATTAGGCGACCTGTATATGGAAACATACTCGTGCAGATTTACGTACATAAGATACTATACTGTAGGATAAACGAAAGAAAAGACCTCTACTTAACATGGTGGTTAGCAGCTGTTTCAGTTTACATTTATGTACACGGATGTAAGTATTATTACAATAAAAATCTAAACAATCGTTTCTTGATTGAAGCGTATATGTATCGATAGTGCAGTGGCGGCGTTCAAATTCACGGTATGTCTGATGATGCAATGGAATCGTACTAGACAGTTAACCCATATGTGCATGAAATTATGAGCTTCAAGACCGGGGGTAGCTGGGAGGGCACACACATAGGTAATATCTCATTGTGCCTTATTATAATAGCAAAAAAAAACCAGCCACCTTTAGTTTGTAGTCTACTGATAGAACACTATCCGAGTACATATGTTGCTTTTAATAACGAGATCCGGGAGCTGACATGTAATTCAATAAGAAGCCAAGTGGTTTAGAATATAAGATAAGCCGCGTATATTCTTACTTGTTAACCTCTTATCGCTTCTTCTCTGACCTTCCAAAAGCGGATAAAGTACTGTATCGAAAGAAGAATAAAAAAATAATAACCTGCTGGAAAGACCGCTAATCGTAGATTATCGGTAAGGATGCATAATGGGTAAGCTTAATTTTCAAATAAGGCTATCAACAAATAATTTTTTTGTTGATAAGTGTTGATACGAGAATCATTTCCCTTAAAGAGCAATCGCTTTGTCGCACAATTTAATTCCATTTCCGGGATTCATTTTGATAACGAAGAAGTTCGTTGATACGTGTAAAAAGTTATTTATTAAACGACTGCAAAATAGAGAGATATAACGGAACAGTATAAGAGCTGTCATTTGCAAACAAAAGATGCCACAAGCTGGCTTGATCCATCCTTATTGGCTCTCTGTCGCCAATGCAGGGTTGAGGTAGTACTTTGCAAAGTAATCGTTCTGGATCCAGAGCAACTTGTTGAAAGCAGCGAGCGCGGCCAACTGCTCAGCTGCAGGCAATTGAAGCGACAAAATACCACCAACTAGCACCGTTTCAACATAGCCCAAAAGCGCATTGATATGGATATAATCCACGTTAATCTTGCTCTTCTTCTCCGGCGTGTCAGTATGAATCTTGGCTACCCAGTCCAGGTATCGGACTAAGCGCTTATCGTATGGACCGGATAGGAGCTTGTTGAGGTACTTTGAGAGGAAATCCTTGCGGAACTTGATTTGCGGATGATCCAAAGTAAGGTCCTCAAGAGATGTCGGCGCATCGCCTTGAAATCCTTCGTTCTTGGGAACAAAGTGTTTCTTGGTAATGTCAAAGGTAAATAGCTTTTGGTATACGGCATCCACAACTACCGGAACCAATGGACGTATCTTGTCCGCAACTGTCTCAATAGCCTTAATGTCATCAACACCTGTGTATGAAAGACGTACATGATAAGAGGTAAACTAAAAGTTGAGTTGATCGAGTTTTCAAATACGTATCTAGTCTCTTACCAAAGTCCATAGATTTGCTAACATATGCAAAGCGATACTCATCATCAGAATAAAGTTTTTCCCGGTCAACGTGCTCCATGATAAAGTGGTAGACAGAAGAAAGAGTAATGTGCAAAGGTTCGGGAGATGCCACCACTGCTTTTAAATATGATAAAGGGTTAAGAAATCGCTCCATTTGATAAGCATCACCAATCGGATAGATTCGCGGTGCCCGATTTGGAAGGGCATTCCATTTCTGAATTACAAACAATGAAGCGCTGGTTCCATCTTTTATGCATGCTAGACAGAATAAGAGAGCAGCGCTGTTTGTGTTCTTGAGTATACTTTTCTGTAAAGTTTATTAAAAGAAATTCTAGTGATTTCTTTTAGAGTATGGCAAAGTATTGCATTTATCACATATTCAATCACATTATAATCTTAAACACTACAATGTAAGTTGGGTATTTTAGGGTTTCAATTTCCTATGGTGTAAGTAAGCATAAATTTACCTTGTCTCTGTGAATACACATATGAGGAGAAGTCAGTTATTTGGATCAATAATTGCTATTTATCGAGTGACGTAAAGTGGCTGCCACTTTTTATTATAGCTTAAACCGCTTAATTCGTAGTGGGTCGATATTTTTCTCAAAGGTATAGTTGCCATTCCACCCACGTATATAGATACGATGGCGATCACCAACGCTTCCCGTTGCTTTGCCTGTTCGAATATCAATGTACTTCTCGTCACCAGGATACGACCAAAAGCTCTGGTAACTGAACTTTTCAGTAGTTTCACTCCCTACATTGCCAAATTGAGGCATTGCCAGAATCGGTTGTCCATCCGGTGTTCGCAATCCACCAATTCCAGCTTGGATTATCGATTCGTAATCGGTGATGGGTACCATCGAGTTAAGACAATACCACTGCGGGGTATGGACAAAAATCGTTCGTTCATCCCATCGCGTCATAGCTTTAAACGAGGATTATGTTAACAACAATGACATGATACCATGGAGCATTTTTTTGTTTTACCTTGTCTTGGTGTGAACCAGTCTAGTTTAATCGCTCTGTTACCATCGGCTTTTGTGTCAATGATAGGAACCGATGGATCAAGAATTGTGAGGTAAACCTGCACTTTGTGTCGACGAGGGAACGAAAACGGAGTAATTATAGATGCAAATGGGATCAAGTTGTCCACCGCTGGCTTTAGTCTAAAGGTATCGCACATTGTCTTGAACTTTGATGTATCGCGATGCACGCACTTACGCCAGTAGTTCTTCAAATCATCTGATAATACTGTGTGTGCTGGTGGGATCGTCAATAATAAGCCCGACTCTTGAAATGTTTCTCGAATTGCGCAAATTTTACTAGAAAATCTAAATATCAATAGAGTCAGTAGCTGATAAACAATGCTCTGGTAAAGACTATCTTACTCATCATATGCATCACCGCTTTTCCATTTTTTATCATTTTCACTCAATTCACCGCCAGGAAAAACGTGAGCATTGCCAAAAAGACTCACTGGACTTCTATATCCATTTATTATTGGTACATCCATAAATCCATAAAGTTGTTTGAAGATCAAGTTACTGTTTGACCATAAGAACTTTATAATTATATTCAGATGGCTCTTTGGTCGTGGGTGCAATGACGATGATCCTACACATTTCATCATTTCTATGTGGTTAAAGTATCCTGGGTCACCGATTTAGCATTATTTACGTTGCTGCATGATGAATCTCCTCTGCGTTGGCTCGCTCGACAATAGACGACATTGAACATATGAATAGTAAAATGTTGCAGAACAACAGATAGCTTATATATGATAAGAACTAGAATCAAGCCTTGCATATGTAACCGGGCAGCAAATTTTGTCTTTTTTAACTGTGCATTTCATATGATGGCGCCTCTGCAGTTAATTTGAAATCAGCCTACTTGAAGCCTTATTGCATGCTTATCGACCGAATAGTTAGCGTAAGTAGTATAGTCCGCTAAACCAATATGCTTTATATGTCGCTTTTATTAACTTAGGGTCACTGATAATTGATATTCAGGTTTCTAATTTCTATATTTTGCCTTGTACGTAATATCAAGGAAGAAGCATAGCAAGTCAAAGGCGAACTTACTAATGGGTATCTCAAGCTATGATACAGCAAGCTAGATCACACCATTTGAGCGATTACTGTAAAGCCACTATGGTCACAGATAAGCAGATCACTTGATACTGTGCCCTTGGCCAGGGGATTGTGTTTTGAACTTTAGGGTCATCATATGCAACATGTCTGATCATAAGCTAATGCTTGAAAACAAACAGCTAACTAATAATGGTGTTGCCGTGGCATTACTAAAAAATGACTATTTGTAATTCATGCATTCTAAGTAGTTATTTACACAGCCATTTATATTGCCCATTTCAACTGGGTTCCTTCTGCATTTGCGTGATTGAACCTGGGATCCAACACGAATAGGAAACCTTGAACTTAACCTTCGTGTCCCAGATTGTACTTGATGAAGGTAAGGGAGATAGCAGGGGCGAATTCTCCAAAAGTCGTTGATACAACCGTCGAGCTTTCCGTGGCTCCTTTTCTCGGATGATCTGCCGACTTTCTACTGGTTTGAAATCAGGATTGACAAATTGAATCATGGAGAGCGTTGCATAAGGTGATGGTCCGGATGAGTAGGGCGAAGGCGGCAATGGATGTTGTTGTCGTTGTAGATTTGACTTGGGCAGTAATTTTGCTGTAGGACAAAGGTGCATGAGGTCAGGATGACTCCCCTGATCATTGTACAAATCATTCCACATCGGACCACCCACGCGCAAGTTGGCAGCATATTGTGGATGAGTTTCGGGTGCGCCTGCGCGTCGTTCCAGTTCACATACGATCTCAAATGGAAGGGGAAGAGGTACTCGATCCAATAGATTGCTCCTCCACCGCCATAGAAGATTAGCTTTTCGAGCCGGATGCAAAGGCTTATATTCGGGTTTAGGAAGTACGGGTGCCACCTGTTTTTTCAGCTCCGTGACAACCAATGCAGTGAGTGGACCACATAGGGGTGGAGGAGGAGCAGTGCGCGGTGCATGCGGTACCAATGGCTCTGGAGGCTCCATATCGGCCGGAAGGATTGTATACGGCTAACAACTCTGTTATTACTTTTTTTCCCAATTAGGTCTATGGCTAGCCATCTCACCTGTAACAGACGGTGCCGCGTTTTGCCTCGCTGCCCGTACGCGGATTGTAGTAGCTTAAGACAGCTTTTCGAATGGCCTTGATTGGCTCTTTCTATACGGTATAAAAACTGTACATAGCATGGTTTAGTACTATTTTATAGACGCGATAATCATATCATACCTTTCGAGCTTCGCGTAACTTTGCTTTGATTCGCGTCTCATCGGTGCAGCCCTGATAATCGCGGAATGCTTTGCGCGTGCGATTGTATATGAACGTTCTGCTATGTCCATTAATATGTGTAGAGTAAACCTACATTCCTTCGTACCTGGTGCGATCGTCAAAAAACGCAGATCCTTCGCATAAAATGCGACGATACAGGATTCGCACGTAGTCGCCCATAAAAGACCTTTGATTTTTTTGGCACCGTTCCGACAGAGAGTTCCTTTAACGCGATGTCCGAACCCTCTGTATACACACTCGATGAAAAAGAGTACGATGCACCCTACTATTCTATACGTCCAGATTACGAGTCCTCTTACATGGGCTCAAACACGCCCATAGTAATCGACAATGGTATACGCGATTGTCAATTCTTCTCGTCCAGTCGCTTAAACGTAACCTCTTTCTAGGATCATACCAGTGCCGCGCTGGTTGGGCAACTGAAAAGGATCCTGCATGTAAGATACAACGATCGCATTAGTTGACGAATTTTCTTTTTCTCATTATCAATCAGTGATCTTTGATAATGTCGTGTCCAGGTACAAGGATCGCAAGGCCAACGTCAACATGGTATCTGTTGGTATGGACGTGTATGCAGATCCTGCAGGCCGTTCCAACGCGCGATCACCCTTTGACGGTAACGTTGTTTGCGACTTTGACCGGATGGTATGGCGATATGAACAATGACAGACGACATTGGTATTAATATGCTGCTTAGGAAACGATATTGGATTATATCTTTACGACACTTGGAATCAACACCTCGAGTATTGAGCATCCTCTCATCATGACCGAAGCTGTCTGCATACCCTCATACAGTCGAAAACGTAAATCAGCTTATACCTGTGATGGAGAGTGGATATCTGACATGCAAACTTATGTTAGAAATGGATGAACTTTTGTTCGAGTGTTACAATGTGCCGTCTGTCATGTTTGGTATTGATTCTTTATTTGGTTTCTATGCCAATGGTGGTCTTCGTGACGAAAACGACGGCGGTATTGTCATTTCAGCAGGTCATAATGCTACACATGTCATTCCTACGCTGCACGGTAAAGGACTACTGGAGCGAACCAAACGGTAATACAGTAATCGTTTCTATTGGGCAATGTCTGACGTATATGTAGGATCTCCTATGGTGGAACTCAAGCGACAGATTATATGCTGAAGCTGATGCAATTAAAATATCCAACATTCCCTACTAAAATGACAACTTCACAAGCACAGGTAGTCAAGCGATCGTCTTTAAAGTCAGGAAATGCTGAATCGCTGTATAGGAATTGGTGCATACGCATGTTAATGTTGCCGATGACTACCAGAAGGCACTGAATAAGATCGAGGATAAGGATACCTTTGATGAAGTGGATCGGATTATCCAATTTCCATACACGGCGCCAGTATGTTACAAGAAAAATAGCTTCTAATATGCGTGATACTGAACATACCAAGATAGTGGAGGAAAAGACGGAAGAAGAGTTGGCTCGACAAGCAGCAAAGAAGGAAGAGAATGCTAAGCGGTTACGTGAAGCAGCAGCAAAATCTCGTTTGGAAAAGGTTTGACTCAAGATCATATATCGGAGATTTCCAAGTGCTAATACTTGTTCTTACCAGTTAGTGACCCGCGAACAAGAGTTCGAAGCCTTCACAGAACTCAAAAACTCAAAAGCGACGTCTACTAAAAAGGACTGGCTGGTAACTATACACATCGACGAGCATGTTTTGATAGGTTTATTTACGCTACGGATATACAGGCACGGTTAAAAGAGACTGGGTTCAAGGATGAAGCAGACCTAGACGACACAATTAAGCAATTAGACACTGCTATCCAGCGTGCACGAAACAAGGAACTTGGTATCGATGAAAACGAAGAGAAGGAGCCTCCTGTGACAACACTGATTGATATACCCGACGACCAACTAAGCGAAGCAGAGAAGAAGGAAAAGCGCAAGCAAAAGCTCATGAAGGCCAACTATGATGCTCGTCAACGTGCGAAAAAGGCAAAGGAGGAGGCAAAGTTACGAGAGGTAATCGTCGTTACTCTCATAGTTAGAATCTATGATTAATGGTTTTCGTTCTGTACGTATAGCAAGAGCAAGAACGACTCGAGGAAGAGAAGCGACAAAGAGATCCTGAAAAGTGGATAGAAGAGGTTAAAGAAAAGAGACAGGTAACTTATTGCTTATCTCGCATCGATTGTTTCTTATTCACTCGAAATGTTTGATAGGCTGTTGTCGATAGAATCAAGCGGAGGAGACGGTTGACTATGGAGCTATCCGATCGCCGTAGCAGAGCATCCCAGCTCCGTATGCGATCTATAGCAAGTCTGGCTAGCGATGGCCCTTCTCCAAAGCGGCGACGGAGAGGAAACCAAGAAGGTAGCTCATAGTAACGAGTAACGAATTATAATCGGATAACTAAAGCTTTAAATAGAGGATACCTTTGGTGCTGATGATGAGGATTGGATGATCTATCGCGAAATCGTGAGACTTGCTTTAAATATGATATAACGGGATTTATTAACAATCTGGAACTTGATGTAGAGCCGAGAAGACGAGTCTGACGAAGAGGAGGAAGATTTATCTGTTCTCAACCATTATGAATCGCTGTTGCTTCAGTATGACCCGGATTTTCTGCCTGAACATTCGTATGAAGCAACTGCCTCTCCAACCAACACATTAATGCATATGCTTGCACGTGGTAAATGGCCACCCTACGATCCCACCGATGTCGGACAGATGCATCAGCTCCATGTCAATATCGAGCGGGTTCGTGTAGGGGAAGTACTATTCCAGCCAAACATCGTTGGTCTGGATCAAGCAGGTCTTAGTGAGACAATGAATGACATCATCCGTACGTTCAATCCTGAGGAACGTAAACAGGCTGTCAAGGTGGGGCTATTTCATTAATGGATGAAGAGACGCAATTGCTTACTTGTAGTTCATTAATAGACCATTTTTGTCACTGGTGGCTTCAGCAGCTTGCCTGGTTTCTCATCCAGAATCTCGTCTTCACTTCAATCATTATTGCCTGTGGGAACCATCTTCTCGGTCAAGCGTGCAGAAAATCCGCTGCTGGATGCCTGGAGAGGCGCTGCTATGATTGCTCAAAATGCAGCATACCATCAATATGCAGTAACCAAGAAGGAGTATGAAGAGTTTGGAGGGGAGTACATCAAGGCTCATGGACTGGGCAATGTTTTTCGATAAGTGAACAATAAAAGTGACCATCAAACTCTTATCAGATAAATGAATAAGACAATTCATGCTCGGCGCGATTTAAGAATCATACGCTGGGAAAATCAACCCTTCAAAAAAAAAAGACTTGCAATGAAGACACACTTGAATGCCGTGTTTTCATTCACGCAGCTTTCGCAATGCACACTCTCAATAGCAACACAAGGTGAGCCTTTTCTTTCCCATGGCGACATTTTTCATCCATTTCAGAAGCGAGCTGATTATGATCGGTTTAAAGCATCGATCCCGATCGTGTTGCGATTTCCCGATCCTCGACAACCCAATGACCCTGCCATTCTCGTTACTGTTGCGCTCAACTCTCGATCGAAATCTGATAGAAATGCTCTTCATGGCAAAGTACTTTGTCATGACTACCAGACAGTGGAAGCAGTTTATTCGCTCGTGTCACAGGACGAACAGGAACAACGGATGAAAGCAGCCACACTTCTATTGAACAACTTCTCACCAGTGGCTACAAATTATTCGTTTATTGCGATTGACATCCTATTGAAAGACAACTATATATGGCGGTCGTGTCGATTACCAAACATGTCATGGTAACAGAAAGAGAACAAAGGCAAGCGAAATAGACCGATCATCAACAAAAATGCATGCTAGGGCTCGGAGGATGTGGGGACTTGCCTCGCGTGCCAGTATGATATCATTCACTAGCATGTATTACTCTGTTCTTGGTGGTGCATACAGCTCCTTAAGCAAAGCAAATGCAAATTATGTGAGTAATCAATTCAATTGCTGCGAGAGACATTTTTTTTTGCTGATTTGAGCATGTGTAGGCATACAAGGCAGGATCCTTGGCAATCCAACAGATTAAATTTGCTCAGTGGTTAAGGGACCCGATATTGGAGTCAAAGTGTTGGCTCTATTATGCGGAAGATCTGATCCAGCTGCACAAGTTCAAACGCGCGGATAAAATAGTTGCTCGACAACTGGAATTCGCAGAGCAAATCGGTGATCCCATCGTAAGAACGTGCTTACATGAAACATGTGGTTAAGGTTAATGACGATTTTATACACTTGCAGCTGCTCAAAATGTGTGATTCCGTGCTAGCAAAGAGAAATAGCGCATACAAGGAATATGCCGTTGCTTAAGTCTGTTTCTGTATATCAAGCGATTCTAAGAGCAGAAAATAGGCGGCAGGCATCGTGGCAAGATAGCTAGAAAAAAACTAGGTTAGAACTATACCTTTAAAAGACGTGTGTAATATAGCAATATGATTATATGATATAACATCATTTTCCAGCAAGTCAATTATCTTTGCTCGGTAGCAAAGGATGAAAAAAAAAGGTTTTTTCTTACGAAAACATAAAAAATTAATAGAGTATCAAAAAGTGAGAAGCAAGTGTTATCCATGAAAGATAGGAGGACAGATAATGAAAGCAAAGTCAAAGGGAAATAGGGTGTTTGTAAAAGGGAAAGTAACTACTGCTACGGTACATCATGACCAAAGTCATTAATCGTTATTAGAGGACTATTTATGCGGTTGCAATGGGCGTGGGAGCTGGGGCAGGTGCAGTCGCAGCAGTTTCAGGAGCATTTCGTGGAGTTTCCGCTTCTTCCACCGGTGCATTATTTTCATGGTCGTGATCCGCAGCATTGTTTTCTTCCTCAGATGCAGCGGGCGCCTGACTCTTCTTGGGAAGCTTAAAGAAATCTGTCAGACGACGGCCAATAGGTGACGCTGAACGGGGAGTCTCCTTTTCGTTATCATCTTGCTGCTCCTGCTTTGAATGCTCTTGTTCTATAAAGTACATCGATCAATATAAAGGTATTTTTTGAAAGCAAAAGGTTACATGGCTCACCCGTCTGTTCTTCTTCCTTTGTTTCCTTCTTCTTGTTTCCAAAGAACTTGCCGATCAATGATTGACGCTTAGGGCTTGTACTAGCTGGAGCAGCTTCAGGTGATGGTAATTGATCTGCAGTGACAGCGGCAACAGCGTCGTTAGCCGTGTCAGCAACAGTATCTGCAGCCTCCCCGGCCGCTGAAGCAACGGTCTCCTTGGCTTTCTCTGGGGCACCTTCTACGACAGCTGATGTCTCAATGGGCTGGAGTTGCTCAATCTTGGGGAGTTCAACGGGGTGAGACTCACCACTTGGTTGGCCATGAGTAGGCGAAGATGCGCTTTCGTCTGCTGGAGGCGTCTTGGGCGACATAACCTAATGCATTTCTTCTTTATTAACACGACACAAGGCAAACTTTGCATGTTTGTTTTTTCTGTTATCATCGTCTCACCTTGATACCGGAAAAGAAGCTACCAAATCCTTTAGATTTACGTTTCTCAGCAGTAGGTGTCTTGGCTTCTTCTGTTCCTTCTTCTTCAGTAGCAGGAGCAGCTGCTTCTTCTTCCTTTCCTTCCTTTTTGGTGGATTTGAAAGGATTGAATAGATTCAAACGCTTTCCCGCTTTTCCTCCGCTGCTCGTGGTGGCCGCT
This sequence comes from Fennellomyces sp. T-0311, assembly GCA_025266875.1. Classification (NCBI taxonomy): domain Eukaryota; kingdom Fungi; phylum Mucoromycota; class Mucoromycetes; order Mucorales; family Lichtheimiaceae; genus Fennellomyces; species Fennellomyces sp. T-0311. Next base: position 671,092 of record JALLLT010000017.1, read on the forward strand.
GGTGCCGGCTCCGTTGTTTCATCAGCTGGAGTTGCATTAATACTTTCAGCTGCAGTAGCCAAAGTGGTATCGGCAACTGTTTCGTTGGGTGTCTCTGTCTGTACGGGTGTCGTCTGCTGTTCAGCTTCTTGAGTAGTCATAATGATGTCAGAAAAAGATTGTGTTCAAAAGAAAGAAGCAAAAGAAAAAAGGAGATGACACATGTATTTATATTTCTTTTTTTTTCTCAGTAACAGTAGTAACAACAAGTCATGTATGATTAGCTTTCAGCACGAGCAGAATGAGAGGGCATGAGAAGAAGAGGGAGGTCCATATAGGAGCAAGAAGACTAGTTTTTTTTGTTCCGAGCTGTGTAACACTGCGTACACTTTATACATACTATTCAACCCTTTAAACGTGTCTATTCGTACATGATTCATCTTGTTGCTTGTGATATCGAAAGAAAATACACATGGTGAATTGTACAGAATAGGGCGTACTTCATGTAATACGTGATCATGTTCTCTTACATAACCGCACGATGCAGTTAAATTTAGATGGTTTGCCCGCCTTTCTGGTTAATCACACGCTATTTTAAAATTTGTGGTGTCTTACATGCAGGTCGCTTGTCTCAAATCTGACTACAATGATCATCCCGATAACAAGAAAACTCCCAACTCCCCTTCTCCCCCTGGTTCTCGTGCAACTTTCCATACCGTGCTGTTCCCTTGTAGCAGGAAAAGCAAAAAAATGCATTGTTTATTTTTTTTGTAAAAGAAAATCCCCTTATTGCAAAAGGTAATCTCAAAGGGCAGTTTAATGCAAAAGAGAGAGTACTCTTTTTTTTTTGTATTAGACAGGGAAAGTCAACAGGTTCATCTTTCGCGCCTGTGTTTCTCTCCGCCACTCCTTAAACGAGTAAGGAAGTCTTTTCTCTCTCTCTCTCTCTGCTTTTTCCTCGGTGATAATAAATATCGTCATTCCTTACCATCTTTACGACTGTTTTGGAAAATTAGGGAGGACACCCTAAAAATTCAATGCGACCAATATCTTTTTGCACCAGTGAAAACAGTGCACATGTTTGATTCATTTTGATCGATACCCAGATCCATTCTGATAATCCTTTCTATCAGTTTCCGTTCATTAAATATATCACGCCAAGCGATCAGAAAGAGACGCGTGGTTGCTGAATCCGAAATACAAGTTAGGTCCTGTAAAGATCATTAGGACTTGGCTAAACCGGAATCACTCAAGTGTAAAAGTCGCCATATTGCCATCATGGCCGCGTTGCATGTCATGCTTATTAAGGGTGGAAACGTTTGGTTAATTGACCTGTTCGCTGTTCATTTTCTAAATACATAGTTGCTTGTAGCATCCTATTATAGTCGTAGGTTAATCAATGCTAACGAAACGTTAATACTTCTTACTAGAGATCAGGTTCTATACACAGCCTAGAAAGTGTTTTTCTTCATGGTAATCCAAAATTGTGCATTACTCTCATGCTTACCACGTTATGAAAATCTGCTTAATATGCAGAATCTATTTTCTTTACTGCATGTAGTAATTCTATCCGCTTTTTGTTCATCCGTACCCATGTGTACCGTCGTCGATGACATTATGACTCCTGAAGCTCCAGTGACTATAGCACTAGAATCCTCGACATACTCGTGTACGTAAAGTATACATTTACTTGGACCTGCGGCGCATACATGTAGAAGTGATATTGGTATTTGCACCTAACTTGATTAGTAGGGATAAAATAGCGCTATAGCTAAAGATCAGTGGTCAGGAGAATAGTACTAGCCGTTCAACGGTCTGTATCTTTGATTGTTCATATCTGATCTGGCAATACCGTTTAACACTAAATAATAACGGTCATTGGTTTCAATCAGATAGTGCCCGTCCGTCACCACCAAGGTAGTTGGTAGAAGTTATGTGCAATTGGCATCCACTTACCGCTTTCTATTAACAACGGCGTTATAAATATGCCGTGTGACAGGTATGCAAAAAAATGAGCGGGCTCATGCCGATTTCTTTGGCTCTTTGCAAGGTTACCAACAATGGAAGAGTAAGTTATACATGAAACATCGTTAATAATGGAGAATAATGAACATGTACACGTAGAATAGAGACGCAGCAACAGTCATTGAAAGCGATCCGGTAAGTGATCTGTTCAGTTCACGAGTATTCACGTCGTTTCACGTCGTTATTAACTCGTAGTGGTTAGCGATTCAACTCAATCGTTATTAAATTGCAAAGCCAACCTTATACAAAAAATCGAGTCTTTGGATCACAAGGAAAAGCTTCTCGATGAGATCGTCTCGGAGCGACAACGATTAACAAAAGAAAAACGAATGCTACTCGAAATGATTCAAAGTGTACAACGCGATATTGAAGCAGTTGAGTTTCCTTTTCTTTTTTTTTGCTGTCAAAAGCAATCTATAACGTTTTGGAATAGGTTACCGAAGCTGAAGCATCGTTAGGGAAGGAACGAGACGAGTTGAAACAGTCAGTGGATCGAATAAAGATTCAAGAATATGAGCCGTTGCATGGTAACTAAGCGATCAATGCCCATGACCGCCACTGTTGGACTAATGGTAGCAATAGATCAAGTCAATGGGTTACGAACTCGGTCCGGATTACAGAAACTCCCTCATGTACAGCAAGAAATAGAAGCGCAACAAGCTCGGGCATTGGAAGAACGCCGTGAAAAGTGGCAGCAAGCATCACCATCACCATCGCTACGCAACGATGCATCTTCATCCAGCAACCGTTCTCGATCAAGGCGACGATAAAACTTGTATATATCAAAAGATGCGCATTTTATCCTCACGAATAGCAATCTACGTTGAACATTTTATTTCCATAAAGAAGGTATTTACACGGACACTCTGTCACTTGTGGGAATTTGGAGCAATGTGGTCTTGCGACTATTTGGGGCAGATGTAACCTCGACGATACGTCTACTTAACAATGTCGCTACCAATCCCATTACACCACCGAACGTGAGAACCCAAGCAACGTTGGCCGTGTTCTCATCCTTGTTTTGTCCGTGTTCAACCCAGCTGACAACACGGAAAATGACAGCTGCGATAATGGCGACTCCAAATTGAGGGAAGACAATGTACATATTGTGCACTCCCAACACCATTCCAGCGTCCAGTTCATCTTCATAGTCATCGCTTGTCTCCGGTTCCGGAACTATGCTCCTCGATTCATCTTCCAAAGTGATGGGTATGTCGCTGACAAGTGCACCATAGTTGGGCGACGGCAGCGAGGATGCTATAGATAGGACATCATCGTCGACCATGGCAATGGATCGACTGGCAGCTGGACTTGTGATGTCAGGTGTAAGCATGGATGGCGTTGCGGATGATACCATGATGTATTCGCCAACCAGCGCAAAGGGGATCCAAAGTACCACACTCCACGAGATACCAATGATTGCAACAATCAGAGTTGCCGTAGCGACATCTGATACGAAGATAGTGGAAAGCATGGCCAGTGAAAAGAGTAAATTACCGGCTGTGTAGACATTTTTCATGGTGAACAGAGCGGGACAACAGGGTTTGTGTGCCACGAGCCATGGAAGGACAATCCCAGAGACCACCGACACGATTGCGTACAGCAGCAATGCAAATGATCCGGCGCGTGTGCCTTTTGCCCAGGAATCGGGGGTTTCGCGAGAGTGGGTGGCGAAATATAGGTCGGACACCCAAGTCGTGCTATCATTATACACGTAAAAATTACGGAACAAGACCCTTTGTGTGATCTCACCTGTAGAATAGAAAAGGAAACCAGCCAAGCCAAGCAAAGAATTGTACGTTGCATAGCCGTTGGATCGGGGCTGGCAAAGATCGAAGCGCATGCCAGATATGTACAAACGTAGAGTACCAGCGACTAAAGAGCACACATACGTGAGTACACATTATATTTAGCAAGTGATGCACAGACCTGTCATCGTCGTCTTCGGAAGCAGTGAAGACCTTTTCTTCTGTGGTAACACATGTGACACCGACTGTCACAATGAACACTGCAATCGCAACCAAACAGAACACTTTGATCTGTGTATCACCCAAGAAAGGCAGAAATTTGACCAGATCGACAAATCCGGTAAAGTAGCCCACGACCATTGCCACGTTGGATAATCGCGCCGCCCAGGCATTCGCATGCTGCTGTTGCCAAAGTGGAGGCACATCCAGAATCAGTGCTCGGCATGACGCCTGGACGGCATTCAGCGAGAAATCCAAAGTGTAAAATGCCAAGATGGCGATCACAATGGCCGCTCGTCGTTCCTTTTCCGCAATGTTTTCGGGTATATCAGTTCCATCCGACAGCCATATCAGCACAGCGCCAATATCCTTTGCATAGGCCACGCATAGCATGGAGAGACATACAAGGATGCCGCCGATGATGATGAAAGGACGTCGTCTGCCCAAACGTGAGCTACATCGATCACTCATAGACCCAATGACAGCTGCATCAGTGCAGTTGAGCTAAAATGGTTTTGTATGGTTGATATAAGGAAATGCTTACGTTGAATAACAAGCCCTTTATAATAAACGAACGAGTGTGAGTTTTTGTTGCTGCTTCGGAATATTGGTTAACCGCGTTACCAGACAGGGGTCCTGCAAGCCAAACTAGTGCTGTTACATCTTTAGAAAGGTCAAGTGAGAGCAAGTACGGGGTGCCATAAGCCAACTCGACTGTCCCTACAGAGCCAGAAACGGACGCATGAGAACGATGCTAGTGAAAATATGGAAAGCCCCAATTACATGTAAACTGTACACCGCACATGCATATTGTTAGGTAAAGCATCTGCATCAATGACAGATCAGGTTTTTCGTCATTCTGACTGTGCAATAAACTGAGTTGCTCGTCGTGTCGTTCACGTTGTCGACGTTCCCGGGATCGTTCGAATAAAAAGGTATCCGACGCAGAGCGCTTGATTCCCGGATGAGGGTTTATGTACGACGTCGTATACAACGTCTCAAAAGACGTTCCAGTTGCCAGCGACGGGCGCTTGAGCCCGGAAATAGGTGGGCGTGAATTGGGAGGCATGAAAAAAAAGCGAAAGAGCGACTAGTCGTTGGAGCATTGGCATTTTGGCATGCAAGTTGTTCAAGCGCCGTTTGAAAAGTTCAAAAAGCAAAGCGTTTTGGCTAACAGTCATCGGTTCTTCTTCTTTTCCCTTCTCTTTTTTTAGAGCACACGCACATACAAACAATGCAAAAGAGAACTAAAGATTGATCTCTAGCATATTTGAATACAAAAGAATCACTCTTGTATGCGATGGGATCAAACGAAAGCAAGTTATCCAACGAACGACACACCGAAAGCAAAACACACGACAATGAAGGACGCGGCGTACGGTTTCATCGACGAACGCATTCGAAAGAGTACAAGAAGCACGCAGACCCACAGGTTGAGCCTGTGCAACAAAGCAGCAGCAATATCAATAATTATATCCAAGCATCACGGCGTCCAAGTCTACGGAAAAACCGGCATAGCACGGGCATCCTTAGCATGATCAAACACCCACAAGCGTCCATGAGAAAAAGTTTCAGCAGTGGAAGCGATAGTACAGCATCGACAGATACAGCCAAAAGTATAACTACTTCAAAGCTTGAAGAATTGTCTGCCGAAGCAGGCAGTGCGGCAATGATTTCGGCTGTGGCGAACGCCGTTGCTGCAACCAACAGCAGGACGCCGTCCATGGGTAGTCGAACAAGTAGTTTTCCAAGCAGTAACGGCGGGAGTGTGAGCACGCAAGTGGCCGTGCACAACGAACCAAAAAATGCGACATTCCTCCATCCTCCTGAAATACCGTGCATCCACGAACGCTCTCCAAGCCCAACTCTACAAAGTGAACCAGACGATAAGACACAGCGTACAGGTGAACGGCTACTAAAGGAGCTTTATCTATTGCCAGAAGCTGATGCTCAACGACGCAAGGAACGAGATAGGCAAGTTCATTGGAGGGGAAAAACAAACTTAAGGTTTAAGGTATTTTAGCGTTCTTGCTCATCTTTTTTTTTTCGCGCGCGCACGTATAGGCAGCAACGGCAGGTATGAGGATTGCGTCATGCATATAGAAAGGGAGATATAAATAGTTCATCACTCACACCCCCCTCCTCTCCCTTTTCGTTTGCGTAGCATTATCTACTGAAATATGTGTGGCGAGCCAATTTCAAGGTGCCTCTCCAATCACCCACTTTGATTGTCAACTGGTGCTGTGGCACAGGTAAATTCGGAAGCACGGACCGCCCTTCGTGTGTAACAAGAAGCAATTTTAGGTATCTGGGCAATGGAAATGGCACAGCAGTTTCCGCATTCGCAAGTCATCGGGATGGATTTCCAATCGGCTACGCTTTCATCGCTGGGTCGATCGCTAAGCAACCTTAGCTTCAAGAACATCATAGTGGGGCAAGGCACTACAGGACTTGAAACATTGCAAGATAACACCGTCGATTACTTGATGATGCGCGATGTATGGCTCGTCAATTCGCCGGGTTATAAATGGCTTGAAACCCTGGTTCAAGTCTTTCGCGTGCTGAAACCAGGGGGCTGGGTCGAAGTCTATGAGCAGGATCTACTAGTGCGCTCGCCTGGCCCTCATTTGGCAGTCTCAAACCAGTGGTACAAGCATCTCTTTGAAGCCGTAGGCATTAAGCACCACCTCATTGACGAAATTTCATCTTTCTTTCCGAAAATTGGATTTACAGCCCTCGATGAACGTGAGGTTGAGTTGCCTCTCGGTGAATGGCCTACCGTTCCTGGTAAGTAAGAAAAGGTTGTGCTACGCTGCTCGCTAACCCATTTTGTACACTCAGCCATGAAAGAGACAGGGTATCTCTTCAAAGATCTGATGATAAGACGCTTTCGCACCATTGCTCCGTGGCTGTGCGAATTCAACAACATCACACTCAATGATATTAATGATAACGTCGAAAAATGGGCAGCGGAATGCGAAGAATACAAGGCGTCCATGTGCTGGCGATACTGGGCTGCTCAAAAACCCCTTTCACAAGAGAAAGCTGGCCTTTCTGCATAAGTATACCACAAAAACGGGGGTGCTTTTTATTACGCTTCTTGGCTACGCTGCATTTCTTTCGCAATCTTAGAGAAAGGGTTTTCAGTACACTTATACACTTTTTATACACGCTTCATCTGAAAATACATACACACTTACCGTTTCTATTTCTTCAAGATCCCATCCGATTTCGTTCTTGCTTACAGAAAAATGATGCAACTCGTGAGCAAGCGTGCGTAGTACATGGTCGCTACACAAAAAAAAGTTAGATATAGATCATCTCCTTCCGCAACAACTTACCTAGCATGCTGGATCCATGTGCAATAGTCATCCAGCCATATTTTGCTATATACATAGTACACGTCGTGATGATCAAACATATCCTTCACACTCAACAAAGCTTTCAAAATCGATCGCTTGCCGAGGCGCATCAGTACATACACATCTTGTAACACCTTTTCACACAGTGCAAAGTTCCTATACAGCGGGTATGCGAGCACACGGCGATAGGAGGCCACTACTACTTCCCTGAGCGTTGTGAATTGCTCCAAACATGCAATCGAAGGGCTCGTCTTTCCGACGCACCAAACAGACTCTACCGAATCCTCTCCCTCAAATATCCGATGGTTGTAGCTGTACGCAAATAGCAGATCAACAAGACCAAGATATGTGATTTTTTCGTTAGACAGCAAGTCTATTATTTATCTCATAGTGTTAGTTCAGTTTGCATGCTTGCTGCAGGAGATCATACTTGCATTCTTTTTTCGGCAGGTCGCGCATCATGGCCTGTTCTTTTTCTGTAAACTTGATCAACGATTCAGCCGAGTCTGTGATTTTCAACGACTTCATATCTAATAGTCCTTCGACACCTTGAGGTTCCCCGACTTCCTGGATCAATGGTGCTACCAACGTACGTATTGGCGGGACAGTTTCCGCGGTCGACATGAATCACTGTACCTTTTGATTGCTGTTCCTTGACATTCTTTTGCATGCGTCGCAACTCTTTGTGCCATATGGTCTTGAATTGGATCACGGCTTGTATTTCTTCATCATTAATGTAATCCATGGCATAATAGTCTTCATCGAACTTGGCATCCTCTGCCTCGTTCCGATCGCGTCGTCTCGATTCGGGCGTTGACTTTTCTGGATCCGGAATATCGTTGATTTCGTTCATGGTTTCCTGCACATGGGTGAAATAGCCACTGTACTGGTTGTTGAAGCCGTATGACGCTGTGGTTAAGATTTCTGCACTTGGCAACTCCTGTGGCAACTCCCAGTTGAAATCGATGGCTTATTGCATACGCATGAGCCATTGAACCAAAAAATGCCCTCTTCTTTTAACGTACCTTCCTGGATCTCCTCATCCGGCTGCTGATCATTGTCGTCACCACCAATCACTTCAATCAATGGCTTCTTCTTTGGCTCTTCCGAAGCCTCTCCCTTTCTAGCCAGCAGTTTACTGAGCAGGTCCAAATCCGAAAAATGCTCGCCCTTGGTTTCCTTGGTGACACGAACGATAAACTGACCCGAGGATGGATCGTATTTTGCAACCGAATCGTCGTCTTCTACAATATTGCCCGGGAAAGACAAACTAGTTTCTGCTCACTTAGCAAAAGGATCCCTTTGTTCCACCAGCATGTGGTCTTACCGCAAAAAGTAGGGTCGCAGAAAAAACCGAAACTCATTGCCTTGGACATGCAAATCGACATCTTGCGCCTATAATATATAAGCATTTTAGGAAAATGGTCTAATGGTGACATTGCTGGTGATCGTACCCGAACGTATGGTGTATTGATTGTAATGATTATGGCATTTTCATCCTGATCTACACTAAAAGTGGGTGTAATCATGGTTCGGTCGCGTGCGATCGATCGAAAGTCCAAAAAGTATTTTTTTCTTCTGAGTTTCTGATCAATGCATAGCGGTCTTGGGCTGTCAGGGCCTCGTTTACTGTAAAAAGCCAGGACACTTGTCCAGAAGACGTTATCCGCATCACTACAGCCTGGCAATAAATTACGTAGACAACGGAAATCCTGTCAAACTATCTCTCTAGTACGCTGAACTTTCCTGTCAGCTTTGCTTTTTGATCACAGACAATGTTGATGCTTGCCTGTGAAAATACCTCTCCCTTCGATGCGCATCATGCGGGAAACGGGTGAAAACAAGAATAGTTGTGTTATGAGCCATCTGTCAGAACATGTAAGGTCTTGATAAGGTTGATAATTTATACAAATATGGACTGTTGTGCGCCACCCAGTTGTGTCGCTGGAAGGGGATCCGCGCGACCTTCGAGTGCATGGCTAATAGGTGTGTTGATGTGTCCGAATATCCGCGGCTTGATCCAGCCGACTCGATGTATCTATGGCGATGAGGAGCTACTTTGAATGCAATATTGACGATATTAATGAAGACGCTAGATCGTTCGTTCAATTTCGTGTGCAACGATGGACCCTTCTCCCGTCACCGATCCTAACCATTTCACACATCAGCCCCATCCTATCTTCACCCATAGACCCCCCTCCGGTCAATTAGGGCACAGCAGAGCAGACCCCTCCTAGCCCCTTCATTGCTATCCCACCCGGCCACCAGCAAGAAGGCGCTGAGGTGTTGGTATCCTCCATCATTGTCCGCGTGAACGAAATTTCCACGACCCGAAATCATTTTTTTGGGGGGAGAGGCTACACAGGCGTCCCCGTATGTCGATTAACGCATCACTTGAAGAGACAAGTTCGCCTGATCCCACAGGTGTAAGGATTATCCTGTTTTTTTTAATGTTATTTCATTTTTAGTCGAGGTGGGTTTCGCTACTCTGGGGATATCGAACAAGGAAGAAACAAATGAACATGCGATATATTTATGGCTTGTTTTTTTTTACTGTGCAACAATATCAGCGTGAGTACAGTGACAAAAAGAGAGAGAGAGAAAGAGAGAGACACTTACGTAGCCGACCGAAATCAAGTAATCAGCCAAACCTTCGACAACCTTCGTGCACGAACCAGGCTGGATACTCTCATTGTAAAGACCAACCAGGATAGCCTGGGTTGTCTTGACGATACAGGCACCGTCAGCACCCTATTTGCATCAAGTGTGAGTTTCCCATTCAGATACACACGCCTCACTCTTTCTCGTGTTCCTATTACCTTCTTGCAATAAATCGAGCGTTCGTCCGCACGCAGAGTAAGGTACTTCACACCAGCAATGTGCACACCCGAGCCGCGCACTTTATCGGTGTCCTGGAAACCATCAACGAGTTCCTGGACTTCGGAGCCACTAAGCTGCAGCAGGGCAAAAAAGTTCAGGACGTGGTTTCTCGAGATGGGCAAAGCACAATTATATTCGTTACCTCAAAGGCAGGAGACGAGGCCCATTTCGAGCCATTCAAGCCGTAGATGGCGGCCTTGCTAACCTGACCGGTACCAACAAGGTTGCTGTCAACGTAAGTTTGCCAAGACATGATGTAGTGAAAAAGTTAAGAGATGAAAGAAGCGATAGTTCAGAAAAATGAAGCGTGTCCTGATGATGCAAGCCCGTTAAAGCGATAGCCAATGAAAAGGGTTGCTTCGACTCGGGCGCGTCCTGTTTCTATTATCGGATGCTGAAGCGGGTCAATATTTGCTAATCCATGGACTAGAACTTTATCTTTTGACAAGACGTCAGTCCAACGCTTCTTTGACACGCTTTGCTTCGCGGAAGATGTTTCCTTCGGGATTTATATAAATATAGACAATTATTCTTCCAGAGACGCCTTCTTGTCGCCACCCATCGGGTCGTCGCTTCCTTTAGGTATAGGACTCTACACCCCCTATGGGGGGGGGGTCAACAAGTTCTTCATGAATCGATCATGTTTACATTTCCTTCTGGTACTGAAGCTCGGGTCCTACGTGATGCAAATGTATGTTGCTACGCACTATTGACTACACGTATCAGTCGTCCAACGCCTCTCTCCATAGCTATAAAATGTTTCTGTTCCCTATGTATAACCATGGCGACCTCGTGGTGACCGCGGCGGACGTGAAAGAACTTGTTGCATGACGGCGACTGAAACAGAACGAACACATATGTACCTGTAGACAACGCTATGCATCTACTGAAACAAATCAACCAAAGCAACACTTTGCTCGGCGATGGTTTGCTATGGCGAACCAGGCTTGTCGTGACTACAATAAGCTCTTTACTGCCCCCCCTGGATTCTGAGAATTTTTTTAAAAAAAAGAGACCCTACTCGGGATTTCCTCGTGGCCCAAAAAATGTGTAACGGCAAATGGAAAAGTGCTGCAGAAGCATCAGAGGGGCCGACTGACTTTTACCACCAGACCTGTCAAAGTCATGGTCTCCGCACTAATCACTTCTTAATTGCGCCTTGATCGAGCAATGCAATCGCATGACATGATGGTCTAAATTGGGCCGCCAATGAAGTAAATGAAGTGACTATTGTTTAAAGCTGCCCCAAAGCCATTATTGTAAAATGAACGTTCCTCAGCCTGCTTGCTGAAATGCGAGTTATTTTAATATCCAAACACCGTGTCACCGCGCATCGCGGATATGGATCGCCGGTTACAAACAACCTAGCTTGATTATGATCACTTTACTAATGATCCACTACCCTGCGATCCCTATATGAGGACTACACTTCCCTGTCAATATCAAGAAGCTATATCATCACCATATATATTCAACTTTATCACGTAGTTTACCATTAACACTGCCCACTACTAGGTACGCAAATAAGGCCCATTGAATTGCCTCGGAGGATGAATATAGAACAAGGCACTTAGGAACGCACTCGACAGGATTTTGCCCTGATCAGCAACCCTGATACATATCCCAAGATACCCTCCTGCATCAGCTTATACACAATGAAACATACACCTGCTGATTACTTGGCTTGAGAATCTGCATTCAGAAATGGTAACACTTTTCCCCAAAATACATCGTTACCCTCAACATTATCATTTATTGCCCATCATTTGTTGTTTAGACCTCTGGCTCAAGCCTCGACTGCTTTTGCAGAGGAAAGAACGTATGCAAATTTACTTTGAGCCTACAAAACGTGGCTTTTTTTAAAGGTTTATTTCGCTGGTGAAATAGTACTCTTCATCATAGTCTGGGCCATCGAATACTTGTTTGGTCTTGTTGGGAACAATGGTAAACGGCTGCGAGAACGCTGTTGTTGCCTTTCCACTTTCCAACTTTGGATGAAACGCCAACTGATAAAGGTTTCCGGCGGGAAGTTCGCTCCAAACGATCCAATCGAAAACTTGCTCTTCATCGTACTTGAAATCCTTTGCAATGAAGCCCAAGTTCTTTATCATGTAGCCAGCGGAATCCACCAATCGAAGATCGGCTGAAGAGGAACTACCACCCTTTAAGTGTATCTTGACCTTGCTTCCTTTACTCACAATTGCTATTGAGGACCATGATCATTTCTCAACACATATGTACTGTAGAATTACCAGCTTCCCATTGCTCAAACAGAAGGGGCGACACAAAATGAGTTGCGGACGCGCTGAAACCTGCAAACGCTAGCAACAAGATAACTGCGATTGACTTGATCATCTGAGAGTGAACGTACGCTTTTGTAAGAGAAACAAAAATATGTGTTTTGCGCTGAGGAAAATGTTTTTTATAGCTACTGTTGTCAACAGCAACATCCAGGCAAGTTTGTCCCATGTTTCCTTCCCACGAAAACTATTTATATCGTTGCTCCGGAGAGCATGGCGCAGGCAGTACATTTTACAAGAGTGATACGCCCAATGCGCAGCATTATATTAGATACCCGCTAAGAATATATGTAACATGTTATCTGGGAGCACTTCTCCTCTTTATTGTATACTAAATCATAGTCTTGTAGACGAGTTGCGTATGCATCCCAGCTATGAATTTTTCAGGAACCTTGCGCAGCTCGTCATACTTTTAAGCATACATGGTATTACCGTTGCAAAGGCTTTTACAACATCTCTAGCACCATTGAATATTCTTTCAAATGTCTTTCGATGGTCTGAAGTAATTTGCAGTCTTTGCCACCAAAGGCTCTAGTGACGCATCAGTAGAAGTCTATCTCGACAACTAAAATTTTCAAAAGTACAGTGGCCGCTTGATATAACGATACTCTATATAACGATATTTCGATATAACGATACAATTCTCAATTCCCCAGCGCGGGGAGCAGTAAAATATCGTTAATTTTGATATACCGATATCCGATACTCCTGATCCCAGATATCGTTATATCGAGCGAACCAATGATACACTTTTATTTCTAGAAATAGGAAAGAATACTGGTTTGCTGTGTGCTATTGCGCTCTTCTGACTCTAATTTCTGGATCTTTCTACGAAGAAGTCGGATGATATCTACATCTATCTCATCCTCAACCACGACCATGTCCAGGAATTCCTTTATGTGGCGCTTTCGTTCCGCTCTGGTATAAACCGGAGTTTGCTCAGCGCCATCGCCATCCTCATGTCTTTGTCTCTGTGCAACTGCATCTGAGTCCTCACCTATCTTACACGTTAGCAACTGATCAGGATTAAAACTTACCCTTCTTCTGGATGCAACGTACCAAGTTCACGATCAATCAGCACATCATTGACCATTTCGTTGAGTGGTATAGTCGCATGGATGTCCTGAGACTCCTCATCTGGAATAAGGTCCAGTTCTTCCACTCTGCAAGAGTCACTGTGAACTGTCAGAATTGCTTCGTCAAGTTCATCTGACAAAATTTTATCTGCGAGTGCAGCTGCTGAGTTAATTCTAGACTCATCTGCCGCGTCAGCGTCTAATAAGCCAGATTTGTTCCAGCAATTTTGGATGGTTTCCGGAGTAACCGAGTCCCAGGCATGGCTTGCCCAATTCATAGCTGTCAACTGATCTACATCATACAGGTTGGCAAATTGGCCTTTTCTGAACCTGATGCCTGCTTGACGGTACTGGATTGCTCTAATATTTATATATTAGTTACACCAATCCCTAGTGCATATTACAATATACTTTTATCGTTTCAGACTCATATTATCACTAACCTATATTGCTTTTTGAAGCTTGCAATGATGCCTTGATCCAGAGGTTGAATCTTTGATGTCGTGTTTGGTGGAAGCATCATAACCTCAATGTTGTTTAGTTTCGGGATCTTGTGGCTTGACGCATTATCGAGTAGGAGAAGGACCTTTTTTTGTAAGTTTCCCATAACAATGTCCAAGCGTCGGATCATTAGAGCAAATAGCTCTGCTGTCATCCATGCTTTCGAGTTGTTCCAGTACCAATGGAGCTTGGCCTCGTCTAAAAGTATTTAAGGCTGATATTAGCAAAGCATTATAATTATATACACATCACATTTATGTAACTTACGCGGTCTTTGCTTAAAGCAGCGAGGTTGCTTTGCATGGCCAATGAAGAAGATCATGTGCTTATGTGAGCCGTCAGCATTACACGTCAGTGCAATAGTGATACGCGACTTGTCATCCTTCAAGCCAGCAAGTGGTTGCTTTGAAATTGTTCTGCGTGGAACTTGCGCGTAGAACAAAGCTGTTTCATCAAAGTTATAGACATTTGATGGTCCATATTCTTTGATTTTGGCTTTGATTTCCAAGATACGCTCCTGAACATCGCTGCTTGTCAGATCGGCTGATCCAGCATCACCATGCATAACTCGGGACTTGTACCCGAAACGCTTCTCAAATCCAGTGAGCCATCCATCTAAAAATTGGAAATCTTGGATATTCATCTGTTTTGCAATCGATTTGGCTTGAACAGTTATTGCTTCCCAGTTTAGAGGCATTTGGAGCCTTTCCATTTCATCGACGTATCGGGCAAGCACCTTCTCCATATCAGGCTGCGCACAAGGCTTGCTTCTTTTGCCATCGAGCTGCTCATCGGTCATAGCAAAGTGCTTCTCCATATCTCTGATAGTTTCAGAAATGGTGGACTGCTTCGGAACAAAGTCGAGTTGCCACTTCTCTTGTGCCCATAAAGCAAGCTCCTTTTGCGTCCACTTTGTCTGCTTATACTTGTAAATAAGTGCCAGTTTTTGCCGTTTCGTAAGGGATTTGCGCTTCTTAGCCTCCGGGACAGATTCACCTCCATTGATGATTCGCTTGGAGCCAGAAGCAATTTTATCGGCAGTAATAAGACAGGAAGACATTTCAAAGTAAATTGATGAAGGAGTACACAAAAGGGTAATGCTAGTTTATAAATTAAGCTAAGCTATAACCTTTTCACTGGATTCTAGAGCTTTCTTTACACTTCTTTCAGTGGAGATGATGAATAAGCTTTGGATAAGGGTTTAACCGTATACCTCCTCTCGGAGTCCCAATTCGATATAACGATAATTCGATATAACGATATAATTTGGGTTGCACCGGCATATCGTTATATAAAGCGGCCACTGTATGCAAGAGCATGAGTGGGTTTTGCTGCAAAAGTGGAAGAAACCAGTAAGGCCAAAATAATAGGATGATGCCTCGAGTCCTCGATACACTTAATAGCGGCGACTAAGTGCATAATGCATTTGACTGATTAAAAGCAACAACGGCACTTGAAGGGACAATTTTGTACTTATTACGGGAAGTATTGCAGCAACACATCCCGTTCCTGAACTTCATTTGTCCTTTAGCGAAGAAAAACAACGAAGTAACAGGATTGAAATTCCAAATTTCCGTTCCATATAAGACGAGTTCATCAGTTTATACAATGTAAAACCATCGAACACATATCATTATACATGCGTGTCACTTTCGCCTCTCAATGTTGTATGAACCACAGCCAAAAGTCGATACCACCCGTGGTACTGGTAACAACTTTTTTTTTTTTTTTTTACCAATGATTACTTGTTGTTTTCCCAGTCGAGTACAGCAACCATCGTTGTACACGCCTTATGAGCAATGAGTATCGATGGAATTTAAAATTGTGCGAAATTGTTGTTGGTACATGTCATTACTTTATCGATTCTATCAAATGTTTATAATATTAAGAATGCTATTGAAATCTTTAGGTCCTGAAGCAATCGAGCAATTCTGGCCCGACTGAACCACATGAAAAACAGGAAGACATTCAGATGCTATTTATATGGCAAGACGGTGGAATTGATACACATAGTAAAACAAAAATGGTAGGCGGCTTGGACAATGCGCGTTCAACAAAGTTCAAGATCATTAGCAGCAAATACGTATTGTCGTTCTTGTAATAGAGCATGCCGGGCATATCGGATTTCAGCTGGAGCGCATGACTGTTTCCAACAAATGGTGTCCAATCATCGCTGATTGCGCGCCGGAATGGAAGACGATCGAAATGAAAAAACTTTACTACAGACGATGCTTTGTTTAAGTTCCTTCCCATGATCGGTAACCATGTGTGGAGCCTTGGCTTACATGAGCTCGAGCCAGACAAGGCGTAAAGCGCTATCAAGGCTATTCTCAATGGACAACTCCATAATGTACGAAATCTTACCGTACTCAGTAAGTGGTTCATGCGATGATAGACTGTAAGTCTAACCAACAATGTGCTTTCCTCAAAAGAATGCACTAGCATAGCTCGACACCGGCTTTTCGTCATTCCGATACGGCTGACACTCACTGTGCTGGTATCAGCGTCCCCAAAAAGAAACCAAGCATTCCTTTTAGAAAGAGTATTACTCGCCTATCCGAATCTCAAGAAGCTTCGTTATCACATCGACCAAGGCAAAATTGATTTAGTAATAACAGTATGCCGATGGCAGCATAATGCAGCATTGAATCGGTGGATTTGAAAGCGCAGTCAATCACTGACGAGGTGCTTGAAGCAACCATTCAACGATGCCCGCAGATACAAGAACTCTGTTTTGAAATATGTCACCAGATACTTTAAGACTAATAAATTAATATTGCCCTCACATCAAAAGGCTTGGCTTTTATGGTTCGATCTTGGGCAATTCCGCTGCGTCGACTGACGATTCTCCTGGGATGTCATGTCTTTCAATCCACGACACAAAGGATATCGGATCAAACATGTGAAATGCTATTCAATTCCTCGAGAATGCTCAATCAACATTTCAGTCCGCTTCACTTGGATTGTGGGGCAGCCGGGATAATGCACTGACACACTGGGACAGATGGACTAGAACGCGAGGGAAAAAGATGATGCATTTGAGGTATATCCTTGATAACTCACATGAGATGCACAAGGTCGTCGCAGAGATGATATGAAACTGCAAGGCGCTGGAACCTGTGGCGCAGTTCAACAGCTATCTTGGCTATCTGGAAATGTGCTTGAAGATGCCTTGGCGACACTTCCCAATCTTACCAAACTCGCGCTGTTTAACCTTTCAACGATCTACGTGCGTGGACTCCAGCATTTTGTTGCCAGAAGTGCGATCAAGGGAAAAGCCTCGCTGCATCTCATCAAATACAATAGCATCTCTGACTTGCTCCTCGGAGCCTTTGGGACCATTGAGACGCTAGAAGGCCTCATGATAGAAAGCTGCAAAGGACCGGCAGATAAGGGGTTGATACAGTTTGTAGAAAAAATTAAGCACTTTTGACACACTCAAGGCCGTATACCTCATAGACATGAGCACTGTCACCAATCTAGTATTGATCCACATTTCCAAAGTATCTAGATTACAGAAAATCGTTCTTTTATCACTCAAAAATATCATCATGGATAATCTAGAAGTACTTTTGGTCAACAATTGTGCACAGGTTAGCTGGCGTTCAAAAATTGAGATCAACCGGGCCTAGTTGCTATATAATAACGCACATGAAAGTAGTTAGCCAAGGAGAACTTGCTTTGTCTCATACCCAGGACGAAATAAAACAAAGCTGAGCTTTATATTATCAGATCTGCGAATTGCTAACTTGCTCAAGATGCTAAAGAACCACTGATATCTATTGGTAAAAGTAAATCTAGCGAGTGGCAACGTAGTATATAAACGCTCAGCACGACTTGCTAACGGAAACTCTTTGCGATATGTGCTAAAATTGACCGCGTATTACTGACAAAAAATGCATCATAAAGATGTATGTATTGACAGGCCATGACCTCATTACTGGTAAATCTAGAGCTGAGGAATTGTGTTTGACGTGATTCTAAAACAGTCAAAGAAACATATGTAATCGAATCGAGAGTTTTCATGGTAATTGTCGCATGCCGGGTCCCACACCTGTCAAAATGCAAACTGGAAATTGGTATTTTTTTTAACAATGGGAAACTTACAAAAGACTACCCCAAACATTTTAAAGTCAATGTCGGCCAGATTCTGTGGGAACGGAACGACATTGATGCATACTATAGCAACCCAGCATGGTTATTTATGCAGTGTTCATTCACATACGTTCAACCATAGTCGTCGATGAGAAACGCGAACTACGATACTTGACTCTTTTTTTTCAAGTACGTATTCCAATGTAGCTTTTTTTATTCTCTATGGTCACGCGGTCGGCGGTAAATATACTCGATCAAGGCAGGTTTTACGTAAAGCCATATGAACAAACCTTCTGCTAAAACTGCGTACCTGGATTTTAAACTTTAAGCCAATTGGGCAGCGGGGCTTTTGGGGATTTTCATGTGCGAAAACGACCTTTGTCATTTGAATTACTTTTCTTTCTCGTACTCCTTCCCCGCAAAAAAAAACTGCCATCACGCTTTGGTTCCGTTTCAACAAGATGAAAATCAGCTCAGCAGTTGCCGAAAAATACCCTGCCTTGGAGGATTTGGTAAAGATGTATTCATCCCGAAGCGAACAAGTGGTGTTTTGGGAAGATAAAGTACACGCCGAGTTGGAAATAGTCGATGCCACTGCAAACAAGTTGATCTGGGAGTTCAAAGTTGATGAGAAACATTGCAATCAGTAAGAAATCATTTCTTTCGCAAAATCGAGAAAAAAAACATGCTCAAAACGATTGTTTCGTAGACTTGGTAATATCCATGGTGGTTGCGTAGCAACGATCATTGACATTTGCAGCAGTTTTGCCATCTTGACATACGAAGGTAAATAAAAAGAAATACATGAATTGTCCACTGTCAACTAAAACGAGTGATCACAGGCAAAGGTGGATGGGGTTTGATTGGCGTATCGACGGACCTTGCCGTGTCTTACATGAGTGGAATGTCAGCAGGCCAAACTGCTCGACTCGAATGCGAAGTCCAACGCGTGGGCAAAACGTTGGCTAACATTTATACCAAGGTTTACGATGACAATGGCAAGCTTTGCTATTCTGGATCGCATACCAAATATTGCATCGATTCGAGATTGTGAGAGGGAAATCGCCTTCCGGCTTACACAAAGTAGAGATTAGAATCGCTTTTTACTTTTTTTTGTTGATGTTCTTGGACAAGCTTAGATATAATTAGCTCGGTCAAGTTTTAAGCAAACTGATCGAACGTTTGAAAACACAAAAGGGAGTGCGTGTGGACAACAGCTTGGCAGGAACGGAGTCCAGCTGAGTTTGGGTAACACAAAGCAATGGGTACTCTTTTGTGCTCGTGGTAAATCGTTTTGTCATCAATACTCCTCTTTCATTTACGTCTTTTTTTTCTCTCCACAATATGAGAATTAATCCTTCAGTTGGCGAAAAGTATCCTCTTCTCCAGGAGATGGTGACTAATTATGCTGAACGGAACAAAACAAAGATATTCTGGGAAGATAAGGTCCAAGGAGAACTGACGCTTGTCAATGCAGTTCCCAACAAGTTGACATGGGAATTTGAAGTCAAGGACAAACATTGCAACATGTAAAAAAATGATTTATTAAGCGCTAATTGTTCCATGTGAAGCTGATCTGGAGAACTTTTAGGCTGAAGAATATCCATGGTGGATGCGTTGCGACGATTATCGATATTTGCAGCAGTTTTGCCATCATGGTGTATGAAGGTAACCAAACCTTACCTAGGAGAGACGCATATACACACATATATATCAAAATTGTAACACGTCCTCCCGTTGCTAGGCAAACACAAGTGGAAATTTGTTGGCGTTTCCACAGAGCTGTCAGTAAACTACTTGGCTGGCATGTCGCCGGGACAAACTGCACGATTGGAATGTGAGGTTCAGCGGGTTGGAAAAAGCTTAGGGAATATCTATACGCGGGTGTACAATAACGAGGACGACAAGCTGTGCTATACTTCATCTCATGCCAAATACCGTGTCGATTCTCGATTATAGACGCTGGATTGTCAGAACCGCACTTATCGAGATAGATCCATTTAAAGATTCCAGGGGAATACTTATAACCAGCTAGAGATAATTGTGCAGTAAAAAAAAAACAATATTTCATCATGTATTGTGAAGTGCTGAATCGTGAACCATAAAACCATCATTGCAGTCTAGATTAGCGTATCTGCCAAGGCTTGATCGATCACCATAGCAACGGTTGCTAGGTAATTGCAATTGCGTGGCAATGGTACTGTTGCGTAGTGGTGTTCAATCGACAGGTAAAAGGCAACGCAGTATGATTAAGTAAAAAGGCGTACAAGAGAAACAGAACAGCGTCTGTGTCAAAAGGCCAGAAAAATTTCTTGAACACTCTGTGTTCTGTCTTTCTTTCAGTTTCACTTACCTTGAACCATGACGTCGTTTTACGATGAAGTATGGCGCAATTACAAAGCTTCAGAAATTGGATTATTACTAACAGACAAATGATTAGATCGAGATTGAGGATATGGAGTTCGATGAGGAAGAGGAAATCTATACATATCCCTGCCCATGCGGCGACAAGTTTGAGATCAGTATTGTATGTGCTCAAAAAAAGGGTGTGCATTTTTTGAAAACTAACAATGCAATAGGACGATTTAAGGGATGGTGAAGATGTTGCTCGTTGTCCTTCCTGTTCACTTATTATTCGAGTGATTTACGATCCGGACGAATTCGCGGACGACGATGGTGAAGGGTTTACAGTAGAGAATACTGTAACTGTTGCTTAGCACCACCGACACACACACACATACACTGTATTACACTCCTCCTCGTTCACATGTATACATTCTTATCATTTCTTTTGTAAAAATATGCCAGATCCTTTTTTTTTTTAAAAAAAAGACCAATGGATGCCTAGATATCCTTCTTCACTTCACTCTTTTGTCCGGATGCTGCCTGCTCCAATGCATTGCGCTCATCAGCTAGCCGGTTGTATTCAACCGACTGCTGTGCCACCTGCTTCTTGAGCGTCTCAAAGTCACGCTCCTGCTGCTTGAGCTGTTTCACTTCCGCATTCAAAGCAGCAATCTCCTTCTTGTAGGTATCCTCGTTGTCAATGAACTGCTGATGGCCTTGTGTTGTCGATTGAGTCTGATGTATATGAATCAGGTTAGATCGACACACACACACACGCACTCCTTTTTCTTTCATCTCTCACATACCTCTTTCTTCAAGTTGTCCAACTCTTCCTCGCGCTTCAGGACCTGGAGGACCAGAGTGCTGGTACGTTCAAGGATGCTGCGGATGTAGGATAAGCATACACATTCAAACCTGATCATTCGATCATCTTACAGTGACAGGAACAAGGTGAAGCCGGTGAGGTAGAGGTTGCGTTGGGCGTAGAACTTTTTGGCCTTGTTGTTTGCTTCATAGCTGTAATCGTAATGCTGACGCTGTTCTCCACTGTCATCGGCCGAATCGATGCGTTGAAGACGGTTGATGGTATCTATCCATTTGCGTTACAAACAGCCCCCCCCATGTGTCACTTTTCCAAGAGGTTTACCAATAAACAGGATGAAGATGAATCTATCACGTCATGTTAACATAAAGGAAGGGGGCCCTCTTTCCTGTTATACAAACTTACGCAAAGATGATTTTGAGGACGTGGAGAGCCTTGCCAACCTACCGATTGCACGTGAATCCTTTAACTTTCAAAAAGAAACCACCTCTTTCAAAAACTTACAGCGGGAGAAGTCGAAGCAAACTTGAGCATGGCACGGCGCCAGTGTGAGGGAAGAGGTAGCTACCATTGTATGTGTCAAAATGGTGGGGCGCGACGCGTATACAAAAGAAAAAAAATACTTTACCACCAGAATGCAGAAAATGATCATCTAATCGAAGGAAATCTCGGTTAGTTCTTGAACGAAATGCCGCTTGGCGTGTTCAACTTGCCTCGGTGACCAAGATGCCAAAGGTGAGCGTATAGTAAATGGTCATGGTTATTTTTGCTCGGGGTAAATGGGGTTGAGGAAGAGCGGAACGAACAAGCTTTGCTTGGCGACTTAAAAAAAAGGGCTGGTTTATATGCGGCAACAAGCCAATCAAAATTGTTGAACACGTGGAAGCTTTACGAAAAAACCTCATGATATAGTGGTTATTATGCTTTACATAATGCAATAAGTGCTCTTGATGGCATGTTTCTTTGCCATCTTTTGTATATCTGCAATCTTACTAAGGTTACCTGCCTGTTTCCCTTGAAAAAACCCCCAGGCACATGAAACAAACAGCTTGCTTGCACCTCCTCTGGAAATGACCGCACTCGAGAGAGAGAGATATCCACAGGACGAGATTATCCAGGACCAGCGAGTGCATGAAAAAAAAAGTCAGCACTCAGCAGCCATAGCTTGGCAACACCGCTAAAAATCCTACAATTTTTCGGTTGTCAACAATGTTCGCGAGTCGATCGTTGCTGTATCGCCATGTACGTCCTTTCACCTCCACAGCAGCCGCAATGGCCGATCGACGCGTATGGGTGCTTACCGATGGCGGCATTCAATCGACATTGTCCGGCCTGGCACTTGGCAAACGTCTTGGTAATGTCGAGTTGAAAACGGTAGTTGCAAGCAAAGGTAAACATGGGAGAGTAAAAGAAAGGCGGGAGGGAAAAAACAACAACGTGAACCAACGCACATCCAGGATTGCAGCTTTTCCCAGCGATAGTTCAGAAATACCTCGTGGATTGGTTCCTTCAACGAAAGCGAGGTAGAAAAAGAGTCGGTTGGATCAATCATTTTGGTCTCACAGGGTTTGCATAGACGACAACAAATTGCCATGGTATTTGACTTTAAAAGAAGGCGAATGGGCTGGCCCGCAACCCGATTTCGCCATTTGCAGTGCGCACGACTCCATTCCTGCCTGTCTAGCCGTCGCCAAGAATAATCCAGCAACGTATTCAGGTAAATGCCTTTCCCCGTTTACGCAAAAAGGATCGGCCACCTGACGCTGTGCTGTTAGTATACGTTGGATATCCCAATATTCCGTTCATACATTTTGATCAAGTGGTGCTTCCCAAATACGAGATGGAAGGAAGGCTCGGTAAGGTGTTCCAGTGGTGTTTTGCGTATGGAAAAAAGTAACCGGGGTTAACGCAGCAAAACTGGGACCGTTTTACTCCAAACAAAAGAACTGCATTGCGACGGAGGTAGGCGGGACGCGGTGACGTTAGAAATAAACTAAATGTGCAAGCGTAGACGCCATTG
The DNA here is from genome assembly GCA_025266875.1 of Fennellomyces sp. T-0311. Lineage (NCBI taxonomy): Eukaryota > Fungi > Mucoromycota > Mucoromycetes > Mucorales > Lichtheimiaceae > Fennellomyces > Fennellomyces sp. T-0311. The sequence goes on from JALLLT010000017.1 coordinate 694,466, forward strand.
CTTGATCTCGATAAGGGCCAGGCACGTCACTTGGAACAAATATTACCCTCATCATTTAATCATTCGCCGCACAATATCACCGCTGTCGTCATTGGCGGACACACGCCGCAATGCCGCTGGTACTCGGAAGACGCAAGTTCGCTGGCGGACAACATGCAGGTAATAAGCCACACAGACTCCCACACTTGAAAGAGTTATTAAGAAAGGGCGGTCCAAAAGCGGATGGTAAAGAAGCTGCATGCCAAGGTGATTGTGGTGTTTACTGAAAGAACATCCGAGGAGGTAATAGCTGACGATGAATGGAATCCAATGGAAGACTGACGCCTCAGAAAAATAAAACATTGCTGCAGGCCAAGAAGAAAATACGCCAGGTGCAAAGTCATCATGCAGATTCCATTGTTCTATGGGATGCCATGGTCGACACTGAAACAAGTTTAGCAAGAGCGCAGGTGTACCAAAGCATTATTGACAAGGCGTCTCGCGTGGTCATCACCGCGGACCTTGATTATGCAGTAGCACATGCCGCCGGCAAACGGTAAGACAAAGAAGTATGACCGCCCCTCCGAGCCTGTAACAAACGCATGGATGCATTAGCAAACCGGTGTACATTGTGTTTGGAGACCGATGTCGACAGCATCTCTTGCGATTCCATCGATGGGCGCGGGACCATCGCATCACACGCAAACTGCGGCTGGATCGAGGAAGAGGTGCAACAGCAGCACGACGGGAACAGACCGACCCATACAGCTATTTGGGCAATCAGGGAGCCTGGGCGGACGGGTACCATGTCGTAAAGAATGAGCCCACACTCAACCATGTACGACATGAGGTCATTGAGTTACGTCAGGAACGCGTTACTGGGAAACGTCGCAAAGATTAACATTATCTTGTTCACAAAAATAAACCCAAACCAATTTTTTTTATTTTTTTATCTATACATAACACGCGCTCTATCTCGCTCATTTTGACGTTGGCTGCTAAAAAAAATAAATTCCCTTGGCATTGTGGCAACGTGGTTTTAGTTCCAAAGTCCTCATCAGTCTAACTTGCAACAAGACGCGCTATCCCAAATCGGGCAGTTTTCGCCAGGCGCCCGGAAACGATCGATTCTGATGGATGCGCAATTTGCCTATTGCAGAAAAGGTCGGAAAGTCATCCTTGCTGCATTATAAAAAGGGCATTGTTGCACTTTCCGCCTTTTTGTTTTTATTATAAACTACTTTTTCATTTCAACCATGAAGATCTGCTCCTCTGCTGCTACTCCAAACCACACCATTGCTCTGCCATACGATCATCATGAGTCTGGCTTTTGTCCACATTGCGGCGTCGACATTACTCGCTTCAGGTAAAAATGCCTACACGATTGGTCCTTTTTCTTTCCATTTGCTAATACCATTATGCAAATAGCCATGAATTTTGGTGCCGATATACGTCGTAATTCTTCAACAATGCCCCTTTGACCGCCTTTTTTTCCACCGTTTTTTCTCTTGTCGTATATATTTCCTTTGCTCTTCTTCTAAAAAAAGCAACCGTATCGACGAACGCTCTGCTGTTGCTCTCTGTATATACGTTAATCTCTTATATTTCACCCGCCAACTTTATACATTTCTATGGTTTACTAGCTTCGTCATCCCACCCTTTATGCTGAAACCCCTCTCTCCCATTGCGTATATGTACATATATTATATACCCCACAGCCTTGCCCTTTTTTTCTGACCAATATACTATGAAATGATCACCAGTTTTTTTTTGTTCTTTTTGGTAATGAACCGATTTAGCCATTCCGACGCATGCGAATTATGCCACATGATAAAGCGGTGAACACGGGAACCGGAGGGCGAGGGTTATTTATGAAAAAACGATTACAACAGAAACGATAAATATTTATGATTTGGCCGGCTTATCGTACTTTGGCTTGTAAATCCACGAGTTGCCCATGATGCCGCAACCCTGTTTATCCGCCATGCGGTAATATTTGGCCGCCTGGTACAAATCCTTTTTGACGCCACTGCCATGATAATAACAATGCCCCAGATCATTCTGGGCATCTGGATCACCGAGATCAGCTGCCAGCTTGAAAAAATACACTGCGGTTTCCTTATTCTTGCGACACTAAAAATAATAAAACGAGTTATGATGATGTGTTTTGTGTCATGGGTGCATCCAACTTTACCCCCCATCCGTATCTGAAACTGACTCCAAGTTCATATATGGCCATGATCAGCTCGCCCTTGGATGCCGACGTGTTGACCGTCGTCGACAGACTGTTCAGATCCAGGACAGCATGCTCCGCTGCCTTTTGCAAGTATTGAAATGCAGTGTTTTCGTTGCGGTTGCATCCCCATCCGTGACGCAAAGCAATGCCATAGAGAAACATGGCAATAGGCGAATCCATCCCGGCCGCTTGGCGGAAACATTCGGTCGCCTTGGCAAGGTTCCCGGTCTCGTGATATCGAATACCTTCACCCACCAGTCGCTCCACCTCCGATTGCGGTGGCCCGTGATCATCATTGTTTCCTTTCATTTGTTTTTGAAGTTTCTCAGATAAGCCGGGATGTGCGGTGGGTGGCGGGAAACAGGGTGATGCAGGTGGTTGCGATAAAGTCGGTGATGTGTTGCTAGGATACGCGTGCTGTTGAGGAGGTAAGAGAGTGTTTGGCGATGGTGTGCGGGGCGATACAGTGTATGGTGATCCACCCGTGCCTGGTGTAAGCTGGGGCTGTGAACCATCGTCATGTTGTTTGTTGGAATAGAGCTGAGGCTGGTAATAAGCTTGCGTTTCAGGTGAACCATGCTGCACAGCGCTCGATTGATAGTAGCCTTTTTGATGTTGGTCGACGGGTGCTGGCGAAGTTGAACGGGAAGGTGTGGGTGGAATGACGAGAGGGGCCAAGGGCTGAGGATGTTGTCGTGTATGCGATGAGCTGCTGTGATAGATCTCATTGTTATTGTAATCGGTAGTTTGATACACTTGGGCGCTTGAGGGTTCAATGTGTACACTGGCGGTAGCCACTTGTTCAATAACAGCGGCTGACGGCAACGGCACGTCAACATACGCATGTTGCATTTTGATTGGCGATTCCGCTTGTTGAACGCGCTGCTTGATCGGTTCGGGCGGATACAAATTGCGGATCTCGGAATGAAGCGAGTCGCTGCTCTCGGCGTTAAAGTAGTTAATTTGTCCAATGGACGGTGGTCCTCCCATGGAAGAGACAATCGAGCTTCTATCTTGAGGATTCAAGTATTGTGCGCCATAGATGCTTTGTGGTTGCACCTGAGTGCGGACGATCGTGGATGTTTGAGGCTCTATGCTGCTGTCAGTTTATCTTTCTTGCAAGATGTGAATGAGCTTATGTGTTACCGATATAAGTTTCGCGAGAGATACCTACAACGCGGTCATTCGATGGATCAACGAGTGATTCGCGCAGGTTGTATGTGCTATACATGGTTCCGTCACTTTCTCGGTAAGACTGGTAGGAGTTTAGTTTGTGCTTGCATTCCTTGGTAATTTACGTACCTCATGTCTGTCCTTGTATTGATATTGATTGTTGTACTCGTTCGAAATAGCCTGATCCGAAAAGTCAGTCATCCCGTGCTTCTATATTTGCAAAAACATTTACATGGTATCCAGTGGTGGCGGAACTTGAAGGCGAAGGAAGAGGCACCATTCTGCAGCGTAACGATTAGGAGATGGCGACTTTGGATCTGCAATCGGCATGTACCTGGAATTCGGAGTGGTGCTATTGCGGGCAGTGAGCGTAGGAGGCGAGTAGGTATGTTGCTGCTGCTGCTCGTGCGTGTTCAAATGTAACTTTTTGAACATATTATATGGTAAGGATCAGAGAGAGAGTATATGTGTGTGGGTGTGTGTTTGTAGGAATATAGGTTGAAATATAAAGAAAAACGTAAGCAGGTATTTGTATGTAATTGTAGATTATGGACGACTATTAGACCTAATATTGCATAATAGATTTGCCACAAGAATATATAAAAAAAAGAGTGTGCCTTTTCGACGAAATGAACCCTATAAAAATCGGCACGAACGACAAGAAAGAGCGAGATATAGAGAGATCAAAGGAGAGGACAAAGAAAGGAAAGGGACGTGTTATAACGCTGGAAGAACGAGATTATTGTGAGGAGTGGAGAGAAAAAAGAGTTGAGGAGAAGAAAGTTAAAAAAGCTGAAGCTCTAAATTGCAACACTAATTTCGTTGAGCGAATGTGCTGCACGGTGACCTTTTTAGGTACGTCTGTGTCACACAGGCACACGAGGGGCCAGCGGAAAGGATCCCATCTTAGACGAAGATCGTCCAATGAGCTCAGTTATGCAATGTGGCCATAAAATACTTCATCAACGACTTTCAATTGCACATTTATTTGTAGAAGATTGATGGAATGTCAGGGTTTACTACATGTTGCACACACACACGCCTACAAACTCAGAATTCTTTCGTCGTCGTCGCGCTCTTCACTGCCGATCTCCTTTTCATCGTCTATTCCAAGCCCCCGGCTAATTATTACAACGTCGAACGAGGCGCAGGTGGGAAGTGTAGTCTGGCACTGTTCCTCTACATTTCGGAACAACAATATAGACAGAACACAGAATTTTGGCCACGGCGAATCATATCTCTTTTTGAATCCTAAAAATACATTTCTTCCGTAACTGCATGTTTTTATAGCCAGGCAAATTTATCATGCAGTTTATATATATATAAATATATATTGTGCGGAGAACATCTATCTAATGTACGTATCCTCCACTTTGCCACCCACCTATGTGTTTCCCAGATCAAAAGCCAGTCGATTAATTATTCCCAATAATAGCTAAGGTTGGTTTTTCAAGCGTGATCTCGTGCTGTCATACTGCTTTTCGAAAAACTGTACTTTTTCGAACGCTTGCACCTTTTTGTTTTGTGCGTAAACTTTACTCTGAATGGTCAAGGCAAACGCTAGATCGGTTTTAATAATAGAAACGCAGTGTTGTAACAAGTATAGTCCATATTTCGCACCCCTATTTTCTTATATTAAAGCTTCTGACAGGGTTTAAAGTGATGATATCCTAGCCGGAGAAGGACATCACTTTTGAGAAAATGGCCAATCCATCGATAGGCAATAGTCAGAGTAATCACAATGTTAGTCGCCATGTTGGTCCCGATAGGATGGGGTTCTTGTTTCCTTTGTTTGATCCAAGCCGATGGTGTAATGATTTCACTGCATGGCAAACTTTCTGCTAATGATCGACTCGCCCTGGCAATCTATTGCTTGGCGTTGAGCTTGCACACAAAATCAACAAGATCGAATTTAAACAACAAATTGTATTTGTTCAGTGTATAAAGGGAATGATGGGGGATCCTAGAGACTCTATTACAAGAAATTGGATGGGTACAAAAAGTCATCGATCGGTACAAAGTTTTCCTTGATGCTGCGTGTTGAGACGAAACGGACCAACAGCGACCAACTGCCTGCCTTGTCATTGGTGCCGGAAGCGCGACCACCGCCGAATGGCTGTTGACCGACCACAGCACCAGTACATTTATCATTGATGTAAAAGTTACCAGCGGTTTGACGCAACAAGTTGCTGCACTTGACAATCGACTCGCGATCTCTGGCAAAGATGGCACCCGTCAAGCCATACTGCGTAGTATCCTTGATCAACTTGCAAGTATCCTCGACCTTGTGATCCTCATAGACATAAATAGTGGTGACAGGACCAAAGATTTCCTCCACCATTGTCTTGGCCAAGGGATTCTTTGTGACAATCACGGTGGGTTCGATAAAGTAACCGACGGAATCATCGCATTTGCCGCCTGCAATCACCTCGCTATCCGGATCCGAGATCGCATGGTTGATGTACCCCTTGATCTTATCAAATGCAAACCTGTTGATGACGGGTCCCATAAAGTGTTCAAACTCGTGCGCAGGGCCTTGCTTGATCTTGGCATGTTCCTCCAGCAAGAACTTTTTGTAGTCGCCAAACTGACTTTGGGGAACATACACACGGCTACAGGCAGAGCACTTTTGTCCTTGGAATTCAAATGCACCTCGAATGGTTTGCAGCGCGGCATGACGAACACCTTGGGTATCCAGGGATGGGTGCAAGAAATGATAGTTCTTGCCACCCGTCTCGCCCACGACACGTGGGTAGCTCGTGTACTTGTCAATGTTGTTGCCAATGTCCTTCCACAGTTTGCGAAACACGGCAGTCGAGCCCGTGTAGTGCAGTGATGAGAATTCAGGATGACCAATGGCGGCTGCACATACTTCTTCTGCGGGACCAGGCACAAACTGAATCACACCTGGTGGAAGGCCGGCTTCAACCAAAAGCTCGAACACCAAATAGTTGGACAAGACCGCCGATGGCGATGGCTTCCAGAGAACAACGTTGCCCATCAGTGCAGGCGCGCTGGGCAAGTTGCCGCCAATCGCAGTAAAGTTGAACGGTGACACCGCCAGTACAAATCCGTCCAGACCACGATATTCCGTGCGGTTCCATGTACCAAACGCGTTCTTGGGCGGTTGGATATGGTACATTTCTTCCGCATACTTGCAGTTGAATCGCCAAAAGTCACACAATTCGGCAGCTGCATCAATCTCGGCCTGCCAGATATTCTTGCCTTGTCCCAACATGGTGGCTGCCATAATCTTGTATCTGTTTTATTTTTCAGGGTGAATAAAAAAGTCTCCTTTATAAATATATCTATATATATATCTCTGGAGTGCATACCTGTATTTGCTGGAGAGCAAGTCAGCAGCCTTGAGAAACACAGCAACACGGTCATTGAAGGGAAGCGCTTCCCATTGAGCTTTGGCTGCCATCGCACCTTCGATAGCCTGAATTGAAAGCATGAGTGCCCTGATCTATGCTGACTGCATCCTGAACCACCTACCTTCTTGATCAAAGTGGCATCTGCCTCATGGAACTTGCAAACTGCCTTCTTGTGCTCAGATGGATTGAACTGTTCGGCAGTGTTTCCGGTATAGATCTGCAAAGCATTGAGGATGTGTATCAAGCCAGGAAACATGCAATTTGCCCTATACCTTTTCGCCGTTGATGACCACTGGGACTTCCAATGGACCTTCTGCGCGCATAGCAGTCAATGCTTCTTCCAACAGCTTACGCTCGGTCGAGCCAGGTGCGTAGTTTTTCTGATACCCAAAGAGATGAGGATACGGATGGTGCACATGTCAAAAAAAACAAAGAGTGCTTACCATGGGCTCATTCTCGATGGCCGGCAACTTGAAGTGAGCAAGTGATGGAGTCTGGAGTGCGTTGGACATTTTGGCGATAACAGAAAAGAAAAGGCCACAAAGGTTGCCCTTCGTTTCCTCCCTTCAAGAATCTCTTTTATAATTTTTCCCGTTTTCTGTACATATTTGACGCATGATGCTGTGTTATTCCAAACAAACAGCTCCAAACTCGTGTATATGGAAACTTTCTCACGCATCTGTTACATCGGCAACGAATCATATTCAAGATGACCCATCCATGCATTATATAGTTTCTACGCTCCACAGTCATTTTTTCTTCAATCATCCACATGGACCCATCTTTGCGCCATGCTGTTTCAATTGTACTAAGCAAACTCATGTTCTTGGTATTATTTCAAACTGACATCACCAAGATGTATTTGCTTTAGTGCCTTGCATCCAGGGGTTGGGTCTGATGTGGCCGCATATATGAAGTGTATCGTTCTTCGCGATCACAATTGACGTCCGCTCGATGCAACAACCCCCTGCCGTGCTTTTAGTTTGTTCCCCGTGTAAAAAAAATCAGAAGGAATGAAACGCAAATAACAGAAATCCCTGAAAGATACACGTATAAGGTTTAGTGCATGTCGCGCACGCATAAGAAATTGTTTTTTTTTTAGAGATAAGGTTCGATCCATCCACATCTCCAACAAACAATCATACTTTCAGAACAATCTTGCCAACAACTCGCTGCGTTTCCACTAACGCATGTGCCTTGGCTCCATCCTTCAAATCGAACGTATGGCTTACGACGGCCTTGAGGGTGCCGTCGCTAAGCCAAGCATGGATATCCTGTCCTATCTGCTTCCACAGGAGGTCCCGGATAAAAATGTACGTACAAGGTCCAAACAATCGACGCCATACGACGGTCGAGATGATGTGGGCCCAGTTGCTCATGGAAACCGTGTCCGAGCCAACGTGCATGATGGGTCCCACGGCTGTAACGTAGCATCCTTTGGGTTTCAAAAGCGGTATCAACTGGTTGTAGTAATCATCGCCTCCCACACAATCCAAAACAAGATCATGGCTTGATTTTTCGGCTGCCAGCTGTGCCATGCTTTCTTTGGAAGTGTAATCAAACACCCGGTCGGCACCAACGCTTGACACAAACGACGCATTCTTCCCACTACAGATGGCTACCACTTGAGCCCCAATCGCCTTGGCAATCTGCACTGCATTTATCCCGACTCCACCCGATGCCCCAACGACAATCATTTTTTTATCTCCTTGATCCGGGTAGTTGCCATGGACCACAATGCCTTGGTAGGCAGTCAAACCTAATGACGCATTGTCAATGGATGACGATAAACGTTTGGCACATCCACTTGCATGCCACACCGACCGAAGCGGCTTCTTCAAACGATATGTTTTCAGGCTTCTTTGCTATTGCGCCTGTCTTGATGGACGCGACCACCTAACTGTTCTATTAGCAAACTTTGGATGCAACCAAAAACATTGACATACGTATTCCGCGCTTGCTCCTATGCATCAATTTAGCTATGGAATAGTGGCTTTCCCTGTCTATATCAGCATATGTATACCTTCAACTCCTTTCTGCATGCAATCCACAATACCATAAACCGCATCGCCAATCTCAAACTCGTCTACTTTGGATCCTTTCGCAACAACGTTACCGGAAAAGTCAAAGCCGAGTATGCGAGGTACCTTGATTGACATCACCTTTCCCGATCGCAGCTTGGCGTCCCCCGAATTAACACCTGTTGCCTTGACCTTGATCAGAACGTCCGTGGGCTGCTTCACTATTGGTGTTTTGATCTCATTGTATTCGAATGCTTCTTCTGCTGGCCCTTGTTTGACAACCTGCAGCGCATGCATCATTTCTGGTATCGCATTTTCCTGGTTATTGGACATCTTTGGGGTAAAATCAGATCACTGCGATATATACACATATATATAGGTGCCACGGTGAGAGAGCAAGTGATGCATCTTTCCTCTCAGAGAAAACAGCAGCAAGATTCCGGAGCAAGTGCCGTGCTTGATTTGTGTAACGTTTCGGCTAAAAGTTCCCGAGTAGTTCAATCGTTAAAAAGCATTTTAATATCTAACTATCATATTCTCAAAGAGGTCTAATGTCTTCTATACGCAAGTATTGCATTAATGTTCCTAATGGCACCCTCTCCGATGTTATAGCAAAAGTTAATAGAGACCCTTTGGAGACTTAGGTTTTGGTAGACGATATCCTCCAAGGCATCAGCAGTGATCGTTTGAAGACGCGACAAGCTCATTGTCCTTAAACCGGCTATCGCGGCAAATCCTCTTACAACGTCATCTGTAACCGCCACCATTTCTTCGAAATGCACATGCCTCAAGCTGTGGCTGCGGGCCAAACCTCGAGCAAGCGCCAAAAGTCCGTCCGTTGTTATGGCATTCGGGCAATCGACGATCTCGAGGTGCTGGAGAGTACGAATGGCCGATAACGTATTCATAACGTCGTTCGTGATTCCTCTGCACGTATGCAAAGTCACACTTCGCAACGATGAGCTGTTCCCCCATCTTGCATGCGCTTGAAAGAAGCCATCGAGACCATCCACATTGACATTTGCCACGTGGTGTAACTTGAAAACCCGTAGGTGGGGTAGCGACGCCAGGGCCTCCTCTAATGTGGTTCCTTCCAAGTCGGCTATATTACTGAGCGTCACGGATTCTAAATTCACGCAATCGCGCATCATCACAGCAGCGTATCTGTGTACATCGCGTGAAACGGCAGTGTAGGTCAAGTACTTGAGTTCGACCGCTCTTACGTTCGCCAATCCCGCCCATCGATGTTGTTCTTGGTCGTTGCTTTCACCTTGCAGGATAAGTATCGCAGCTTGCACCGTAGTTTGGCACCTTTCCAATATCTCAATGACATCCGCTGGTCTCATCCCGACAATATGGTGGAGACCTAGTTTTCTCAAACCCATTGAATTGGCCACACTTGTTGGCCTCCTCGTCATGCGAGGGATGTGCCCGTTGACAGCAATGTTCACTAGGTTGAGACCATGCGTGAGGATTGGGCGCAGCGCAGCACCATTGCTATTTTCTATTTGAAGCGTTTCAAGTCGTGGACATTGGCGAAGAATCGGGGTGAGGATTTCAGCCGCAATATTAGGCGCTATCAGGATCAATGATTCGAGGTGATGTGGTAGCGCTCTTAAAGGTGGACCATTGGGGCGCTGGTGCTCAAAAGTGCCAACGTCAAGCCGATAGTCAAACATCTGTATGTGGGGACACATGTTCAAGATTCTTCCGATGGGCAGCGCTTCTTCATATTCGTTACGGAGATGAAGTCGAAGTTCGGCAAGAGATCTACCCCACAACGTGAGAAGTTGAAATAGCTGATATTGATCCATTGCACAATCTGCCGGTATAAATTAACGTCAGTCTGATAAAGAAAAAAATCATTGGAACACTTAGAGTGCTTACCTTCCATAAAAAGATACTGTACATTATTAAGCTCGCGTCTCTGAACGGCAGCGTTCGCCAGCTCTTGAAAGACTTCCAATTCAATACCGGTGACACGTAATCTCTGGACATGCATACCGACGAGTTGTACGAGTCGAAACATATTGTAATTTCGGAGCGCTCGAGTTGTTATGTTGAACTCCCGCCATAGCATCGCATAGCCAGTCAGAATATCCCGCCAATGCTTCGACACATCAAAGAGCGTAAGTGCATCGGTATACAAGTCAAGTTCATCGATAATAATATGCGAAATTTCCACCGGCAGCCTTGCAAAAAAGTCAACACGTTTCTCCAGCTGATCTTGCGCTCTTCTTTTGAGCTCCTCAATAAACCAGCGGTCCGAATCGAAAATGGGGATGGCTTCAAGTGCTCGGTCGTACAGCTCGATCGCAAGATCAGCGTGTCCTTGATGCACAAGAATAGGTCCACTGTATTTATATCCCAAGGTTATCTCTGGTGCGATTTCGATAATTTTGTCGGCTGCTGTCAATGCTTCGTCGAAGCGGTTACTCCGCAAATGGATTCGTGTCGTCAATTCCAATAAAACTGCCGTGTTGAGCTCAAGATATGAAATGACAGTCTGGGCTTTCTCGTACGCCTCGTCAAACCGTTTTTCATCAAAGGCGCGCTGGCCCAATTGTGCAAGCGCAAAGTAGTAATCGAAATTATGTTGGCCTCGTTGAATCCTGGTGATTCTTTTTTTCGCGCTGTAGTGATACGAATCGTATACTGATTTACGTTTCGGCATTAGGAAAGGAATATGTTTCGTTGGAATGTCGCAGTTGTCTCTGAAAAAAAAACTTTATATGGTCGAATGAACAATAGCTAAAGCTTTCTTTGTTTGCGATTGCACACACAAGAAAACATTCTCTTTGTTTCCAACTGATCTGGCCATCGCGTGAAATCCTTGACAAAATTTATCACTGCGCAGCAGAATGCACCAAAGGTCGTCTCATTGGTCATCAATGAACGTACTGTTCTTTTGTTTCCTTGGTTACCAAGCAGGCGCATTAGAAAACTGTTAAACTTGTGCAGAAAAGAGCCATCACTGAAAAAACGTGGATTTCTCAAAATAGATGCGCATCCATGGACAAATAGTAAACGTATTACATGCTGAGCATCATCCTGCCAACCAAATGCTTTGTACCATTTTGTACGTAGTACCGTCTTTCAAATCAAAAATTTGACTTTTTGCCCAATACGCATTTTCCCCATGACGTATAGGCGAAAACCAAAACAAGGAGCGACACACAAAACCTGCTGAAATCACATGCACCCGTGTGCTTGTACCTAGTAGCCTTCTCTGTGCCCACATATTTGACCGGCTCAACTTCTCTTGCTAACACAATCAGTTCCGCGCACATTTCACATGGACTCTTTCCATATCAGCAAGATGAAAGCACGTCCATTGGACCTTTAGACTCTACTGTGCAATTTGGATACGTACGACAGTAAATTCTGTTCACTCAAGATCCTTTCGCAACCTGCATAATTTCTAATGATCCAAGAATTCAACGAAACTTGAGCTCGAAAAAAAAATTTCTGACACGTATGTATTTTCGATGTACCAGGGTGGATTTTGGCTGTCCTTGACATTTTTTATGAGTACGTGCATCAGTTCTTTTATAGGTGTCTTGCTATTGAGTCTCTGGCCTAAATGAAACAGCATAATTTATTGGTGGAAGATGACTGTGGGACTCACATCCAATCTCAAGCGTGGTATCTTGCAAAGGGCGGAGACCCTGTCTTGTTGGTATTTGACATCTGTGTCTAAATCAGTACAGCGCGTCTCCCCGATAGTCATGATTTATCTTCTTATACTCTGTGAGTAGAGCGCTTTTCAGCTAAAATTCCTGTTGATAAGTATTTTGCTGCTGAGAACCCCGAATTCAATAATCTATTACGCAGGTAATAGAAGAAGCTGTAGTAGTTAAGCAGGACTTGGCAGCTATAGTATGAAGCGCGTGCTATCATACGTGATAAGGCGAGCAATACATACAGTATCTTTATTTATGAATAAATATCCGCTAAATCGACACTTACTTAAACAGCTGAGAAGACTCAAATGCCATGTCGTGTCGTCCGTATCCTGCTTCTAATTATCAATAACTTGCTTATCATGCAGCTGTTGACGCGATGCGATAGGTGGAGCTGTGTTCTGAATGAATGTACGTAGACACATCAGCATTTATTTACGGCACGATGTCCATTATTGTTGTGATGTATCGTCGGGTGCTTCCGTTTCGCTTGAAAGTCTTTTATTAATGAACCAGTTTTACTGATGATCGAGTTTTAACAATGAATCACGAGATTAATTTTACCCTTAGTCAGGTAAAAATATCCCGCTTGGCCAAAGCACCTTTGCTTCTTGGACTTTTTCGTAAAAATGAGCTGTATGTATTTATGTCAATCCTAGAGTATATCAATCTCATGTAACGTTTCTAATGACGAAAACGTCCACAACAATTTTCAAGAATCCTTGGCACACATAGTAAGTCGCGGTTGGACAATAATACACGGTGTTGCATTGCTGACGACAGTTGTACTTTCAGTTTTTTTTTTATCAAGCATCCTTTCTTCGCCATTGCTGTCCTGGTCGTAGGGCAACGTACGAACCTAAAAAGTGCTGTGTATTGCCACGGTACAGGTAGCAACATCGTTGGCGACTGTGGTTGGCGTGGCCTTCGGGTAGAAACATCAACCACTCTTACTTTTGGTAGGTGACTTTAAAAAGAAGCTTTGAGAGAGTATGATACTTATTGAAGAACATTTCTCCGCTGTATGCAACGCTACTATGCTATATCTGATCATCTGTTCCATTTGCTTATGGTAAGTTCGTACAAAGTATACTTTTTGATTTTCTGTTACTGAAATCAGATATTTCTAGCGCTTAAATGGATGGGATATGTAGTAGTGCTGATCCGGCGGAGGTTTGTTCATAAATAAAGATACAATACTGGTTAACGCACAATTCTGAAAGGTACTTGCAACAATTACAATCAGTGAATAAAATGTATACTGGGATACGAGAGGGCATTATAAACTGGAATATACTCCTTTCAAAATCTGCTTTTGCTTCGTGCAGCAATATGGGACTAAAGCGATAATACATATATATGCACAATGAATTGATTTTGTACCGAGCCACTCTTTTCTTGAATAATCTGCATCGTCCTGTAGGATGGTGTATATATTCTGGAATGAGTTTTTGATCTTAAGGTTTATAGTTTAAATGGATTATCAATGAGGCGCAAGATTTCCATGTAGACCGCTTTACAAAGCCCTCTCATTAGTGCTCTGACCGTTGGACACAGGAGCACATGAATTCGTACGAAGGTATGCCAGACCGAACCTACAGCGTTTTTTCGCCACCTACGTACTATTTGAGGCTTTGATAAGTAGAAAAGTTAAACGAATATATAGTAGCCTAATGGACTTTTTTAAACATTATGTACATACATCTTTATTTTACAAATAGACGTAAAAGTAATATGCCAGATGTTTATGTGGCATACGCAGACACATATTTTCCCGAAATATCCTATATAAAAGTATGTGAATACGTTTATTGCAGTGAAAGCATCGTTAACTATGACTGCCTAGACATGCATGAGTTTCTTTTGCATGAATTAAATCCAAAAGGAGACGGTTTGTAGGAACGTTTATATTCCGCTCTGCAGCTAAGCGACATATCTGACCGGTAATATAATCCGCCTCAGTGGGGCGCTTTGCCATCAAATCTTGCAACATGGAGCATACGTGAGGTCCATAAACGACAATACTTTGCTGCACAAGTTTATAAAGGTCATCACCAGTAGTATTCAATTCGGTAAGCACTTGGGCCGCTTCGTCACAGATCCCGCGAATCAATCCTAGGGCATATGGATTATCAAGAAGCAATCCATTTTTGCATTCCAGCAATTTCGCTACCACGCTGATACTTCCATTGACCACCAGCTTGCGCATCATGAGAACACGCAATTTTGACCATTCAACGGCCGTTGCATTCAAATCTGGTGTATTCGTCAAGGCTGTCATGGCAAATTGCGTTTGCTCCGGACACGATAAAGATATTTAAAGGTTATATAGTTCCTGTATATTAATACTTAGAAAAATGCCTTCTTCCGGGCTGGTCCATCCAGAGTTATGTTGAATAGAAAACAGTGTGCGTCGCCATACAGAATGTCGATTGACTCCAATGATGAATGATGGAGAATATGCTTTGGAAACACCAGGCCACAAGTTGCTGAGTAATTCTTCCGCCAGACCCATGCCGTTTTGCAGTAATACCAATGTGGTTGACGGAGACAAGGCGGATTTGATGGACTTTACAGCTTCCAGTGCTTGTAGCGACTTGGTAGTGACGATCACCGTCTTCAATGGCCCCTTTACATTGTTCGCCGTGACGGCATGGAAACCACCCACCCGGATGGGCTTTTGGTCGATCCGCTGATATATTATCTTGCTCCCTTGACGATAAAAGTCTTGTACCGCTTGCGCTGTTCGAAGGATCAATGTCACATCATGATGATTTGAACGCAATGCAGTGGCAATTTGACATCCTACAGCACCGGCACCGAGAATATAAAATTGCATTTTTGAAATAAGGTAGTGCAAATATAACAACTACATAGTGTCTCGTATATATATATATACCACTTTGGTCGCTAACCATCGGCTTTATTCGGATAATCGTACATTTAGAGGGGTAGTGCATAATGCCTAGAAAGTTAAAGAGGAGGAGTGTTTTTCGAGCTACATATACCCAAGTTTTTTTTTATCCGTAGTCCTTGCAGAAACACTACATTTTGTACGCCACAGAGCTGAAACCCCACAATTTACCAGTGGTACGTAGTGGTATCCCCAATTAAAATACAAGATATTATATTAGAAAACGAGAACATATAAAGCAAAACGCTTACACAAAAAGCTAATCTGCAGATATTGGATCACTTTGCAATTGTAAAGGCCTTTGCAGGTCGCTGTGCTTTTGAACCAATGACATAACCTGGCGTTAAAGCGCCAAGGAGTACGCTGCATTTGATTGAATGACAGCCCTTTTGACTTACTCCAACCACTTCACCGGTTATTGGGGGTGATGAGTAAATGTCTACAGTTTTTCTCACACACAGTAGCCTCTTTACTGATTTCAGTGACATTGGCAATAATCGGGGTGGATTCACTTATTATTGAGCGAATATTTCACTGGAAGCTCATCAGACCTTTCATTAACATGTATACTTCGTATATAACAAATGTAGACTATTGAATGTATGTAATGACAGTAAGCTAAACACACAAGGGTCTGGCAAGAATATGCTACTACCTTATTGGCAGTATTTTATGCAATAAGACCATGTCACGCCAAGATACATATTTCTTCGAAGTTTAAAAAGTCTGGCACCAGCGTTGAGAATCAATTGTTCATTGCATATATAGTAACTCAGTATAGTGGCACAGGTGTATTGCGCCATATACCGTAACACGATGACTACCTATTCTGGGAACAACGATATAGTAATTTCAAAAGGTCACCAGTTCGGCTCGGTCCAACGGTATACTATGCAATTGATGACAGGAGATTTTGCCTTGTTGAAAGTTACTGTACCCAATGACAAGAACATTTGTTACTTTAATTACTGCAACCACCTGATCTTCTTATGGGGTATGCCATCCCGTATTTTTTTTTAGTCAATGCACCGTCATCGTTCATGATGCGTATGCGATATCATCATGACAAACACTATCTCTTTGATAACCCACGTCAGCAAGAGAACCACATCTTTGTTGTCAGTAACCGCCACATAAGTCCTTATCCAACGCATGGATAACGCGAAATGAAGGAGATGTATATCCAATAGATTTATATAAGAATACGTTTCACGAGTTGGGATAAAATGGGCTACTAAACTCTAAGACAAATTTTGCCTACGGTACGCTGGGAATCCAACAATATATGCGCCTTTGCTCCATCTTTCAAAGGGAGGATCTGGCTCTCATCAACTAAACTTTTGATCGTTCCATCCTCGAGCCACCGACGGATATCTTTGACCCAATCGCTCGATCGGATTCCGCGTATGACCATATACTTGCGAGAGCTAAAGGCCATGTGCATCAAGACTTTTGCATAGATATATATCCATGTCCATCGGGTCGCCTTCTTCTCAAACAAATGCTTGACGGGTCCTACGGCTGTGGCAAAGACCCCTTTTGGTTTCAGTAGCGGTACGAGGCGGTAATAATAGTCGTCTCCTCCCACACAATCCATCACCAAATCGTAGCTTTCCTTTTCTGATTCCAATTTTGCCATGCTTTCCCTTGACGTATAGTCAACCACACGGTCAGCTCCAAGATTGGACACGTAGGCTACATTCTTGCCACTGCATATGCCGATGACATGTGCTCCCAGTGCTTTGGCAATTTGAATGGCAAAGGCACCGACGCCGCCCGACGCTCCAACAACAATTACTTTCTTTGGTCCACTTTCTGGAAGGTTGAAATAAATACCATAGTATGCTGTAAGAGCTATGTATCGCTTTGTGTTACTTTTTTAGGTTGAGAGAGATAATTTAATAATTGGTACTTACAGGCAACGCCAACGGACGCGGCTTCTTCGAATGACACATTATCTGGTTTCGTAGTAATAAAGTCTTTTTCGGTCGACACAGTAATCTGTATGTAATATTAGCGGTCTGACAACAAGAAATAAACCATGGTTCTGCTCATACATATTCTGCATAGGATCCTATAATTAGCGTACAACATCTTAGTCAACATGCTTAACCTTTGACGAGATAAGTATCACCTTTAGGCTTGTTTGAAAAGTCAGACAAAAGACCAAAGACAGGGTCGCCAACATTGAGATCCATCACCATCGATCCTTTTGCAACGATCACACCGGCAAAGTCGGATCCAAGTATACACGGCAACTCGAGCGGAAAGATATTGCCAGAGCGAAGCTTGGACTCTGCAATATTAACACCGACAGCTTTGACGTTGACTATAACGTCAGTTGGGCTCTTGATTGACGGCGTTTCCAGCTGGACATATTTGAGCGCCCCTTCGGGAGATCCGTGCTTAACCATCTGGAGTGCATACATTGTTTCTGGATAAGGTCTGTGCGCCATTTTTCGATAATGCGATTCACGGGCGGTCAAATTATTGACACTTTATATATACTTTATATATCATTTTTTTAAGAAAAATAAGGTATGGTGGACGCGTAATGGTTTCCAAAATATTCACTTGCCAACGTATGAACGATATATCCTAGCACAGGAATAAAATGTGACACGCTATTTCTTGTTACAAAATTGGCACTACTTTTCGGAGGCAAGGCGCCGAACTTTTTGATCGTCAAAAAAGCTGCATGTTTTCATAGCGGTTCTCCATAAATGCAAAGAAACAGCAGTTTATCATCATGATTCCCAAAATATGGGGTAACTCATCTGTCAGCTTCTTATGGACATATACCATTAACATCAAAATGACAGGACATTCGGAGACGAGGCGCCGAATTTTGGTAGCTGACAAAGTTCGTTGCACAGCATTGATTTAATGAATCCAAAGTTTGCTATACCTATGCATGCACATACATGACAATATTCTTTGAGATACTGTGCACTTTTGCCATCTATACGTGCTATCTACAGCTGCAAATCAGACTAATAAAGGGATCGCGTCGTAACAGCAATAGGTTGCATTTATATGAAGGAGGATCTTAGGTATAATGCTTGGTACGTACTTCTGGTAAGCGAACGATGGGGATGGTATCGAATGTATCCTGCAATATCGAGTCGTCAAGTACTCAAATATGCGGGAGGAGATACTGTATGAAAGACATGCAGTTATTAAAGCATGGAATTCATCGTGAACTGCTTTATATACTCGATGAAAGCGCTGGTCATGTCTTACATATCGTGTCTTTAGTGTCTTGTTTCTAGTTAATTATAATAATAATCAAGGATGGAAGTGGCTTCGAGTGAAAACCGCGCTTACTAGTTCCTAAAGCTTCTGTTACATATCCAGCTAATCCTCAGATGCATAATGTATCCCGAGCTTTAATTATCTGATGTAATGCCCTCGATCTGACACATGACTTGAATTTCTGCGCCAACACCGTGTAGCATCCATGTCTCTCCCTGGTACAGCAGATCAAGCAATAGGGAACATTCTGTTCCCTTGGACGAAAGATTACGTCCACTAGCTCATGTAGCAGCCATGTCATCAAAAGATGTGGTAGCAATACCTGAGCAGATATCAAATGGGCGAAAAAAGGATATATGTACTCGATGAGCAGCAAATTAAACTATATGCGTTTGACGACAGCACGTCAGGTGGGACTGATGTGTTGCACAATCAACACAGTGAAAGGAGATCAACTTGGAACGGTTTTGTGCCTTCACAAACAACTCCCTAGTGTCAAGAATGGGGAACAAGTTTTGAAGCATTTCAGGAGCGTTTTGGAAATCAGAAAAAGCTGTTACCATCGCTTGTTTCACCTCCCTTTCTTTCACTCAAACCCATGACTGATAACAACACAAACCCTTACGCTATCATCGACAACGACCAGCCGTCCGTGGCTGCGCAAGAGGAAAAGCTTCCAGAAAAAGAGCAATCGCAGCATCAGGAAGAACAGCCTCAGCATCAAGAAGAAGTGTCTCAACGTCAAGGCGAGAAGCAACATCAAGAACAAAAGGCTAAAGAGGAGCAGCCCCAGCACCAAGAAGACCGCGCGATGGCCGACAGCTTCTGGCACCGGTTTTCATCCATTCCGATTGTGCAAGACAGTGTCGACAAAGTACAGCAGTATCCGCTTGGACGATACGCATTGAAGCAAGCCGAGACGACATGGACCAGGGCATCGACGCAAGCACACGCACTGCCTTACGCACAAGCATATTTCGAAAAGGCAGGGGCGTTGGGATGTTTTTCACTGGACGTACTGGAACAGCGGTTCCCGGTGGTATACCAACCGACGGAGCAGATCGTTGACAGTGTGAAGCGATCGTCTGGGCAAGTACGAGACAGCTTGATCACCAAAGTGACAGCACCGGTGCACCACGCGGTCAGTTTGTTATGGATGCCTGGGCAAGACAAGCGGACGGATGAACTTGCACACCTGTCAGCGCTGTTGCAAGAAACGGCAAACAACATTGCAAAGATCAACGACAGTTTGCGCGGATGGACCACGTGTGTGGCGAATCAAGTGGGCAGCCAGATCAAAGGCAGTTACGAAAGCACGCAAGCGGCAGGCAATCAACGGATTCTCGAACTGACAGCCGAGCTCGTAAGCAAACTGGACGCGGCATCCGCCTATGCCAAAACAGTTCACATCCCTCCGGTCATCCAGACTCGCCTGGAACCGTTTGTGGCATTTTACGATAGGATGCGAGCCGAAGCAGTCAAGGACGAATTGACGCCGCTTCAAAAGGCTTCCAAAATGGTGCTTCTCACGCAGGGCTGCGTGTTGCCGGCGTTGCAAAGCTCGATCGACGGGATCCAGGAGCAATTAAAGTACCTGGCGGCCATGTCCAAGGGCAAAGTGGTGGGCGAGATCAAGGGCCAGCTGAATTCGCTGGGCATCCATGCATAGTTTTAGCAATGAAAAAATACACAGCGCTTTTTGGTTTCTTTTCTTAAAGAGGTCAGGTATTCCGAGGCGTGTGAGCACTTTTTAATTACAATTGGTGGTCGGCTATAGCTTACCATAAATGGCATTGATAGCGGATAGCTGGACTGGCAGTCCCACATCCGCGGTGCGACAACCTAATATGCAGATGAGCAGTTTTACCCGCTGTTACCCACTCCTTTTTTTTATCGCTTGCCGAGCCTTTTCTCTCTGCCTCTCTCTTTGTCAACTTGACTGCAGAAGCGATTCCTTTCTTTTACATCCTCTCTCCTATTTGCCAGCCGTTTTCTATTGTCCGCAACTCATGTTCTTTTACCATGCTACTGTTTGCCGATCGATCGCCACCAGGGGGACTTTCCGACGATGGTCGTACACTGCCGCCGCCCTCCACACTGCAACACAGTGCCGACGTTCAGCCGCTGTGATCTCTCAGCAGGAAAAGCTGGCAGCACGCTCCAATCTCAATGTCATTGACTTTTTCGATCCTGCGCTTGCCCAGCAACCACCGTACTACACGCTGCAGCACGGCGCAGCAGGATACCCCAAGAGCGACAAGAAGCCAACGACGTCACCTCAGGAGGATGCTATCTACTCCAGCGTCCAGGTGGGGGACGACGCCTACTTTAAGCGGCGCGATGCCTTGGGGGTTGCGGACGGCGTTGGAGGATGGCGGAAGCATGCTGGTAATTAAGAGACTCAAAACAAACCTGGTGATTTTTTTTTATGTTTGCTAAGATACGCACAGGTGCCAATCCGGCGCTGTATGCACGCAAACTGATGCATTACGCTCAGCTTGAATTGGACCGCATCGACAACAATAAGCGGCCATCACACGTACAGCACGACGAGTGCGATCCGGTGATGGTGCTGGAGAACGCCTACCATCTCACGTCGCTGGATGCGCAGAACGAGGTAATGGAGAGGAGGGAGAGAGGGGAGGGCGAGGGGCGGGGGAGGGCGTGGAAAAGCAGGCTAACGGAATTAAACAGAACTTTGTGGGATCGACAACGGCGTGTATCGTAATGCTGTGCCAAGACGAGCTTCGCGTGGCCAATCTTGGGGACTGTGGCGTATCGATCATTCGGCGCGACGACTATGTGTTCCGATCCGAAGAGCAGCAGCACTCGTTCAACTTCCCGTATCAGCTGGGCACGGCGTCGTTCGATTACCCCGCCGACGCCCAGCAATTCTCGATCAAAATAGAAGAGGGCGACGTGGTGATTGTGGCGTCGGACGGGCTGTTTGACAACCTCTTTGACGATGAGATACTGGAAGAGGTGATGGGCTGCATGAACCGCAAGCAGGAAGGAGACAGCGAGTCGGTGCCCCAGCTGATTTCAAATGCTCTGGCGCTACGTGCCAAACTCGTGAGTGAGGATCTCAGCAACCCTGGGTCTCCATTTCAAAGTAGGGCCATGCATGAAGGCATGTACTATCAGGTGAGTTTCAACATCCTACACCTGATCCTGTAGCTCACGCAACACATATTATTAGGGCGGGAAGGCCGACGATATCAGCGTGCTTGTGGCCGTCGTCAACCGCGACGACCGGCCACGCGAGAATTCGCCACCGCCGCTACCATGAAAAAGTCGAGGGTCCCCTCCCTCTCTCTCTTCCTCGTGCGCTCTCTACAACATACCCTACATACTGTATATACTATTTGTTTTCTGTCATTGATTTCAATCCCGCAAGTCATGTATATTCTCCCCCTTAAGCCTGCATCCATTTTTCTCATTAAACAATATATTACTCGGAAACTCTGGAAAAAGTAGAGTGGTTTATTTGTTTGTCAAGCTAAAAAAAAGATTATCGTACAAAACGTCTCTTGCTATATAACATACGTAATATATAAAGAAGGCGGGAGAAGGTATATATATATACTGTACAGGGATCACATCAGCTCAAGGGGAGGAATTATTTACGTTCTTGGCTGCTGGACGATGGAGGGCCGTATTCATACGTTTCTAAGCTCCGGGCAGACTTGTTGCCGTGCACCATCACCTCCACTGGATCGTCGCTAGGGTGGACGTGCTTGCCTGACGACGCATCCATCGTGGGAACAATGATATTGGGATCTTCGATGGCCAAAGCCTTGCGTCGGCGAGCCTCTTCCTCAAACTTCCATTCCGTGCCGCGGAATGATCCTTCCAATCTGGACATGACGCAGCATGCGAGGCAGTTGCCCATGACATTGATCGACGTTCTGCCCATATCCATGATAGCATCGACACCCATAATCACCGTCACGGCACCAATGGGCAAGCCGTATTGAGCGACAGTGCCGGCCAAGACGATCAGCGAGGCACGAGGAACGGCCGCAACACCTTTGGAAGACAACATCAAGGTGCCCATGATAGACAATTGAGTTCCGACAGACAAGTTCATGCCGCCAGCCTGAGCGCAGAAAATACTGGCCAGGGCAAGATGAAGTGTGGTGCCGTCAAGGTTGAATGAGTAACCACTATGCACGTATTTGGTTTAGTCCATCGATCTGGGTTAAAGATTAGAGTTGCAAATAGGATAAATACGTACGTCGGGATGACAAACGAAACCAGCGAGTTGGGACAGCCAAACTCGCGCATCTTCTCCATGGCTTTGGGCAGCGCGCTTTCACTGGATGAAGTACTGAATGCGATAAGCCATGGTTGAGCAATACTGCGGAAGAAGCCGAGCATCGGAACACGGCACATGAACATGATGGGCATCAAAATGATCACCAAGAAAATGACCAGTGAAGCGTAAAGTGCGCCGATAAGCTTGCCAAGGTTGGCAAGGACACCGATGCCATTGGCACCTACAGTAGCAGCCAAAGAAGCACCAATACCGATGGGTGCATCTGTTATATTCTGTTAGGCAAAATCGTCGCGTAGAAACGGGTAAAGAATCCTTACAGTTCATGATAAGTCCCACCATTTTGAAAATGACCTAAAGCGAGCGATATGAGTATCAAAAATAGGTATAAAAAATCAAGCCGCGTTTGGAAAGTTACCTGAGAAAGCGATTCGCAGATCATGAGCATCACGTCGCGCGACTTTTTGTCGGCTTTGATGGCAGCGCATGCAAACATGGCTGCACAGAACACGATGCCCAGAATTTGATCTTCCGAGGCCGCAATAAAGAAGTTTTCTGGAATAATCATGAACATTTCGCCATACCAGGTGATTTCACCACTTCGGTCCGCAAGGTTGGCGGCATCCGTGTTGTCAGAGTCACCAGGGAGAATAACGCCAATACCGGGTTTGACCAAGTTGGCCATGATCAAACCCAACGCCAAAGCAAACGTCGTGACAATTTCAAAGTACTAATATGTCGTCGTATATTAAAACCACAGCTTTCTTACCCTTCCCCTCCCAAGAAAAAAAAAGAGTGCTTACAATAATGGTCTTGATGGCAAGCTTGCCGACTGTTGAAATATCTTCGCTGTGACCTATAAAAGTGATTCGTGCGGTGTTAGATGATGATCTGTGTATTGAATAGGTAGAAACTAGCCGCGTTACCTGCAATGCCCAAAACCAGTGTGGAGAAAATCAAGGGGGCGACAATAATCTTGATCATTCGAATGAATGCCGTACCCAAGGGTTCGATTTCTTGCGAAAATTCAGGCTGGAAGTAACCGACCAGAATGCCGACAAAGATACCGGTGAAGATCCAGAAGGTCAAGTTTGTCCATTTGTTTAAAAAGTTCCAGCAATAGGAGAACGGTCCCCATAAACACTTGAGCCAAACATATAACGCGGTTCGACCAAGCTTTTTGACCCACTCGGGGTAGTTTGCTTTTTCTTCTTGAACTTCGAGGTCGGGTTTCTTTGCGCTTCCGCTGAACTTTTCCGAAATGGCGCTTCGAAAACGATCCATGTTTATATTTTCGATGGGAAAAGAAGGTAAGAAAAAAAAACTGGTTTGGAGCGGCAGACTTTTTTGTGTTTAAATAGAGTTTATTTCATGTGTGGCACATGTACTGCAGTTTCCAAAAAACCTGATAAGCGTATCCTGGCTCAGCGTTTCCCAGCACCCTCTCACCCGCCCCCTCCCTTGGAGAAGTGTGATCGTGTAACTTTGTGTTGCAAAGCTGTGTTACTTTGTAATCAAAGGGTTATTTTCTCAATCCGAAGCTACTTGTGTAACTGCGATCCATCCCTCTACTGACTTCATCGAGTAACTATTGCCAATTTGGGCTTTTGCACTAGATTGCACGAATATGGTTAATTAAAGTTCACGAAGCAAAAAAAAAAGCCTTGGTCTTCCGTGGAAGTGCATGCCCTTCTCTATTTTTGAAGCGCTACCATTGCGACGCTTTCTTTTCGACATAGTTTTCAATCGTTGATCCGAGAAAATGATTGATAGGGAAAAAAGCCGGAAAGGAGAACTATCTTCCATGATGGAAGGATCCGGTGTGGCTGACGATCCTCCTTATTCCTTTACAGAACTGTTTTGATGGCTGCGCGATCTACGTAGCCACACTTGTTTTCTTTTGTGTGCTTCGATTATTTCTAAAAAGCTTAACCGTCCTTCCATTTTGTGCCACTCACCAATGTATTACCTCTCCTTTGATAACAAACGAGAAGAAAAAAATACGCCGTACTGTATATGTTGTACAGAACGGCAAAGGATAACCTTACAAAGTTTAGCGAAACCCACTTTTTGCTTTGCAAAATGTAACAGCATCACTTTTTTGGTCGATATGGATGACAGATCATACTATTTTACGGGGACACACTATATTGTTTCTTGCTTACTGATTTAACAACGCAAACCTCACGTTTTTGATCCCGGTATGTACCATTGTGGTACAAAGGGTCGATTTCTACTTAACCTTACGCAGATCTGAACTCAACTCAGCTACTTTTTCCATATGTTGCCGAATGTGAGAAAAAAAAATACTGGTATGCTTCCGAATCATACGTAAAGAAAACTTTATTCGGTCGAATCTTTATAGCGATTGGATCAAATGGTTACCGACAAGATAAATGCACTATTATGGCGTTCCTTTTTGCCACTTTTATTTTAGAAAAAGTAATCAGTTCATGTCTACATATTTATGCGTGGATAAAATTTCCCAAGGTAAAGCAAAAAAACATGATCCAAGTACACAAAGGAAGATTAAATCCAAGTGAGAGATCATGCTTTTTCCCCGACTTTCGTTCTGCAGTGGTACCGATTGTCTTTTTGCAGCGAACGTTATATTTCTCGCACTCTCTTTTTTTTTTTAAAAAAAAAGAAGCAAGGCGAAAAGCTCAGCAGAATAAGAGTGCCCTGACACGTCCATGTTACTGTTGTGGACAGAATGTGCCACGATGGTTATCAGCAAAAGATAAGAAGGGGCACGCACAGTTGTTGGTTACGCTTAGATAATTATCTAATGAGGGTCCACCAAAAGATAGAACCATGTCTTTTGATTTCTTTCGTTGCCGCTGCTATTGTCTTAAAATCGTACATTCGTCGCACTTCGGAGCATATACAGCCTTATTAAACAGTACTTTATATATATTTTTGTGAACATACAGAGGGAGTGGGGTAATGAGTTCTTGATAAGTACAATTTGTTATCCATTCGGGAGCACATGATTCTTTTTTCAAAGTAGCACAATCCCGTTAGGGATAAGACTCTACTTGGTGAAATTCACCGGGAACCCATATATAGAACATTGAACAATCTCTGACTGGATCAGGACAAATCAAAGGACTGGAGTCGAATGATGTTGGTAAGTTCGCGTCGTCCCTTGAGCCATTCCTTGAACGTGGTCATTTTCTGAGCATCTTCGCCCACGATAGTATCTGGCTCGGGCGACGAGCTGACATCGGTTTCTTCATCGGTAGAAGAGATCACACTGCTGTGAACCGAAGAATTCAAAGACAAGTTACCCATTTCTTCCAATAGGTAGTTGGCAAACACAATCAGGTACGCGTAACGGACAAGGTAATTGAGTGCAACCTCTCGTGTCTCCTTATACTTTTTGGACCCCCTGTCTTCGATTGCCTCGACACGCAGTTTGTAATCATATACAGCTTTGCGCAAATTTTGCATGTGATCGCAAATATTGATTGCTTGATCCGTCAGTCGCTTAGCAAGCTTGCCGTACGTAAGTACACTGACAAGCTGCAAGACAATCTTGTATTCGCCATTCTGGTATCGTTTGCGTTCTTCATGCAATTCATCATTGTCGTTGTGGATGCCTTGTGTGCTACTGTCACTGCTGGCATACAGATCGGAGGATGAATCGACAATATACGAACTTTGCATGTCCACGATCGAATCATTCTTGAGAATCATCGTCATTAAACTGGCCGTCACCATACCCGTTGTCGTACGACCCCGTCTATGTTTTTCTCACGGTATTGGCATTATACCATGTACAAATTCCACTCTAGAACTTACCCCATCTGGCAATTAAACAAGACATCAACTCCCGCGTTTGCGTACTGTACTCGTCGGATCAACTGATCGAAAACATCTGGGATTGGCGCCTGTTCGTCAGTGCTAACATTGGTATGAAGTTAGCAATATGATCTCCATGGCTACCATCGCGGTTAAACACATTTACATTGGAATACGAAGGTAGTCCACTTGGTAGCCCTCATCAATAATAGATTGGAAAACTTGGCTCGGCGTTTCAACATTGGCCTCTGGGACCGTCTCCCACACAGGCTAACGTAATCGGATCAGTTACTTGAATCCTGCTGTGAAAAAAAAACTCAGTCAAGTGAAGAAACGTACCACAAGGATAAAACCGCCTTTCTCAGCAGTTTCTTCACCGTGCAACAATAGCCGGCCCTCGTAATGCTTGAGCTCCGCTAGAACATCGAGTTTCATCCGATCTTCCATGCCTTCTACTCGCTCTCTTGCAATGCCGGTCGTTTCGAGATTCTTGATTGGATCATGATGCAAACGTAGAACATATGGCTCCTTGTTGATGTATAGCACCGGCTCCTCCCGAAGGCAAGTCCACAGTACCCTTCGCTTACCACCGGGACCTGCATTAAGTCGTTTCAATACGGCCTTAATGGCATCCTTGCTAGGCATAGCACATCCACAAATAAACGGTGCCGTAACAACACTCTCATCATCGCGTCGCATATCTTCCTCCAGCCCGCTCTTGATCGCACCGTATTTGACCGCATGCTTGACTTGCTTCACCTCGACACGTCTGAAATTGTAAGCGCCACCCACTTTTTCCTTGAGATTCACTTTTTGGCAGCCAGGGAAAGCATCGTGTTTTAAAATTGTTTGTTGCGCAAGTACTTGACCATCACGCTTGCTCAGAACTTCTTTCACTTCATTGCTTAGTGCCACACCATCAGCAACAGATTTTTCAACCGGAACAAGTAAATGTTCCTCTTCCGTTTGCAGTTCTTGACGAATGGTGGTGATCTCTTGATGACGTTTCATCCAACTTTCGAAAGATTCGGTTTCGCCCATGATAGCAGGTGGTGTGTCATCGAGGTAGGCTTGGAAACAAATCAACAAAAAGTATCGTTCCAATACAACAATGCCGCGTTTGAGTATCCGTCGTCGCTTCTCGTCGTCCTTTTCGTTTTCCATCTGTATGTGGGCACTCTCAATCACTTCCCGAAGATTCAGGAATTTGCTGCACTGATCGATGGCACTGTCGACGGTCCGCTTTACTTCTAGTCCGTTTCGGATCACACGTAGTAGACTGTTGATGATTTGATAGTTGGGTCGTTGCTTTGGGTCAGGTGATGATATGGTTATCTCTTGGGAAGATCGTAACCATTGTGTCAATAGCGTTGCTATGACAGTGCCGAGAGTGGACCGACCGAGACCAATTTGACAGTTCCTATTGCACGTCAATTCCAAGTTTTCAAAAAAAAGAATAAAAGCGGAAAACTTACATCATGATCGCCGTATTGGACAAATCAGATCGGGTAATAAGTTGTCGCAACTCATCAAAGTCATTCCATTCGGGGCACTTTTCCGCGGTGATGGGCACACGGTAATAAGTGAGGTACTCGTTAACGGTCTCTTCAGTATATTCAGGATACTCATCGCCATTCGTCATTTCTTGATAAACTTGATACGCCTCCATTTTCATAACTTCTCTGACAGTTCGAATATCATTTTCGTCGACCTCTTCCACAGACGCTTGAACATTGCCATACGCATCTTCACCATGGAGCAAAATCTGCCCATTGTTGTCTTTGATTTCGTTGATAATATCTTCTTTCAATCGTTCTTCGAGTTGTTCCAATCGAGCACCCGTAATGCCTTTGTATACACGGATGTTGCGCAAGGTAAAGTATCGATCGCGCAACACGTATGGAATGTTATTGATATAGATGATGGGCTCCTCGCGCAAATTGATCCACATGATCTTTTCATTTCGTGGACGCGCAGTTTCCCATAGCTCCCGAAGTACTGTGCGGATACCGATCACTGTAGGCTGAGCAACACCATACACATGAGTGCCTTGGATTTGTCGAAAGTGAGTTGCACCATTGGTGACAAATCGATGATGTTGTTCTTGCATGTCTGCTTTGCTTGGGTAACTGTCTTGCCAAAAGTCCACTTTGAGAATCGTTTGTGGAGTAAGGACAACGCCTGTGCGAGCCTTTGATTTGGGAAACCATTTTCAGCTTTCTGTGTCTGTTTTGCTCGATCGTTAAAGAATAATGAAAAAGAAGCTTTACCCTGATTATAAATTCTTCAACTTCTCCAGGAATGTGTCCTTCCTGTTCACCAGCGCCGGTCATTTCGAACATGCTGTGTCGCGCTGCACCCGAGAATCCAATTCGCTTCTTGTACAGATCCATGCTTCCGCTGCCACTGCCGGTCAATTCACGAAGATCATCCACAGGCCGGAACAGGTATAGTTGAGGACCTTTGCGTCGCAAATGCTGCAACATGGTCCACACTTCGGTTCTTTGCTTGACCCATGAAGAGAACCGATGATCAAATGTGGTATCTTTGGGCGACTCGTTGATGTACTCGGTGAAGCATAAAAGGAAAAAGTATCGCTGCAAGCCCGATAATGCCTTATCAAGAAATACTGGTTTGTCTGACGTGCTTTGGGCTGTTTGCTGGACACGGTTCAGCAGGATGTCCTCGCGCAAATTGACCAATGCGGCAGCTATTAAAATAAATATCAGCACACAACAAACAAGTCATTCGCTGGGCTTGTCTTACATCGGTCGATGACCTTATCCAACAGTTTTTTGGAGTATGTGCCGTTCTCTAATACAGAAGTAAGTGAAACGATGCACCGGTAGTTGCCCATGATCGCTTCTTTGAGTTTTTCGACGGATCTTCTCTGTCCAAGCGCCCATTCAATAACTGATCCAGATGTCATTTTTACATTAAATCCTGCAAATCATTGGATTAAACAGCAGTCGGAATAAAATTTAGCAAAAAGTTACCTTTTTCTAGTATGCAGACGAGGTGCAATAAGGCATCATCTTGCGCATTGGCTGTATCCACTTCCTCCATTACAAGATCAGGCGAGAATCTCGACACTTCGCCATCTTCAGAGTCGCTAAACGTATATCCCGGTATAGGAATATAATCCTTCTTTTCTCTTTGGTAAAGCTGCGCGCGACGAATGATCTGGGCAATGACGATGCCAACGGTTGCTACAGAAATAGTTAATTCCGACGTTACACAAAAAACGATCTTTTAATAACTCACTTCTCACATTGCCCATGCCGCAGTTGAAAATCAAGGGGTCCTTTGGGTCGACCGTCTTAATCACACGGACATACTCATCAAAATAGTTGTCCTCGGGACCTTGCTCGGGAGAAATGGGAATTCGGTAATACTGTACTCTGTAACCCTCTTTTTGAAACTCGTCGAACACTATATTGGCGTTTCAGCTTATCAGTTTTATCACTTTTTGATTCTCCGCAATGATAATATACCTTCTCGGGGTGTTTGTACCTTGTCCGCTGCAATATAGCACGGTACAATGGTGCTATCCGCTATAAATGGAGTTTTTGACATACCGTTATCATGCGTGAAACGGGGCATCATTGTGTATCACATCGACTTACGAAGCTCTTGATGGACAAGCAAAAGTCCACCCAGTTTTCGCACTTCTTTGCGAACATCCTCCGTCAGACGCTCCTCAACCTTCTCCAGTCGAGCAGCGTTGATTCCTTGGAACGCGACCATGTTTTGAAGCGGATCCGCGTAGTCGCGCAGTACGTAAGGACATCCGTTGATATATACTAAGAGAAACAATGTCAGCGAGTCTCCATGACAACAGTGCGTGTGCCCTACCAAGTGGCTCCTCACGTGTGGAGAACCTATGTCACGATTGATTAGATAAACCCAGTTCATATAAAAAGTTATCGGATGCGTTTATACCAGGTACACGAAGATTTAGTTTTGCTGTCTGGGTGCGAGTTCAGGAGAGCCAGTATCGTTGATAAGCCAACGACCTAAATGGAAATGTCAGCCGAAGAAATAGGGGATTGCCTTAAGCTTTTACCGTTGGTTGTGCAACACCATAAACTCCCAGTTCCGCCACACGGAAATTCGGTGCACCCTGAAGATGAAAGTCAAGCTTGTTGTTTGTTCCTGTTGTGAAGGGTATATTTCAGTACAAGCTTAAAAATCCCACGGGGGTGCGGTTCACTGCGCAATGACGCAATTGGCAATTCTGTCGCCGAAGCCCTTTTTTTTCCTTTACTGCTAATTACCACTGGAGAAATGATCCATTTTGAGGATGGTGTTGCGCGCAAGCACACTGCCAGTGCGGGTCTTCACCAGACTAATCACTTTATCCAGGTATGATCTAGGATCGTGTGATTGATTCGTCGACCCCATGGTGCGTGATAGTGCACGATTGCTACTGAAATCCGGAGACTGCAGCATGCTGTTATGCACCGCGGCGGACATCATCATGCTTTTGTTGCTGGGTGGTGAACTGGACGCGCTCAGTGTGCCACTCCGAAACGTCGATTCGCC
Source organism: Fennellomyces sp. T-0311 (assembly GCA_025266875.1). NCBI lineage: Eukaryota > Fungi > Mucoromycota > Mucoromycetes > Mucorales > Lichtheimiaceae > Fennellomyces > Fennellomyces sp. T-0311. Next base: position 725,729 of record JALLLT010000017.1, read on the forward strand.
GAGTCGAGACGACAACGAAGAGCGTCGGGTCGACGCTATGGGTTTGTTTCTACGATATGAATCAGCTGAACACTTTCTTTTGATGAAATTTCGTCGAAAAAGCTTACGTTATACGCCGTGGAACAAAGTTCTCGACGTTGGCATGCGTGGCGCCGGCAAAGGGTCTACGCTCATGAACACCGGTAGGTGATGACCCTAATGAGGAGGAGGAAGAAGGCGGTGGAGAAGTGTCTTTGCGCACTATGTCCATGCTGCTTGTCAAACGTATAACTTTCTGGTATGGTACAAAAAAAGAATAAAGGGAAGAACCCGTTCAGAAAAGAGAGACAGCGGTGCCTGCACACAAGAGCAATGCCGACTGGAACCAATCAGTTTTTTCAAGTCACGAACCGCTGTTCGCCGCCCCCCCACCAACCCTTACTTTCGCAAAAGGCTTGTCTACCTTATGGCCGCAAAGGAGCAACAGGCCGCAACGCCGGCAACTCTGCTTTATACAAGACTAAAGCGTATCGGCAAAGGCGCTTATGGATCTGTTTACAAAGGGTGAATTGTTCATTCGCTCTCCATTTTCGTCAGGTTCCTAATAAGCTCGGATGCTAGAATCAACAACAAGACTCAAAAGGTCGTTGCCATCAAGGTCCTTAATTTGGATACAGAAGAAGACGATGTAGACGACATTCAGAACGAAATTGCCCTTTTGTCGCAGCTTACGCACGCAAGGTCTCAGAATATCACCCCGTATCACGGAAGTATTTTGAACGATACCAAACTATGGATTATCATGGATTATGCGGCAGGCGGAAGCATTCGAAAGATCGTACGTTCGTTGCTGGGATGATGTTGCTTTGATACCAATGTTTCTTTCAAACGAACTGCAGATGAAGGCTGGCAATATCGAAGAAAAGTATATATCAATTATTGTTCGCGAAGTTCTTTTGGCGCTCTCCTATTTGCATAAAAATCACATCATCCATCGGGATATTAAAGGTACTCGGTAGAATGGTCCATGGAAACATAGCAAGGTGTGCTAATGGGCGGATTGTAGCGGCAAACATCTTGCTGACAGCGGAAGGAAACGTGCAGCTTTGTGATTTTGGCGTGGCGGGACAGACGACAGTCAATTCTCTCAAACGTAATACCTTTGTCGGCACACCGTAAGTTGTTTCTTTAAGAAAAAGAATAGGAATTGGAGTTAAACCGGGTATCGCAATCATCATAGGTACTGGATGGCTCCGGAAGTCATTCGCGAGGGTTCATCTTATGATTACAAGGTAACTGACTTGGCCCCAACTTAGGTAAGGGGGCATTAGACCCTTTTCATCTATGGAATCTAAATACCAAGTCTTCACGCAATTAGGCTGATATGTGGTCTTTGGGCATCACCGTTTTCGAGATGGCAGCAGGCAATCCACCGTTGGCCAACATCGATCCTATGAAGGCAATTATTACGATCCCGAAATCAAAGCCGCCTCGATTACCAGATAATTTCTCCTTGTCCATTCGAGAATTCGTCGATTTGTGTCTGTGCGAGGAACCTAATGAGGTATACTAACCTGACAAACTAAGCCCGCCTTTTTGGACCCGACAGCTGATTTGAAATTTCAAGCGACCCAACGCAGATGAGTTGATGAAAACCAAGTTCATCAAAGTCTCAAGCAAGGTATCCAAAGGAATCTTGAAGGATTTGATTACGCGCTACGAACAATGGAAAAAAACAAATCAATCGAATCGTCGCAACAGTATTGCTTCGGATGATCTCAGTGGCAGGTAATTGTTACTTGTTAAAAAAAAAGATGATCACCGCCAGTCCTGATATGTTTTATACAGCGACAATGAAAAGGAGGATGAGGGTCTTGATATGTTTGAAAATGACGACGCATGGGAGTTTGATGTATGAAAGAACTCATTGTGGTGTACATCAACGGCGTCTAATTCAAGTATTCTTTCTCTAAAATAGACCATCCGCCAGGATCCAGGCTCAGGAATGTATCAAAAACGTGATGACAGCAGAGCATATCAACCTGCACCGCCTGCAGTTAGTCCTGCAGAAGATGGGTCTAGCCGGCCGTTCCGTAATCGTGAGACGCATCCCCTTGTGCGGCTATTCGAGAATGTCCAATCACAAACGGATAACCTGCTTGGTGCACCAGGTGTCAGCACACCGTTATCGAAATCCCCAAACATATTACCTTCGCCTATATCCTCGCTTTCACCAGTTATCCTACCAATGCAATCATCCGTGACGACGCCATCACCAGTGATCGATCTTGATTCCGGTGCAATCACCTCCTCTCAACCACTGCGTCCAATATCACCAGCGCCAGTCAAGGCCATGTCTCCTGGTGATGCACTACACATCGCACCCAAGGACAGCAAGCTAAAATACGATACCCCTCATGCGCCCTCAGAGCCTGACAATGGACGACCTGCCAGTCCACTCACAGTAAAGCCTAGAAAAAACTCGGGCGCGTCGCTAATACCTACAACAGATCAACTCATGAGCAGCACTCGTCTTATTCCCGGTCTCCATAGTCGCCAATTGACTCCTTCTTCAACACCTGCGCAGCCCGCGCTTGGCCATGGTGCCAAACTATCTCCCCGTATGGCATCTTCTTCACCAGAAAACGGTTTGTACGCTAGCAAACCAATGTCCCGTGCACGATCCCATTCCGACCAACATCAGTCGTTTGAGCCATCCAATGGTTTACTCAAAGTCGAACCGCATCACCACAGTCGCAGACTCCATCGACCAGCACCTTCGGTGCCAACTGTTTCACCGCAATCTACAGAAGATTCCGGATTGAAGCCAACTATTGCCGCATTACCGTTGGCACGACGGGTTCGATCAGCTACTACTTTGCGACAGTCCGAAGAAGATACTGTACCACTCAAGGCACTGGTCGCCAATAAGCAGCAGCAGCTATATCAAGCTTCGATCCATGCAAATTCAACAGGAGTCACGGAAAAGTCTTCTCAAGAGATCAAAGACAAGCAGCCGCATGATCATCGGCGCAGTATTAGTGCCGATAGTACACCAAAGGTAAGCCATCCGAAAAATCCAACACCAATGAATTAATAAAAGCAATTAGAGTGGGATATCCAGCCCAGGAGGAAAGCGAAATGTTCATGTTCCACCTCTTACATCACTTACATCTGCAAAAATGCCTGATTGGCATACTTCCCGGACACCTCCGAGTGATAGTCAAGAAAGTCAACATGTAGTATCTCCCGCAGACGGCGATCGAAGATTCGAAACGATTGCACCACTTCAGCTCGATGGCTTAAGGAGTGACCAAGGCTTACAACGGGCGCTTAACCAGGCTCTTGGTGAATTGGAGTACTGGTTAGATCAAGTAGAAGGAGGCTTATCCAGTGTAAATTTAACGTGATCTCAAGTGTATCACTTTTCCAGTCACCACGCTTTATATCTTTGCAAAAAACCATACATAAAATATCTTCGATCGAGCTTCATAGTCGTGGCGAGAGTACTATTTACTTCATAGTTATACATATACGTATATTCATTGTTTGCAGAATTTTAAGTTTGGTAACTTAATAGGCGCAGCAACCCCTATTGGACTCAAACTTACATAGTGGATTCGGTAATACATTTGTCTATGTACTGTACACATGACAGAAGTTCCAATCTTGGTTCACGTGCGCCAGGGATGATCCACTACTATTACATACTAAAATTCATGCGTTAGTCGCGAGTACGTACTTCAGCACAGCAGAAAGGGTCATGAATAGCTATGAGCAGCCGTGATTGCTATGGTTATTTACTAGCAAGCAACATATTGTTAAAAACTACTCTATCACTCCGTTCACTTGCTCTTTCCTTTTATAGTGTTGCAATGAGTAAATGGTTGATTAACGCTCTATGTATCTTGATCACTGTCCACATCTTGCACGGCTCCTATCCTTCCAGGATGTCCAACCCTATTCAAGTACCACCAGCTCCTACATCTATAGACTGACACAGCTTGTAAAGTCATAATATATATAAGATAATGTTCCAGAATAATAATATTAACTTGTGTATGTAGCAAAATAATTGATATTAATATCCAATCGGGTACTTAACGGAATTAATACAGGCGCTCAAAATTGATGTCCAAGTTCTTTATAGCTACCACAGAGTAACCGAGAGTCTGCAATTGGTCCTTGTGCTGTGAGCTCTCCGGAAGGCTCCACTTATACTTTCGCACTAATCATGCAATGAATACCAAAGTACCTCAATAGCGATAGTAATCCACAACTGTTATACTTACAGAGCATAGAAAGAAAAACTCTTTCCTGGAATACACTAAAGTTCATGCCAATGCATTGTCGGGATCCATACCCAAAGGCCAACCATGGGGTACCATTGGTTTCTTTCATAACTTTCTCGGCTTCTCCATTTGGGGCAAAACGCTCTGGCTTAAATATGTGTGGATCTTTCCAGACTGATGTGCTATGATGTAAATCTTGGATCTAATAAGGACTGTCAGTTGTAAATTTATCCCGATAAGCGTGATACTTGCATCTACAATAACCTTAGTTCCCTTTGGAATAAAGACGCCATCAAGTTCGGTATCTTCAGATGCTGTCCTTGGAACAGCCATTGAAATTGGTGGGTTCATCCGCAGTGCCTTATGAGAAATGTCATTGTTATATCACTCATCAGATCCATGCGCAAGACTTTACTAACCTCTCGAGCAATCATATCGATGTACTTGAACTCGCGTGCTTGCTCAGCAGTAGGCATAACATCTTTCTGTTGATCACCCAAGACATTGATTGCTTCCTTTCGAGCTTTCTGTTGAATGTCCTGTAAATCATCACATCGTTACTAGTGAGGAACTAGTGTTGCTTACATTAGGGCATTAGTCCCTTAGAGCTAATAGTTTACCTGATTAACTGCCAAATAGTACACCGCGCTGGATAGCGCATTTGCAGAGCTTTCATGGCCAGCAATAAAAAAGATACAAAGGTTGTTCTATCGGTATACGGTCAATATCAGTACGACTATGTAGTGCTATGAACGACAATTCATAAAATTGATGGAGGTACCTTGAGAAGTTCGTCCGATAAAGTGCCTTTTCCTTCTTCGCCAGCTGCGAGCATAAGGGTAAGGAGATCCATCTCCGCATCTTGAGTCCAATCGTTATTAAGCGATGAACCCGTTGTTCTTAGTTGGTTGCGCTTTTCATCGATAACTTTCTGCATCATCCCATGGAACTTGGTAAGCTCCTGATGCATTTTTCTTCGTTCCGGAAATAAAAACAATAGGTGTCTGTCAACAAATGGAAATAGTAGATAACGTGGATCGATTGCCGCCTTGAATATTGTTTCATAGCGAACTTTCCATTCGCTTTCAGGGTTTTCAATAGCATGGAAATTGAATCCTGTGATATAAGGTTATATTTCTGTATAGGTAATTCATTATGATTACCAGCTTACCGAAACTAACTAGTCCAATGGAGTCAAGGGTCAAGCGCTCCATCATTCCACGGAATTCGATAGGCTGTTCCAAAATCTGGTCCATTTGCATGAATACTTTCTGTGATAATAGACCGAAGAGATTTATGGGTAAAGACCGATGGAATGCAGGATTTGCAACCTGCAGATGGTATTCAGTATGATGAACCAATAGCATACTGCATAGTAAGCATACATACCATTCGTTGTAACTTCCAGTCGTTGCCCGTGGAGAAAACGACATTACGCTGCACAATCAAACGGCCGGAAAGTGTGCCTTTGCGACCTTCGATGAAATCGGCTCCCTTAGGAAACAGATCTGAAAGATACATTGGTATGATCTATTAAATTAAATGGGCATAACTTTACCTTGTTTCAACAGCACCAGTTTGGCGATTTCTGGCCGTGTTATATGAACAGCCCATCCATTGATGTCGAAACGCTAATAGTTTTCACTGAATTAGGTGTCTAAAATAGCTTTAAATCACATTATATACTTACCACATACATGCCATGACTTGATTTTGATGCCACCAAATCAGTGAGTTCTTTAGTAACCTGATTGACCGGTTGCATATTGAGTAGTCTTTTTAAGTATCCAAAAAAGCTAACTTGCGGCAGCGAGCGAAGATGTTTCGGTGGTTTTGTAAGCTTATCATGGACCAAATGAATAGCCATCACAGCAGTTATAATGGAGGTAATGGGTATCAAGCTCTTAGAAAAGATGCTCAGAATAAGAGCGTCCCCTGTACTAGTAGCATTCACATTCGAAAGATAGGGACCAACTGCACCAGCGATAAAGGGCATTATAGTAATAGTGTCTGATAAAGGAGAAAAGGAGAGATACATGTCTGTACGGGTTTATAAGTGCAAAATTTCAATGCGCAGGTATGGAGAACGCAGATATCCAGTAACGTTGCTTTAGATGAAAGCGATCGTACAGTCCACATGTAGTATTGTACAACAAAAGCTGCTAACAGGACTGAAGGGTATTGATCATGTGAGACTAGTAGTTCTAAATATGAGTAAGTTATTATGACAATGCATGATTTGTGAAGCTATACCTAGATCGATTATATATGCGTAAGCAAAATGAACCCTTAATGGAATCAACGGTATGCTGATGCATCATATCAGAAACAAAAGCGTATGTGGTTGCATATTGCAAAAGCACGCGATGCTTCTTGAGTTTGCAGCGTACATATCGGCATACGGAGCTAATACAAGAAACAGGAAATCGCGATATAAATGACCAGAAAGCATGACCAGTCCCTTAATATGATTAGGCCCTGATTACATGTGGTATATCAAATTTTTTCGGCAATAGATTTTCTTTTGGAAGGTCATAGATCACCGCGCACTTACTAGCGTGCTTTTCAATCATCCTCAAGGGCTCTAACTGGGTATGTGTCGAAGTTCGTATACCTAGCCTAAAAAAGACTACTTTGAAAAAACGAGGTTTGAGGTCTATGCATGAGATATTGCATCAAGCGGATCCGTAAACCTGGATTGGGTAGGGCTTAAAAAGAGATAACTAATCGCTGTCAATGAACAATTGAAGTACATAATTTTGAGGGAAAGTTCTGTACTGTTCCATCCCTAAACGACGACTGTAGGTGCTAAACTTTTGCCATGAGTAGTGAACAATGGCCACAATAATACTAACAGAAAACAATAGCCGATATCGATTATATAAACTTTCTTAGCTACATAATACTGATATTGCTGAAGAAGTGAACCAAAAACGAAAACGATAAGGGAAAATTAATCGTGATAATAACGTAGACCTTTAACACGACGACTGAGAGTTAAGAAGCTAGTATTTAAATATAATATATATACAAAACGGCTGCTATAAGAAATAATACTATAGTTTACTTTCTGTATTTGATCCATGCTTATAATCAGCACGAACTTTAACAAACGTTGCCGTGCAGCACAGATCTCCATTATCAGCATCATATACTTTGGTATGTATGTGTGCTATATTCTTGCTAACTTTGTAGACATGGCATTCAAACCGTGCAGTTTGTCCAGCTCTCATACTTCGTAAAAATGATATGGATATGTCCGAAGTCATACCAAACCACTGCCACTGATTTTTCCCTACAAACGTTTTGTTGTTTGAAAAGTTAAGCTGTGAAGAAAACATTTGTGCAAAAGCTCTACAAGGTACCTTGGTGAACTCCCATAACAAAGTGATTGCAAATATCGATACTTGTTGCCATAAACCCTGAATGAATGGATAGATATCTTTGTATAAACGTTTAGCTTTTATCCGAAAGTACTCACAATTTTAAATGATACTTACTGACTACAGTGATGCTCTTGTAACTTTAGCTCGTAAACCAGCTTTTCCGGTCTGGCTTCGACAATCGCCAGAGCGGATAACAGCTCCGTTTCCCAGAAGCTCTTGCCAGGAGGTAATGGCCGAGATGTCTGGCTCAACCATTCTGTAACCTTGGGATAGTTGTCTGCAAGATCTGTAGGCGTCTTCATGCTGCTGTGTACAAATAAAAGAGATTTGATGTACCGGCAAAGGAACTTTCTATTTAATATTTAGTACAACGGACTTACCACCTGTATATGTATACACATGCGATGCAAAAAAATATGGAATTTATCCAAACATGTCAACGTCATAAGATAATGCTGAGGTTTAGTGAATGTAGGAACCATATATATTTTAAATCGCTTTATATACTAAAATAACTCGATATAATGTAAATAAGCTTCGATCCACGAATTACCATCCTGAACCATGCTAAAACCAGGGTGATCCATATTTTACGAAGAAGAGATGTAGGTATATAATATTCACAAAAAAGATAGGATCAAATGCGTATGCACTCCTCTCATCCAGAAAAGTAGAAAAAAGGCAGCGAATGCAAGGCTACAGTTTGATAACGATAAAGCAACTACGCCAGTGAATTTTCAATATTCCGCTTTGCTTTTGACCATGAAGAATCACCTGGCTCTCTTTTATTCCTGAACAATGAAGTTCGAGCCAGCCATTACTACTCGTCCCATGTCTTTGTCATTAAATCTATATCGCTGTACCTATTATGTTTCGCTCATAAAGTCGAGGACTTCTCTGTCTTTTCCTGCATACTGCATGAATATTAAAAGGAATGGAACAAAGCAAGCACTCCGGGAGAAACAAATAAAGGGGTTTGCCTAGACTTGCTGGATTCTACAGATTCATGTCTGGGAACTTGCTTTGACCCGAACCGCATTCAGCCGAAGTTTACAGTTTACGCAATAAAATAGTAATGACCGAACTTTATGATTTGGTAGTAGTATCCTATTTAATCATCACGCAGAGCACCACTCTATCTGTTGCAAAAAAAGGCAAAAATTATGAATATGTTTTTTCTAAAAATCTCATTTAAATTTGCTACATGGGAACACTTTTTAACGTATATGCTGAAGATGGGACTATGAGTATTGTGCTACAGATTGTATTGATCTCGATAAGGCTACTTGAGGAAGTTCTCACGGAGCAATTCTAATTCTCTGAATTAGATCGAATCTATATGTACCCAACTGAAAAACACGGGTTCGTTGTCGTCCTGGTACGTTCAAAGGATGCTACTTTCACATACTTTGTTCATGGAACTATCTACATTTATGCGTGACGACGCGTTTTCCGGGCGCGATTTTAATATAAGCGTATATATTTATTTATTCACGGGTAACGTAAGGGAGTCTTGCACCTGCATAGCATAAAGTATGCCGTTTATGACGAGCATCGAAATAAAACAGATTGATGCAGCTAATGTCTGTTTCCTGCCTTTGATTAACGCCATATTACAGCTGTGTTTATATTCTAAGTACAGTTTCTTGCAGGATTATATATGACATACTGATGTAATGGTAGTTTCAGTTACCACGGTAAGTGTGTCAGTGTGTTTACTGTATCAAATATCAAAACGCTCGGTCGGACATTGCCAATTGCGTCAGATTGCACGGCATGTGGTAATCGGGGGCCTATGGCAATATGGCTTGTAGAGAGCACAGACTGCTGAATTTAAACATAAATGGTTAAAACTGCATGCAGACCAACCGACAGTCTACGGAAAAACGCCATAACTTTCTATTTATGTACTATACATAGCCATAAGCAATTATGCCACAACTTCCTAAAGCTGGTTCCATGCGCTTGGCTGGCACGATGCACATGTAAAGGAAGTCTTACAAATATCAGTATATATGACTTGTACCGCTCGAATTAAATTATGCAATATAACTAGTAAATTAATGTGCTGGCAATGTCAAAATGCATTATAGTATCGAAGGTTCCTCGATTAATACTGGTGCTGGTGAGTGGTATACCAGCCGTTCATTGCTTAGGTATGCGGCATATATAGCATTACCAGTCTTCTTTGATATGGCTGTATCATGAACTTGAATTCAGATATATTTATATATCTAGACTTCAGATGCGTAAATTGATGGATAAAACAGTTTTCTTGACGTAGACTTTTTGATAGTATCTGAACCCGAACTAACTATAAGGCAGAGTTGCAAAAGTTTGAAATCGTGGTGATTATCTAACTCACGTACATTAATTGTGTTTATTTTACAATATCAGATATCAAAACAGGACAGCGCACATAATTCTTTCGTTTAAATAACAGTTGACACACAGATAAACTTAAGATTTAACCTCTAGGAAATAAATTAAATGCAATGCGTGCACTAAATTGCGTATATAATAATTAAAGGTGTTGTCAATGCTTTACGTGATGTCAAACAAAACTCAGTCGTCGCCCATGTCAGTTCTACCTGATGATGCCATTTTCAAATGTCATTAATAGATCGAATCGTTACGTATGTGTTTCTTAATATGACAACTGGTTTTGTTTGGATACGTAGATTGTTAATTCGCGTCTTCATACAGTTTAGCTAAGGAACTAGTAGTCTAAACTGGTGATTGCGTATCATCATACACATCGCTTAACTGGGGCATTTGTCACCATAGCCTTGGTCACTCATTAATCGTACATTGAGTAGAAATAGATACTTTGTCAAATCGCAATTGGTAAATATATTGTGATCGTATATGTATAAAGCTACGGAAGAAAGTACCAAAGCAATATATCATTCAAGTAGCAGCTACACTAATAAAGTCGTTCAAATTCGATATCCAAATCGCAAGTGGTTACTAAGGTATATCCTCGAGTCAAAAGTTGGTGCTGATGGATTGAGCCCTCCGGAAGTTTCCATCGGTACTTCCGTAACAGCATGGCAAGAAGAATACGTGCTTGGAGTACACTAAAGTTCATGCCTATGCATTGCCTGGCTCCGAAACCAAATCCCAGCCAGGGTATTCCACCAGTCTCTTTTCTTATCTGTTCGGCTTCTCCTTGCGGTGAAAACCGTTCTGGATTAAACGTGTATGGATCTTTCCAGACTGACGAGTTATGGTGTAGGTCTTGAAGCTAGTAAATAATGTCATGAAGCTCAGGCGATTAAAATTGCATATAAAATGTTGCTTACATCCACAATAAATCGTGTGCCCTTAGGTATATATACACCTTCAAGCTCAGTGTCCTCTGTTGCCGTTCTAGGAGCAGTCATAGCAATAGGCGGATTCATTCGCAAAGCCTTTTGAAAGATATGTTTAACTGGCGAGACCATTTTCTACGGGTGATATGTACTAACCTCCTTACTGATCATATCGATATACAAAAGATCGCGCGCTTGATCCGTCGTAGGAATTAGATCTTCTGGTTGATCACCCAAAACCCGTATTGCTTCCTCGCGAGCTTTTCGTTGAATATCCTGTATTCCGTCGTCAATGAGATAAAAAGAATAAGTAGTAGTTCATTAATAACGCACCTGATTAACTGCCAAGTAATACGCTGCACTTGTTAATCCGTTCGCAGAGCTTTCGTGACCGGCAATAAAAAATATACAAAGGTTATTCTATCCGAGAGCTTAGTATACACTTTTTGACAATATATAGTGCACGAAGTACCTTAAGTAGCTCATCGGATAACGTACCACTCCCTTCTTCCCCGGCTTCTAGCATCATTTCTAGAAGGTCTTTCTCTTCTCCATCATACGTATCATTGCTAACATCAGCTGTATCAAATTTCCTTATGCGCTTGCGTTTCTCCTCAATAACACTCTGCATCATGTCAAGGAATTTCGTTAGTTCTTGGTGCATTCTTCTTCGTTCAGGAACTAGAAACAGGAGGTATCTTTCAATGAAAGGGAATAGCAGGAAGCGCGGATTAATGGCTGCCTTGACTATTGCTTCGTATCTGATCTTCCATTCGCTATCTGGATTATCGATGGCATGAAAGTCAAACCCTAATCAATAACAATATAAAGAAGTAAATTATCATGAGAGTGGCTCTTGTTATAATTATTTAGTTTAATTTATCTTGATTCTTACCGAAGGTAGCAATTCCTATGGCGTCCAAAGTAAAACGCTCCATCATCCGGCGCATTTCGATTGGTTTGTCGATGTCACGGTCCATTTGCACAAATAATTTCTGCGCCAATTTACCAAAGAGCTTACTTGGCATCGAACGATGGAATGCTGGATTCGCAACCTGCAGACGATGTAAATAGATAATCCGCTAGTACACTAATGCACGAGAAAAGTGTGTACATACCTTTCGCTGTGCTTTCCAATCTTCATCAGTGGAAAAAATAATATTAGGTTGCACAATTAGGCGCCCGGAAAGTGTCCCTTTCCGGCTTTCAATGAACTCCCCTCTCTTGGAAAACAGATCTTTAAGTTTTCATCAGAATTATTATTCCTAGTCAATGTTGTTTAGGCCTGATGCCCTATTATTTTCCATACGTTGCTTAAGAGAAATTATCTTTGCTGTTTCTGGTCGCGTTACATGAGCGGCCCAACCATTGAGGTCGAAACGCTACAATTATCAAATACATTATTAAGCTTCTTAGATTTTCAACAGTTACCTTAAAAGCATACCATATACAATCCGTGATGTTCCTTTGATGCTGCCACGTCTGTGAGTTCTTTGGTAATTTGATTGACTTGTTCCAATCTAAGTATCCGTATAAGATATCTGAAAAAGCCAACTTGAGGTAAGTGTCGCAAATTTTTCGGCGGCTTTGTAATCTTGTCATTTAAAATGTAGAGAGTCATAGCAATGACTATAATAGCAAAAAGCGCCCTAATAGAAACGTCGAACATAACTCTCTGTAGTAGTTTGAACGTTGTAACGAGTAAAGTCGGTTTGTGCTACCACAGTTTCCTAATCCAATTTTTCCATCAGATTTTTATCTTTTTTTCATCATATTCTTATCTTCTTTTTATCTTATTTTTATAATACTATACACATATATTCAACTTCTTTTTATCTTTTATTACTACTTCTTTATCAGTGTGTAACCGCTGAACAAGTATAAATAGCCCGATTTTGCAGAGCGAATAAAGCAGTTAACTTATACTCATTGTTTACACACAAACATTAGGCAAAGCCTTGATATCTTTTTGATCTGAATAAGCCAAAAGTGCTAAGATCTATTATTTTTGTTAACTCACCCAGCCTACAAACCTTTTTTTTTTTCACTCTTAAACTTATATTGTGAACTACCGTTCACTCTCCTACAAGAAATACTCTATCAATTGGTGCTCACTACAGGGGAAAGCAAACATATTCCCAGTATAAACAACAAAGCTATTCAAAAACAAAAAAAATCGTAAAACACAATTCCACTCTACACTTTTAACCCAACGCTACCAAGCAAATTACTACCCGTCAAAATGTCTATCCACAGCCAGGAACAAGTTATTACCGCTGATGATTCGAACAGAATCATCGACTCGACCGAAGGAAGTGAGATTCAAGAGGAACATCTGTATTCATCGGAAGTTTCGTCTCACTCTGGAAAACGTTTGTCCGAACTAACTGTGTTGGATACGCGCCCTATCTACCCACCTCAAAGCCTTAGTTTTGGAGGCTATGAGAACGAGAACTTTATCAAGTTCCGAAGCGAGTTTCGCCAATATATGTTGTTGGCAGGAATCTTTGGTAACACCGCTCGGCAGATTCAAGTTCTGCATGCCATCTTGAGAGGACCCGCTCTTGCCTTTTTCGAAAGGAAGATCTTCCCACGTCTGGAGAGCAAAACTGATGCCGCAGTACGCACACTTGAAGATGTGCTAGAACTACTCGAGATCGAGTATGTAACCGATCATGACATTCTGCGAATGAAAGAAGAATTCAGTCGCATGACTCAACTTGCTGATGAAAGTCCACGCCAATTTCTCGGTCGTCTTCGAGAAGCATTGGATATGGTTAACATGGAAGACCAGGACGCCTTGTATACACGATTTAAGCAAGGACTATTGCCGGAAATCCGAGCTCATTGTTACTCTACCGGATTTTTGGAGCACAACCAATTCTTACAAGCCGCTGATGGATATTGGTTTGCGCACCGAGAAATGTTAAAGCGCAAGAATATGACGCCTCGTCATTATTCCGACGCACATGATTTATTGGCTACACAACTTGCCGATCTTAATTCGTGGCACGAAAATCGAGTTGTTAATGGCAACATTTCTGATGAAGAAATCAGCTTCCTTTTACAACAAGGATTTAAAATGACAGATGCTGTCAAGTATTTGGCTGCCAAAATGGCAGAAACGAACTTGAAAGGAATGTACTTTCAACATTGGCCCGAACGCGAAAACCGTGAGACACGTGCCCCACGTCAGCAACAACAGAATCGTTACCAACCCCAGCGACAGCAAAATCGCTACAATAATAACTACCGTCAGAACAATGGACCACGACCCAACAACCAAGGGTACCGTCAAAATGATCGAGGAAACACTAACGATCAATGGGCAAGCCAGGATCATGAGGAAGCACAAGGCAATCAGTCGCCTGTGAATGGCCAGAGATATGACAATCAGAATTCCGGATATGGTCAATATCCTAGAAAGGCTCCCCAAAACGAACCATTTTATCACTCCCGAAGACATGAATTTGGACGCAACAAATCGGTTCCTTTAGATAAGCGTTTTACTAGCATCAACGAGCAGACAGGTGCAATTGAGTACGACTACAAAGGTGCTTGGAAGGATGCCGATGAACGACTAGAACGTCGAGAACAAAACACTGAACGATGGAATCCGCCTGTGCAACGATTTGAAAATGACTATAGAAGAAATTTCAACAATGGCACTCAAATGCATTCAAAAAACTAAATGGCCCTGCCGCCTTTAGCGGTCGGCAGAACGGTCACCCACAAACAAAATCCGCTAGCTTAAATGCATATATAATCAACAATGATAAAGACTCACAGTCTGACCAATATTTAGATGGATCAGATAATGAGTATTATACTAACAATTTCGCTAACATAAAGGAACCAGAGCCACATCAACAATATGAGTTGTTCACAGCTCAAAAACAGGATCGTCGCGATAAACAATTACGTTCGAGAGTAGTACCATACCAAATCGAGAAACCAACAAAGCCAAAGAAACAAACAAAGAAAGATCAAAAGATCCGATTTGTAGAACCCGTAGAAAACATTTTACCTTTCGCAGAACCAGGACCAAGCGCAATGCACACTCAACCACAAACTAGCAATCAGCCAGAACGAAGCGTTGCAGTACCTTATAACCCGGATACCGAAATGATGGATATAGAAAATCAAACCCCATTGAAACATCCAAAAGACAAAGGAAAAGGAAATGCAATTCGAAAAGCACGGTCTAAACCCAAGGTTGAATACGAAATTGCAAAGGATGCCATGAATCGAAGAGCGAACATTACGTTTAAAGAATTGGTGAAGTTGTCCCCAGCACTGAGAAGAGAGCTGCATGCAGCAACCTCAATAAGAAAAAAGCCACAAACACTCAACCTTTTGGACACAAGCAAGGATGAAATTGATTCGACAGCAGCATATGCTACCTTTTATGTAAAAGGACAAGCCATAAGAGGATTAGTTGATACTGGAGCTGCCAGATCATGCATGTCCAAGGAGCTTTGTGATCGACTACAGCTGAAAATCGAAGAACCATCAAGAGTTGTATTTACTCTAGGAAATGGAACGAAGCAGGCCGCACTTGGAACAATACACAACTTACCTGTTCATGTGAATAATCAAGTGTCAATTGCAGCTGGTGTGGAAATTATTGCTACTTGTCCAGTACCCTTAGTACTTGGCACCAACTGGCTAAGCACTGGCGACGCATCTATCAATTTTAAGACAAAGGAATTGATAGTACACCAAGGAAACAGAATGGCTAAAACTCCAATTACTTTTGTCAAACAATCTGTCAGCCAAATGCTACGTCCACAACTCCCCCCAGACTGGTACAAAATACGGGAATCCCCATCATCAGAGAGTGATGAGGAAATGGAATCATCAGATGACGGACAAGAATCACAAGGAACTGATAGTGATGACGAACACTCAAGCGACAATGAATCAGAAGAAACTGATGAAACGGAAGAATTGACCAAGGAGTCGAAAGAAGTCGAATTCTTCAAGCTCGAGAACGATGAGTCTTTAGAAGGAGCTATAACAGTTGTACGCGAAGAAGACGAAGAAATTCAATATCTGATCAAGGCAGCAAGAGAAATCATAATACCAGAAAACACTCAACGGAGAATGCGATGCCGAGGACAATTACCAGAATACACGGATCAGGAAACATACCTCTTTGAACCCTGATACAGCCATCAATACACGAATGGCGATTTATCGATGGCACACCGATAATCAGAGATGAAACTGATTTTACCATATTTTTTACAAACCCACTACCAGAACCAAAGATAATACCAGAAGGGACATTACTTGGTGTGTATGAAGGAGATATTCTCGACGGAAGGAACGTTGAAACACGAGCCTACGATATCAACACCGATATGTTACAAAGAAGGGATATCACCATTGCAGAATTTACGTTCATGCATGCATCCATGGATGTTGGAGATGGTCCTCAACCATACCCAGAACATACAACCAACCGCTATAAAGTACGAATAGTGGAAGTGGTTTCGATACCTCCTAAAGACAGTATCGCCGTAAAAGGAAGATTACTTATACCCCCAACGTCGAAACTGAGATTCGTACCAAAGTACGGAGAATCTTCTCAGGACCTACGCCAGCATTCTTTCGAAGGATCTGATATACTGCCAGGAGAAACATCTTTTTGCATTACAATTAGCAACGCTTTAGATACAAGTTTAATAATGGTGCCACCGAAACTAATCGGAATCTACCTTTCTGAGGAAGAGATCCATGCCGAAGAATTATCCAATTCTTTCAAGATTCATCCAGTACCACTATCTGAAGAACGAAAACGAATGATCCCACCACCAGAGATAGATGATCCAGAAATCGTCAAGGACTTCTATGAGTTGATTCGTGCTTATCAAGATGTTTTCAACTGGGATGGTGAAACCGTTGGAAAAACAGACCTTTTGACCTTTAAACTCGATGTTGGTGATGGACCACCGATTAGATCTCGCCCATATCGGCTATCTCACGCAGAATCACAAATAATGAAGCAAGAATTGGAAAAGCTACACCGAATGGGAATCATCCGTCCTAGCAAAAGTCCATGGGCATCTCCCGTCCTTCTTGTTCGAAAGAAATCCGGAAAATGGCGATGCGTGGTTGACTTGCGCAAGGTTAATAGCCGACTTAAAGGCGACGGTTACAGATTGCCTCGCGTAGAAGATTTATTCGATAAACTTGGAACAGGAAGATACAGAAGTTCAATCGATACAACACATGCATTCCATGTCGTACCGATTGAAGAAAGCAGCATCCCAATTACCGCTTTTGTCACAGACACAGGTGCTCTTTGGGAATATACCAGAATGGTCCAAGGATGTAAAACGAGTGCATCCTACATGCAACGTTTAAGTGATTTGGCATTCAAAACAGTGGTGGATATGCAAGCAGCCGTCATATTCGTCGATGACGTATATGTGTACAGTAAAACGGCCCGTCAACATTTGTTCCATCTACAATGTACATTCCAGGCCTTACGAAATGGAGGACTTACCATATCACCATCAAAGACCTTTTGTTTCAAAAAGGAATTGACCTTTTTGGGGCACATTTTCACAGACGAAGGAATCAAACCGGATAACAGCAAGATCCAGAAGATCAAGGATATCCCAATTCCAAGAACGAAAACGGAGATTAAATCATTCTTGGGACTCGCCTCTTATTACCGCCGTTTTGTACCAAGATTTGCAGCCATAGCAAGGCCATTACATAATCTTACCAAGGATGGATTACAAACATGGTCGCCAGCAGCAACAGAAGCCTTTAATAAGTTGAAGGAATGTCTGACTACTCCACCAATTTTAACATTACCGGATTACGAGTCAAAATCGCCAATTATCCTCCAAACGGATGCATCAAAAGATGGACTAGCTTGCATAGTTTGTCAAGAAGATGAAGAAGGAAGAGAAAGAGTGATAAGCTATTTATCCAGAGCAACAAACAAGGCCGAGTCAAAGTACAGTGCAGTGCGATTGGAGTTATTATGTGTCTATTGGGCATGTTGCAAGTTACGCCCAATGCTATATGGACGCAAATTCTTACTCGAGACAGACAATACCGGAATTGTTGGACTTATCACTTCATCTGACAAGCTAACAGGTGCTGTCGCACGTTGGGTTATGTACCTAAGTGAATTCGATTTCACTTTACGTCATAAACCTGGAAAGAAGCATACCAATGTGGATTACCTATCACGATTACCTGGTTTAATCAAGAAATAGTCTACCAACCGACCAAACGGGATGTCATTAAACTCAACCGCCGCTTTGCTTTATTACCACGAAGATATCTATTAGAACACCGGAACAACAATTTATCTGTCAACACTATCAACATTTTAACATTATCAGTATTACAACAATGGAAGACAAACAGTACGACGCTTTGAAATATTACCTCGAAACCTTGGAATATCCTAAGGATATCTCGGCCAAAACTAAACGACAACTGAAAGGCCAATTCAAAAACTTTTTCGTCAACAACAACAAGATCTACAGAAGATCAAAGAAACTACCGCAACTTGTGCTTAGAAAGCATGAAATCGAAGAAGCTATATTCATGGCACATCAACACATTTTGGGTGGACATTTAGCATTCGCCAACACCCTAGAAAAGATCAAGCGACGCTATTGGTGGTACGGAATGACTCAAGACGTACGCCAGCATATACTTCATTGCGATCGATGCCAGAAGCAAGGCAAACCATTAATACAACAAGAACTCCATCCGATCAAAGTAATAGAGGAACCATTTGCTCAATTGGGAATCGACATCAAGCACGTGTCAGTATCGAGAAATGGATCAAGATACATCATAATAGCAGTGGACTATTTTACGAAATATGCCATCGCCAAGTGTCTGAAGACAATAACTGCTTTGGATGTTTCGCTATTCCTAATTGACAACATTATCACACAACACGGGACCCCGAAGGTTATTATTACCGACAACGGCCTTCCGCTGGTCAACAAATTAGTCGATGCCGTTTGCAAACAATACTCAATCACAAGGCGCCGAATAAGCCCATACGCTGCATCTTCAAATGGATTAGTCGAACGTCTAAACCGCAGTGTAAAATCTGCTTTACTGAAGCTACCACCTGAAGAAAAGCAAGATTGGCATTTGTATCTTCAAGCCATTATCTTTTCTTACAACTCTTTGAAGCAAGCATCAACCCGGCAATCTCCGTTTTTCCTCGCGCATGGAAGAGAGCCGCATACACCCTTTGATAGGATAATGCAAGATGAAGACGAATGGCTAGACGACAGCGATAGCGATATCGACTCGTCATTGATTGATAAGCTGGTACATTATCACACGACAGCCTTAAAGGAGATTAGAGATACCGCTGGTGCAATGATTATCCAAAGCCAAAATAACCAGAAAAAGACGATTGAAAGCAAGATTCTATCCACGAAGAAGGAGATCAAGCAACCGTTTAGCGTTGGAGAACTAGTCGAAGTCTATCAATCCATGATAGAAGGAACTCATCTAGCTAGCATAGAAGATCGCTGGAAAGGTCCAGTAATCGTACACAAAGCTTTCAAGAAAGGATACTATCAGCTTAAAGAAATGGATGGAAAGCTTTTCCCGCGCACAACTCATGGCAACCGGATACGTATCTATCGGTTACCTAATACCGAATATCGATGGCCTACGGTCGACGCGTCAGCAAACATAATCACGATGAAAATACCCGATGATTACCTTGAAGAAGAAAATCTAGAGGACGATAGAAAACGAGAAGTTAAAACACGAAAACGAGGACGACCTCCGAAAGCAAAGATGAGTCAAAAACAACCCGAAACCTTGCGTCGAAGAACAAGATCATCCACGAAATAGACAAGTTTAGTAACAAAAGATACAAAAAGATCGCCTTATGAGGAGGATATGAAATTTAATTCGATCGATCCCCACATAAGTCATGTGCCAGGAACGTTTGACAAGAGTCATGTGCATCATAGTACGGTGATTACCGTATCCCAGAAAACAACAAAAAAAGTTTACAATAGATTAGAACAGCAGTATCATAGAGAAATGAACAAAAAAAAAATGAAAAAAAAAAAAATGAGAAAATGAGAAAAGCAAAAGAGAAAAACAGAAAAGTATAAAAAAGCAGAAAAACAAAGTAGAAATAGTATCAATTATCCAACCAACCAAACCAAAGCCTTATCTTCAAAATTACAAACAATGGCAGACAACAACAGAGAACAAGAAAACCACGATCCTATTCAGGAACAACAGTACCAAGAAGCTAATTTGGCATACGAAGCCATCATGGCCCATTTGACAGACCCATTGGCTGCACTTGGAGTACCAGAAGGAACCGAGGAACAAGAAACCTGGGGTAATAGTAACCTATTGGGACAAATCCCTAATTCGTACTACCCCCGTGAACAAGCAACAGTACCACAATTATCACAAAGTGACGGTCAAGAACATGAAGCCGCGGGTTCATTGCTTTTGCAAGCACCGTATGAGCCAGCCACTGCTGCTACCAATAGTTGGCGATATTCAGACCCCATCTTCCAACAGATGTTTGGTAACACCGAATTTTCTATTTTGGCTAATGCAGTAACTACTGCACAAGAAGGCCCAGGACAAGAACCCGTAGTCGATCAACAAGTGCCGGGCACACCAGCATCAATTTCATCGGCGATTTCCCAAATTACACAAATTACTGAAGACGAAGAGCAGAACGCATTATTAAATGCATTGAACGATCCCAGAAATGGAATGGGAACAGCAAGAAGTTACCTACTTATGGGTACAGCAGTAGAGACAAACGTCTTGGACATACGAGTCGCACTTGCAAGTTATCAGGAAGAAGAGGAACGAGCAAGAACACAAGTTAGAAGATATATTCAGAAACTTGTGAAGGAAGTTCACAGCTGCCCATCTCAAAATGGCAGGGAACAAGACGAGGTTGACCAAGATCGAGTACTTCGCAAGCTACTTCGCAATGTAGTCCCCAACTACCATGAGCGACGTAATTTGGTCGCCCACTATAGACAAATGGCGCGACAGGAAAAGCAGCATCGTGAAGAAAGGTGGCGCCGGAGAGAGCGACATCAGCAGCGCCTTGCTCGTCGTGAAAAGCAACGGCGCGCTCGTAACCAAGAACAACATCAGAGCGAACAAGAGTAGGATGTAAATGCGAGGGACCGCATTAAGGAAGGCGGGGAGCATTGTAACGAGTAAAGTCGGTTTGTGCTACCACAGTTTCCTAATCCAATTTTTCCATCAGATTTTTATCTTTTTTTCATCATATTCTTATCTTCTTTTTATCTTATTTTTATAATACTATACACATATATTCAACTTCTTTTTATCTTTTATTACTACTTCTTTATCAGTGTGTAACCGCTGAACAAGTATAAATAGCCCGATTTTGCAGAGCGAATAAAGCAGTTAACTTATACTCATTGTTTACACACAAACATTAGGCAAAGCCTTGATATCTTTTTGATCTGAATAAGCCAAAAGTGCTAAGATCTATTATTTTTGTTAACTCACCCAGCCTACAAACCTTTTTTTTTTTCACTCTTAAACTTATATTGTGAACTACCGTTCACTCTCCTACAAGAAATACTCTATCAACGTGACTTTTCTGATCGTGATATGATAGATATAGTTTTTAGACCTTGTAAGAAAGAACACAGAATGGCCTTTTTATATACAAAAAAAGAATCACTTTTATATACGTAATGCGAAAAGATGTAGATTCAACCTTCTGATGGGTTATAAAGTTGTCATCGCACTTCAAATCAAATATCACAAGCATTTTACCACGATACTTACCGATGATGATAACTGTAAAAATTTACTATTTCGTCATATAGATGGTACCAAACATGATAATCAAGATCATTTACTCCTGTCCTAACACTGCAGGAATGTAGTTGTTATTCATATAAAATTCCTAAGTATACTTAAGATGTTTACAGTAGGGGTTACAAATTATCCCATCATCAACCCTTATGTACTATGACCATTTTAGCTCTCTTCGCATCACAAGCTAATTTAAAATCTCTCCCCGTCACTTTGGCGCTTAAACAAATATAGGGTAAGGCCATTTTTATGGATGTAGGCGTGTCAAAATGTAAAAAGTGCATACGGAAACTATTGTGAGTACCGACATATAGTGCGCTTGTCTCCTGGCATTAGATAATGGTACTTGTTTGCCTGTGTGCACCGTATGTATATGATGACTTTCGATCAGCTACATATTTCGTAAACTTATTCAAAAGCAATCCATTAGGTAACGTGTCGTGCAATATTTCGCAGGTGGTGAGCGTTGAGATTTCTTAAGCATTAGGTACATAGTTTGTTATAGATTTGATATAAACAGGCCTATTTTAATAAAAGTATGATTCGATAAAAATCAAATGGGACATTCGGCGCTTTGACCTGTAGGTATCCTTACGGACACACATAAAAACTAGTTATAGCTTGCTTAATGTGTTTGTGTTTGCCCTGTAATCTGTTCGAATTTTTGCAATAGTAGCTGTGTAACATAGATCGTCGGTGGTGTCGTCATACACCTTTGTATACTGGTGGGCTGTGCGCTTCGTGACCCTTTGAATTTCACATTCGAAACGTAACGTTTGTCCAGGTCTCACGGAACGGAGAAACGATATGCACATATCCGAATTTACACCAAACCATTCCCATTGATGTCTTCCTGAAAATTATATGAGAAGGTTAAATAAGGTGATACACATCAGGTTCTCGCTGACCTTGGTGAGTTCCCAATACCAAGCAATTGCAGATATCGATAGCCGTTGCGATAAATCCAGAATGAATAGTGTGATATCTACTTCAATCTAAGTACAATGAAATAAAGGAAGTAGTGCTAGTCACCTACTGGCTACAATAGCGATCGGCAATCTTAAGTTTAAATACCAGCTTTTCGGGTTGTGCTTCGATAATTTCCATGGCAGCAGCTAGTTCTGTTTCCCAAAAATTCTTGCCCAGCGGTGGTGGCCCTGAGGTATCGTTTAACCATTGAGCAAGTTTAGGATACTTTTCTGCTAGTTCAGGAACTACTTTCATAATCTTGGTATAAGGGTTTGGTAAAAGCTAAACCTGAAAATTACTAATTGATTAATAGGTCATTTATACTCGGCATGAAGTACAGATGGTGGGCAGATCTTTATGCATTATCCTATCTAGACTATCAATTCAAGTTACTTTTGCCGACATATATAATATATTTTCCACTTGTTCAGGTGTACAGTGCCCTGACTAAGCAGGGTAGTACATAATATGCAGAAGTTGACAGCCTTTGTCAAGTGATCAGGCTAGGGTTTTATGTGGACAGCTCCAAACCATGTAGTGTCGACCTCTACGAGGTATTATGTAGTAATGCTACATTAAAGCCAGGGTGACTTCGTTGATTATGTGGCAGTCTGTGACTTGTACAATCGTCTTGGGTTGGACAGTTCGTCCCTTTTCAAATACGTAGCGCAGGTCACGGGTCACATGCGCATATTAATTGAACCGAACAGTATGCTCATGCACATACGTACGAATCCCCTTTCAAAGGTATGTATCGCCACCAATCATGCTGCTTAGACCCCGATTTACAGAGAATCGTACGCGATGTGCCGGGCATTATGGATCATTCTCGGCATTTTGAATAAATAGTCTTACTCCTAGATCCAAAGTACTTTTTCAATATGCACGATTTTAAATGTAACAAAGTGGAATTTAATATGATGAAATAATAAAGTAGATAGTGTGTGCTTGGGCCTGGATAACAAAGGGGGAAAGAAAGTGTGATATCTATGAAGTTACTAGCGAGAGCGCATGTTATACTCTTGAGGAATATCGTCATTGTTGGCAAGTGTCTTGGCCATGAAAGCCATGAATCGTTCACCGTACTCCAATGGCTTGACAGCTGAAATGGCATGCTTGTCTTGCGTCATGGACTTGAAGAAATGCTCAGATTTCTTTTTGGAATCGTATGGGGTCAGGATATCGATAATGCCCATATAGTAGAGTGCAGATGTAGGACGGTCATGTTCATCTGTGGATCGGAAACCACCATCATCCAAATAGAATGCACAGTTTCGTCGCCTATAATAAATGTGTTACATTTACCATGTTGCTTTTAGAAACATACATTGTGATGACTTACTCGTGAGGATCTTCTGGTAATTCAGATGTATCCAATCGTTCGGGATTGGTCTGCTGGATCGCCTTACGAACCACCTGGGACTTCGTTTGGCGACGCTTCAACATCGAAGCGCGACGTTCTGCACGTTTGGTATCGGGCTATATCATGTTTAGTATAATACTTACGGGATGACTTGCATACACTTACCTGGAAGAGTTGGAGGGTGGAATCACGAATGTTGTCCTTATTGCCACGAACCAAGTTGTGAATACCAATGAGCAACGAGTAATCCATGATGTTGAGACGGACAAGTAACTAGACCGAAAAGGGTTAGATTCTGATTGCTTGGCACAAAACAAAACAAAAAAAAGTAAATATACCTTCACATCACGCATAAGCTGGCTGATAAACAGCTTACGTTTTTGAGGACCCAGTTGCAGTTTTTGCTTGTTCTTCTCAAAGTTCAAATCCTTCATAACGGCGTTTTTGGACTTTTTGATCTCTGAATCGGGAAGCAATCGACCAACCAAAGAGCCCTAATACAAATCGAGTAAGCATTGGCTTGTTTTTGCCGTAATCAACATGTACCTTGAGATCATACGTCTCGTGGATATCCTTTTTGTTTTAAAAAAGAGAGCCAAGTGTCAGCCATTTCCAAAAATAAAAATTGACATTCGAGATTTTGAGAGACGATACCTTATTCGGAGGAAACACGTTGCCCATGACCACAAAATGGATTTTACGGCCACGCGGTTGCTTGACGCGATGCAAACCGTAGTACCGGCAGAGCAATGTGTCAGGATTGTTCAGGACGTGCTACAGTAATGTTTGGTTATGGGATGCATGTCACGCGACACACGCACGCTACTTACAGAATGATAGTCTTTCAAAATCTTGCGCAAGTACTTGTGTTCCGCATGGTGAATGGTCTTGATGATGAAACGGTAGTCGCGTGAGTAGTAGAAGAAGCTTCCACTCTTGCCTGGAGAGCCCAGCTCAGACAAAATATACTTGCTTGTCAACGAAACCTATTGTGGCGGATTAGTGTGTGCGCTCTTTTTTGTTAAAAAAGTATTTATAGTTTACCAGATAGTCAGCTGGATCGATACCAAATTGTTCACGCAACTGACGGAAGGCCCATGGTGCATAATCCTTGAACTTAAAGTCGTACTTTGCACCTGGTGTCAATTCATCGCCGCTCCTATAGCAACGAGTGAGTACTTTTCCATGGCAACCAAAGCAATAACATACACGTTAAAGACCAATTTGTGAGCTGCAGAAAAATCGTCATCTGTTAAAACACGGTTCGGCTTGGCACACACACGGCCCACGCCAATACGGATGCCAGTCAACATGTTATACATCAGCACATAATTCTTGTGGTGCTTGTCAACGCGAGTGCCGACCATGACTCGGTCGTCATCCTTGTCGTCTTCTTGTCTGCGTGACAGCCGTCTGAAAGCTCGTCGACGTGCCGACAGTTCCTTTGCAAACTCTTCGGATATGGTGACTTCCTGCTGCTTCTTGGCCTTTCTGCCTGCATGGCCGGTGGTATGGTGCCGAGCAAGTGACTTTGGCGCCTCGGACGTGCTATCGGCGATGGACTGCTGGGTAGAGTGTCGCTTCAGTTCAAATTCCTGGTTAATCTCTGATATTGTGTCATCTTGAAGCGAAAATTGTGAATCTTTGCGGTGTCGGATGGAAGATGGCACAACGGATGTGGTAAATGAACGCTTGGTGGCAAGCGAATGCTGGTGCATGATGGGTATGGGCGTCACGGGCGGGGAGAGATCAACGGGCGACTGCGTGCCGTCTTCTTGAAACACACGCAGACTCTCGGTAGATCCCGGCGGGTCGTCAAGAACTGGACCCGGTCGATATAAAGACTGCGGCGTACCGTTGGTGGCAACAGAGGGTTGCGCGAATGAAGCGTCTACAGTCTGGCGATCAGAGTAGAATGTTTCTTTCTTTGTGTAGTTGTAGAATTCCGGTTGAGGTTCGATTCGAGAGGAATGGGGTGCAATGTTCATTGCTTGTGTGTTTTAAAAAAGAAAAAAATAAAGGAGTAGAGAGAGAGAGGCAAAACCTAATTCGGGTTTGCATCCTCTGCTCAATGTAACACAAGCCTATAATTACCAACGAGGCTCAGTTCGAATATCCATTTTACCTTCATCGCGACTCTTATCGCAGGGCGAGCCATTGAGCCTCAGTATCGCCTATGGATGGTAGCATAAAGTCCAATGCCGTTTAATTGAATTTCAGTTCCACCAGGGTGGTTCTTCAACAGCTGCTGTGAAAAGTGGCTGAGGATTATTTTATATTGCTAGTAACTGAGTGGAGAACCCACGTGCGCGCCGCATAAAGATGAGCCGAGGTTTGTAGTGTCGTAAATGGTCATGATTTCGCCTCTGCCTGGATGTTATTATCGGTGAAGCTACATATTAAAAAGATTATTTCGGGTTGCATTGATGAGGACAAGCCGCATGCCTTGAATCAGGTGATGGCTTAAACCAGCCATTGTTGATATTCTGTGACGCCAAGCATACACAGCTGCGTCTCACAAAGATAGTTACATTTCCGAGCGCTATTTTAATTCACCAGCAGATTCAAGTATCCTGCCTTCAACTTTATCAGCAGTAGCAATTTATCTTAGTGTTGCAGCACTGCAGTGCCCTCCAGACATTTTGTTCACTACGCCTCTTGCAGGACAGAATAAAAAGACAATGATAAAGCATCTGTGTCTTTTATACAAAACGTCGCACTCTTGCCGATAAAATAAAAGCGGATAATCGGCTTCTGTTTTGACCATTTACTAGCTTATGTCACTGCTGAATACTAACGTATGTAGCATTACCAAAGTATAGGATCCCGACCATACTCATCTGTTATGTAACAAGTATGTCAGGATAGATAAACAGACAGAGCACAGGGTTGTAGCATTGATTCCCGGTGAATAGGGAGCAATGAAACAATTTATGCTCAACTCAATCGCAATAACTATGGTATTAACGTTGTCTATTGTCACGTTCAGTAAAATAATTCAAAGAGTTCATATTTGCGTAACCAAGCATCATGTGTTGACGGCGCTTCGTATATCTATCTTCTATCCGCTTGTTTGGACATGTCAGCAAAGAGCACAAAACCACTTATGCAGGCGACAGCTACTCTTCTAACAGATTTTGGAAGTCCACATAGTTTATGTTCAAGCTTCGACCGTGTTGCAATGAATGATTATTCGTCGTTACACACTTGCACGAGTTTCGTAATTCATATCTTGTACAATTGTTCCTAATACGGTTCCAAGCTTAAACGTCACAAAATTAGTAGCTTATGCAAGTTATCGTAAAGTATGCCTAGTCTCCCAAAGGCTTACAAAGGTTCTTAATGCGCATCCTGAAGCCTTTTGCGCCTCCCAAAGCCTTTTGGGCCTTTGGGAGGCTTCGAAAGGCCTAATATAAGTTTGGAAGGCCTCGCAAGTTCTTGCAAGATCTTTTGAGCCTTTGGGATAAATTATGATGCCACAGTGCTTGGAATTTACAGGTAAAGAAAGAGAGCAACGATGAGTGAAAGTGGCTGCTTGGTTTGGGGTTGCCAAAATATTTCATTCAAAATGGGAATGTCGATTAAATACGGGATTCGACTGTTGTATAAATCACAACGATTGACATCACCCTCAACTTCGTTCTCTTTCTAGGTCACAAACTTTTACTTTCCATCACTACTGAATTATGTACATTTAGATTGAATTATCCATCATTGGGTACCTAAAATTTAGTCTACCCATGTGTGCTCGTGACAAAAACCGCAATCCATCCACATTACCTGCGATCTCTCTACAGATCACTTTGGGCGGTGTGCTTCGGTTGCAAAAGCAGCTGAACAGTCATGTACGGGACCTAGAGGCTAAGCAAAACATTATCACTGGGCAGACAGATGCTGATGCTCTCAAAGTATTGATTGCAGAGAGCGTCAGGTCTGCTACCAGCTACTACGGCTGAAAGCGATCATGACTACAATGGAAGGCAGCCTGAGCTAAATGTACGTTACCAGATTGCTACTAGAAAACCAGTATTTCATTAATACATAACCCAGCGTTGCCGTTGGCAAGCTAGTTGTCTTCCTCCTCCAGGATACCACAAAAATTGCATGTCGTTGTTCGTGTTCGCATCGTAGCTCATGTTTTGAAAGATAATAAAGAGTATTACACTGAACACAACCCCTAAACTCTTTAAATACTGCAGCTATATCATAACCTTACTTTGTCTGTTTTCGCCGCACCAAAGAGAGAGGTTATATATATCTTGTGCATCAGCACTTTGTCATAATCAAAGATTACATCGGCGTTAATTCATTAACTATACTTTTTGGCAATGTTGGTATAAAAGATAACAGAGAGTAGTCGTTTATGAGTCAAGGTGAACTTTTGAAATTGAAGTTGGTGAGGGTGTAGTGTAGTGGTGTAATACCTCGGTAACAAACCGTCCCTTTCTCTAAAAATACCTTATTCCGTACGGTTCTCCGTGGCACACAACAGTGTCTTTCTATTTTATGGACTTTTAGAGACGGAAAGACCACTTTACTATCTGCCAGTAGTATGCTTCTGCACATATCTGTCGAGAACTTAAGTTCTCGCACAATACAGGTAGCCTGTACCAATAATAAGTAGTAGCAGAATATGTATAATCGTTATTTGTATCTGTTTCAATATATATATATATGCAGCTGAAGTAAGATTAATAAAACAGCATGAGGTGACGTATGAGGTGTTCGAAAGAAAGTACAATGATTAAGTGTTTAATTTGGTATGCAATGACAGCATGGCGTAACCATGTAACACCAGCAATGGAGTCACAAACACTACCATAACCCTCATAAGTAAATTTATATGCCGTAGTAACTGTTTTCGCAGAGCGCATTTTCAGCATGCTGATAGTATGTCTGAAAGGTCGCTGAAAAGCAACCTTTCAGACACACATTTCAGCATGCTAAAATTAGTCTAAAAGATGAATCTTTCAGCATATCTTTCAGTCCCTGACAGATGCTTGATTCAAAAGCAAAGGCTGGATTAGCAGCCGCAAAATGGCTAAAACGTTAGAGTAAAAACCAGGTAGGCATTCAATTGAGACGCGTCTGGAATCAATCTAATGCTACTTACTGTATAGGAAGAAATCATTTCTTCCAGTGGAAGTTCACAGAATGCCTCCAAAGAAGACCATTGAAGCACGTCAAAGGGAAGACACTCGATTCCAATCGGGTCAAAGGAAAGTCTCCCGATTCCAAGCGGCCCAAACACAGGGCTTCTGATCTCAGGTAGCTCCAAGGCTGCCGTCCCTACATCCAACACTTTCAACAACTAGTAAGCGCAATTATTAATTTTGTACAGTGTATAAATCTGACCCATCTATTGTGGTGGTGGTGAAGTACCCCAGGACCATACCAATAATGTATATTATGATGCTCCGTACATGCATAAGCGCTCAGGATCAAAACGTAAAGAAATATTTGGCCGATGCTAACGGTAATGCATAATTGCTTACTTTTCGATTCCATAGAACCGACGCAGTCAAGTAAAAAAGTGAAGCTCACCCAACCGCACGCAGAATTGGAGCCGGAGGAGGATATTGTGGCGGAGTTTTTTTGAATCAAAAAGGGTATGTATACATTGCCTTGCATGAATGTCTCAATATATTGATACTGGTTGCGTTAGAAACAGGAGAAGGGGTTGCGCCTACCAACGCTGCCAGAATCACTTGGTAGCATGAACGTGCTCGACCTTGGCGAGCTACCGAGTGAACTGTACAGATTCTACATTGATGAAGTAAATGTGCGGATCGATTCTATGCCTACAAGACCAGAGCGATTGAAGCGTTCAAGGGTCTAAGAGCATATCAAGAAATGCATACACACGAATTACTTTAAAGCCTTTTCTTTTTGAAAGCCGATAGTACGTAAAATACTGGACTATCTAACAGAAGTAATCTATAGTGCATTGACGCATGTATTGCTTATTAAGCCAGACCAGTATTCCCCACCCATGCTTGACATGTTCACTCCAACGCAATTAAGCAGTATTCGACGTGCTGTCATTGGGCAGATCCACAATCCGAAAGTGTCATTCGACACTAACATTTGCAGCACGCTAAAAGAGCATTTGGATGTAAGTGGTTTGTTATGTAATGATGGGATTTATAAGTTTAACGATATATATATATATATATATCGTTTATATAATATAGTCTGCGCGAAGGGAGTGGATGATCAATATTGAGACGAATTCGTGGATGTTGTCATTGCTCTTGAACGATCTGCACGCCAAAATGGCAAGCCAAATGAATCAAAGATCCTTGAGGCTCTACGGAATCTGTACGTGAAGAATATATAGACCATTGTGTATTAATTGCTGACATGATTGGTGCCTCATAGACTCGAGCTTTTTCCAAGGGTGGCGATGGCTATTGAATTGCTGCTCTTGCTTTCTTCAAGATTTTCAGCTTCTCGTCTAGTGAGTATTCCATAGTGAGAGATACAAACTCCACTGGAACGGAGAAATGGTTTTGTACCTACTCTATGAAGGATTAAATGGAACTTGAAGTTTTTGCTGCACCGAGAGATATGAAGGCTATAAAAACCCCGGAACCTGACTTGTGCGCAAGCTTCCTCAATGTGATCCTAGCGCCTCTCTTCACGAACAAGAACCAACGTCTCCAAGGGTATGGGCGAAAGTGAAAATGACGCAAGGGAAACAGGCTATTAATATAATAAATACTTTGTTTTTAAGGCCTAACGCGAAATTGGATGTGGGTCAATCAAAATCTTCAGATGGCCACGCAACAACAAGCCGCCCAGATACAGCTGTTGTCGAGCTGCAAGGGGTCCATGCTGGCGCAACGAAGGTGTTTGGCGAAGTGAAAGCTGCACATATTACTAACGATACGTACTTGTTGTCCGAAGACCTATTGCGATTCGGTGTCTTTGCAAAGGGTGCCATCGACAATGATCAGCTGTCAACGGTTCTCACGTTCCAAGCAGTCGGTAAGGAGGAGGATCAAATCAGTAGTGAAGGCAATTGATTGATTGGTTTTATAGGCCTTAAGATCACGTTTTTTGCTGTAACTTTGATTGGCGACGGAATGTATGCAATGGTAGAGTTGGAAAAGATAACAATACCCAACTGCATAAACGATGTGTCAAGTTTCCTCGGCTGTGTGCAACCACTGATGAATATATTAAGCGTTATGAAGTCGTGCATTCCATCACCATTCCCAAACGAGTTAAAGGATATGGGCAGACCAACGCTTAGTACCCCCGAATTTAGGTCTTTGATCAACAAGAGTAGAGACAGAAAGAGAATTTCGTACATCAACTACACGTAGCTCCCCCCCCACCCGGTGAACATTCTTTTTTTCAACAATTATTTTGCAAATATTTAAATACATATACATCCCAAACTTAAAGTTTTATGAAACAGATGTCGTTGTGTGTCTATGTATCCATAAGATTTCCTCTTGCATTCACAGAGGTTTACGAGTCAGGCGAAGAGTAAGATAGTAAGCAGCTATTGGATGACTTCCAAAACGTTTATACACTGCGTGATAAAATAAAATAAACGAGAATTGTTACACGGATTTCCTAATTCGACGATGGATAAACCTTAATCACCCCTCGATAAACAGCATTGGGGGGACGGGGATAACTTTTTTTTACTTAGTGTTTATCCGCGATAAACTTGGATATACCCGACGGTCTATTGACCCCCTCTGACCCCCCTCAATAAACTTTTGCCATTTATTGATTTCCGACCTTGGCTTCCATCTTGCGCTCTAATTCGGCCAATCTGCTCCGGATCTCCTCCAGCTGGATGCAGAGAGTGCTGTCCATGCCTCTCACCATCCTGTGCACATCCTGCATCATCGTATGGATCTACGTCTTCTGTAAAAAAAGATGTTGACATCCGATGAGCATCATCATAGACAAATCTTGCATGTATTGTTCAAATCACACAATTTCTGTGTGCCTGAGGTTGGTATCAGCCAGATACGCACTGTATTTTATGGTGTTTGGAGAGAAAGAAATAGAGGAAACTAAAGAAGTACGTCTATCATGGATAAACCGAGTTTTGGAAGTCTTCTTGGAAATAGAAAGCGAATAAACTTTATTCTACTTTGTATCACCCCATCTATTTATTCTGTATAAACGTTTTGGAAGTCATCCATTAACAATATGTTACTCTGATATATAGTTTCATTTGCTATTTAAAAGTTTATAATCGATGTTAACATACTAACTTAACTAATCCTTCTACTTTATTAGATAGTAATATCCTTTTGCTATTCTTGATACTTTACAAATGACATGCCGATTTCGAAATACGTACATCTACATACTACATTATAAAAGTAATTAATAATATACATTATTTTCACTTCACTAGACAGCATTCCAATAGTTGATCAAAAACGGTACGTTTGGAATAGCCATTGGTGTGTTTCATGCATATACGCACTCAATTCCATGCCACCTTTCGTTCAACCCACGTTATCTTGAAGGGTGGGTACTTATATATGGTTAAAGACTGGAAAGAATATGGTCATACTTGGGCGGGTTCGTTTTCATGACTAGACCAATGTCAGCTCAGCGCCATGTGATTACTATAAGCGATGCTATATAGCATTAAAAAGCTAAGCATATTATGACTTTATGTAAGTAAATGGTATGCCCGACATAATGATGCATTTATCTTTGTTTGTCTATATAATTATTAGTACAAGCTCTAAAGCAGCGAAGAAGAAAAGCCCAAGAACTTATTGATGAAAGTATGGCATTTCTCTTAGAAAATGCTCCCAATCTGTCAAAGGAACAATTTTAAGGCGTAAGTTTTATCCCAGAACGGAGCTTTAATAGAGTGGGCTCAGTTTATCGTCTGAGCCTCAAATATGTGTGGCATGTGGCGACGTTATATTAGTCACCTAAGCGATTGCTCGTTTGTTACCATCCTTTGAAACAGACGATGAGGTTGTATTCTGTCTCAAGTAAGGCTAATCTTGACCGTAGTCAAATCATTTATCTAATTATGCAAAGCAATCATTTCCCAACTGATGAAATTATGCTTGCCACGCAAGAATCTTAACTAGTACTCTTCCGCTCTCTATACGCTACCCTACGCAACCAAGCTGACTCGACCGCGATGAATAATCTGGTTTGTGGAGGGTGTGAGGAATTCTGCGTGAACTCAGTCTGTCTGCGTGGCAGCCTCCTTGATCGTACTCATGACGATCTGCCATTCCAGCAAGTGTTTATCGCAATGGTTAAGCAACCTCTGCTCTGGCTGGGGACTCGGAAGGGGTTCTTCTATGGTGCGCCCAAGTAGTTCTGGTCTGCGTGATCAGCCTTCCTAGCTATAGAAATACCGCGGGCCTCCGTTCCTATTGCTCTGTTGTGCCCGTTTCTCTTTACAACAACACAATGGATATGATGTCTCAACTGCCTTTTTCCGCGTAGAAGGACGGGACCTACGCAGATCATCTATTCAAGCCATTAACGTTACATCACGTGTTCCACAAGTATCATGCAAGCTAGTTTTGGCAACACTGGACATTCTTTTCCAATGGCTTCTGCCACGGGTGCCAAAGTTTTTTTTGTATTTACATTTATAGAGATTCTTTTCATCCTGATCGGTGTTGCTAGTTCACTATGGGAACGAAACTTGCTGGAACATTTTAAAATCCATTCAAATCGATTTTAATTTCTTTTCTTCGTTTTATATCATTTTTAAACTATTGCAAACTAGTTACAGAAAAAAGTTGAGCAAAATGCCATAACGCCGAGCTTGTTGAAACGTTCTAAAACTATTTACATTGATTTAAGCGAATCTTTGCTTGTTTTATACCTTTTTTAAACTATTCAAAGCTAGTTATGAAAAATGTGAGGAATAAGATGCTTGTTGAAACACTTTAATACACTTTAATCCGTGTTGAGTTTATAGCTTTTTATAAAACCTAGCTGCTATCACTTACTGCATAACTTACAAACTGTATCTTAAGAATGATGCTTACAACGAATCATATGCATTACCAAGCTTCAACTTTCCGATATCCATCCCAGGGTAGATGTAATATACTCGGCGCGGATGGAGTGGCGACTCAATCATTCCTGCAAACCCTTCGATATGTTCAACATCCGTAACGTACAACCTTGACCCTTGGCGCACCATTCCGTATGGCGCACCATTCCGTATGGCGCACCAACAGAATTTTGATATACATCCTCGATGTGGTGAGAGAGTTATAAGTGATAGAATAGATAACAAGAATAGAATTCATTGAGAATCTAAATAATTGTATATTCTTTATCATGAATGGACTCTCTCTCTTTTATATCTTTCACTGGTGATTCTAATATCCGTTCCTGGACAAATGATACTTGGTTGAGGACGTATCGGGTTGTGTGTTCATCTTACGTTTTACCGACGACGGCAGATATCGACTCCGTCATCTCAGGAAAAAAAAAATTCAGAAAACATTCAGACATTCGTAAAATATTCAATGGCAAATGCAGTCGTTCAAAAAAAAATTCAAAGAATATTCAGACATTCAAAAAATATTCCCAAAATATTCAGAGATAAAAAGACTAAATACTTTAGCTTTATCGTATATATTGCAATTTATAATCTATAGGCAGATCTTCATTTGGTGAACTATTCTTACACACCCAGTACACGTATTGTCTTGTATCCGGTCCTTGCGCACGTCCAGCAAAGCCAGCTATGTCATTTATGTCCACAACAACGTACTTTGATGCTCCAGATTCTGTCATATACGGATACGGACCATTGATTTTTGTAGTGCGGTAGAGCTCGAGTTAGGAGCTTTGTAAACAGTTACCAAGAGAATGTCGTTCATTTCGCAGTCAAGGCACATGCAATGTAATCGACCAGCAAACATATGATGATGCAGTACATGAGCTGGGCGTGGATACTCGCGACTTGGAAGCTATGCTGTCCAGTGACGATGAGGACGAACCTCTGGTCGGACGCACGAAACCTCGAAACGAGCATCAAGAATTGGAACCAGTTGCCAACGACAAGGGCAAGAGCAAGACAGCAACAGGTTGTATTGCAAGTAACTACAAATGAATATCATCTTTACACTACTGTTTTATAGGAAACGTACAGAAAAAAAATCGTGGTCGACCCGCGAAGGCGGTCAAAATGGCGAGGATGGCAACGGCAGAAGAAGTACCAGCACCAAACAAACGCTCCAAGAAAGCCACTGCTAAACAAAACTGAATGTGCAATGCGATGAATATGCTTTAATAAAGATGGCAATGCCAATGGTTATGAGCAAAAGCAATATGTATATAATGGATCCCGTTAGCTATTATCCTGTATTCAGAAAGAATTCAAGTCAACGTTCAGGAAAAATTCAAATTGAATTTTTTAATGGCCGAATTTTTTTCTGAATTTTATTTTTCTGAGGTGCGTGTATTCTGTGATAGGTGTATGTCCTGTAGAATATCATTCAGCTTCCTTGAAACCTGTGTAAGGTAATACTGTTTGGACATTAGTCATCAATACTCTTTCAGAGTGTTCATCCAATGAAATGTGCTAGAATGAATGTTTGACCGATCTCCATTATGTGCATACATGCAGTGGCTCACCACAGTAACTATTAGAAAGACAGAGACGTGACTTCTGTCGTACTATATGCATGAAATAAGTACCCACCTGTGATCCTTCCATCAAATATTGCCAGCCATGAAGACATTGACTTCTTGATTGCCTTACTGACCGAAGCTTGTTGCGATTTGGATATTAGATATGGTGTGTTTAAGATAGGATTGCTGATCATCGCCCACACTGGAAGTCCCACATTACAACCAAAGATATGCATTTCATCGAGGCCAAATGAGAATGGTTCTTGGAAAG
Organism: Fennellomyces sp. T-0311; assembly: GCA_025266875.1. Classification (NCBI taxonomy): domain Eukaryota; kingdom Fungi; phylum Mucoromycota; class Mucoromycetes; order Mucorales; family Lichtheimiaceae; genus Fennellomyces; species Fennellomyces sp. T-0311. Next base: position 761,764 of record JALLLT010000017.1, read on the forward strand.
AGTCAAGGCGAGCGAACAGAGACGGTGGTTCAATGTTATGAGCCTACTTGTGAAGCATAATATGTTAAACGCCTTGACGCAAATAACATACGTATATATTTGACTTTTTTAAAGACTTACTATATCACCGTATTTGTAGTTTTCTTTGGTTCGTACAGGATCGAGATCAATACTTCCCGGGGAAATAACGGCCATATCCTTGGCGAGCATTTCCATTGCTTTTCCAGTCTTGCGGTGATCCAGAGAATTGGCACTTTCTGATCGAACGGATTCTATTAAGCAAATTCGGCAACCAAAGGTAGATTAACGACCACTATGATGTGCAAGTGAAGCAGTCCCAGGTATGTCGCCAGTAGCCAGGATCAAGTGTGCTTTAAATGGTCGTACTTCATCATCATCACATAGGACATCCGTTCCAACCATTTCCAAAACCCCAAGTTCGTTCAATAAAGGTGAAAGGAAAGAGTCCAAATTGCCGCCCTTGGATGTTGTTGGAATAATGCATACCTGGATCATGTTTTGACCACGATAACTAATAAAAGTGGTAGCTTTGGATTTAATGTAAAGCAACGAAAACACTCACTGCAAGTACTAATTACTGTTGATGTGGATTGAAGTTTCGAACAATCAAATGCACAATAGGCATCCATACAGTGCTGTGAATAAAGGGTTGAAAACCGTTGACATACAGAATTAGGCCAATATTATAAGCCCTCCATACTTGTACACAATTCAAAGCCTTGCCATCAAATATGTCACTGATTATACCTGTGTGACGCATATTTTTTGGAGATTGTAGCTTTTTTCTCGTTGCTTCGTTTGAAATCAATAACGCAAGCTGGTCCGAAAGAGGTAGATACTACATAGTGAAGTACGCCTTCTTTTGAACTGGATCGCGGTATCTTACTTTTTGACATTTCGGATTGGAACAGTTACTAGCTCCATCATCGTTTAGAAGGAGATGACATCCACCACTGCAGATATCATACTCTTGCTTGACTGTCGGGTACAATGATGTGAGAAGGTTCTCTGTCAGGTATGATGAAAGGAGAGTGATGAATTCTTGGCATGGGTTGGTTATATCTATGTGGTAATATAATCAGAAAATACTCACTTAGCATATATATAAATTCGTGAACTTACTGAAACCTCCACATAACGTTATTACCCAATTAACGAATTTTACCAAACATTCGTATGCTGAACGTTGTATATTAAAGTCTTCAATGACCTTAAGAAGATCCAAACTGAGTAACTTCGACGTGGAGAGGTGCGGAATTTCGGTATCCACGAACACCTCCTTTCGTTCAGTACCATCTACCAATGACGTGTTGCCTGCTGCGCTTTGCTGCCTCGTGTTTTCGAGCTGGGATAGTGTGGAATATTGATTTCCGTCAGTCGGGCAAATGAAGCTGGTTGAATCTTTATCATCTATATCAAAATCGTAGCCGTCATCATGATAACTGTCGTAATGGCAAGTGCCTTCATTGTTGTGGCTCTCGCTGATTGTTGCAACGGCGTCTACGGTGGAATTTATTACGGAGCGACGCTTTGTTGTCCTATCATAGTTTATGCCCAAGCTACGCTTTCTTATATTTGGATTTGATTGATTCGAGTAGGTCACATCGGCTGTATCCGGACGTTCACGCATTCTCGTCTGGTTCTCTACGACGTTCCAGTGGTTTTTTTCGAAGCAACTAGTTTCGTGGCTCTTTAACTTTCTTTTAGTGTATGGTCCAGCACAGTAGCGACACCTCTTCATCTTGTAAGTCGAGTTTAAAAATGGAGGCTGATCAGGATAGTTTTTTTTTTATTTACAATGGTATGCAGTCTACCGCCGCAGCATTCTGATAATGTAAGTATAAACATGTTATTAGCACTTCACCGCCGCAGCATTCTACATGGTAATTACGAACAGAACTTCGTCGCTGCAGTATTCTGCACAATAAGTATGAACAATACTCCATCGCCGCAGCATTTGTCCTCATCTCTTTCTATTTTCTCATTCTTTACGTATCCCAAGCATAATCATGCCACCCAAGAATGCCAGGAAGCCCGACATTAAAGAAGATATTGCAGAACTGCAAAGCCAGTTGAAGGGCCTGAATGAAAATGTCCAGCTTATTTATAGGACAGTCAACGTTATCGAGGCTGCGATAAAGAAGATATCGGAAGCGCAAGAAAAACAGCATGAAAAAAACTCTGTCAATGACCAGCGATTTCATCGAAAATCAAGATCGACTACAGCCATTGGTGAAAGTGGCGCATCCAACGAAACTAATCACACACCAAGCACAAAAAAGGTTATACCGGCGCCTCCTGTTTACAAAGAAGTTGAAGGCAAAGCCAAGGGCTTTACTCTAAGGATCGTCAAGGACCATATTGTATAATATGTCATCAAGGAAGCTAATAAGGAACTGACCGACTCTGAGGCAGATGCACAGTACCAAACGATGCGCGATGAGCTTAACATTGCTCTAAACGTACTGGAGTCTCGAGTCAAGAAGGCAATTATTGATACGATGTCTGAAGAAGATCGATACGAATACCAGTCATACGAGTCCATTGTTGCCATGAAAGGTTACACAGGGGATCACGAAGTTTGGCGAGGTTTCGTGGTATTGCGATCAGGAGTTTTGAGGATATGGTGCTGGAAGCAACAGGAGTTCATCTTTAGGTATGCGAAGGCCACTGGAATTCATCGCACATGTTAGAAGAAACATGAAACAATAGATGCAAGTGGAAGTCCTCAACCAAGGCCAGCAAGCGCAAGCAAGATGGGAGAGGCTCCAAGGGCTAAGAGCATCCAGAAAAGCATGTGCGGTTTGAGGAAACTGAATCGGAAGGCGATAACGATGATGACTATCTGAATGTCGCAGAGAGTACAGATGACGAGGAGAGAGTCAGTGACAAAGAGCGTGTCGATGATGAGAGTGACGAGTAATATCCACGTTTAACGGTAACACCGTCGAAAGCACAAGAGCTCGGGTACGTTAATAATGTTCCTGAGCTGTACTACTTTTTTAAATGAACGTAACCGTAGATAGTACATGTACGATATGGTAGTGTTATTTGAATAAAAATATTATATAGTGGAAAGCTACTTTATACTCTTTATACTAGTTTTATGTATTATAGTAAACATCAGTTCTGTAGCTGTGGCATCCGTACATATTTCGGTACGGTTCTTCCCCGTTTTCACAGGTTCCGTTTTGTTTAGTTTTTCCCGGTTCAGTTTTGTTCAGGTAAAATGACCAAATCTACTTGGCTTTTACCGAACCGGTGAAAACCGATTTCAACCACAATTTACCGGCTGTATTTCCCAATATGGAGGCTGCACAGCCTGTACACCCTCGTGCAATGTAAACAGCATACTATCGATCATGTAAAACATTAATTTGTTGCTCACCATCACTTCTCAGCAGTTTAACTTCGTTGGAATTCACCTTCTCCAGGTGATCTTGCGCTTTTGCCGATAGACGCTTCGGCTTCACAGCATGGTGGTTCTTAAAATCGTATCTAACAATATCCACACGCCTTTTTTTTGTTCCAATAGCAGCATTTTCCATCGCGATCCTCTACCTTTCATATTGATTCCTCAAAACTGCTCCACAGATTTGCCAGTAACTTCAACTGGGGCCTATTCAATGATACTAGAATTAATCACACGTGTGTATTCATGCTACCTTCTTTCTGTCCTCAGATTTCTGCAAGACCACTATTCCCGTTCGATTTCCGTCTGTGTACGAGCTGGAGCGTTGCTGTTGACTAAACGTCAGGATCTGTAGGATAATGCAATATTGACGTGATAATCTTTTATCATGTAACCAATACAATATTACCGCGACACGCTGTGATGTAAGTTGTAGCTAGCCTATTACATTCAGCCGCTGTAATTGAAGTTTTCTAAAGCAAAGTTATTCATAATTTCCTAATAGCAATTGAATCATCTTACCTGACGAATAAACTGGCTCAGTAGCAACTTCATCATCTTCAAAAAGTCTCCTCGTGGGAGTAAGCAGCGTAATAATATTCATATCAAGAACTTCAGCCATCTCGACCATGACTCTCAACAATCGATGTCTCCATGCTCTGACCAAGCGCTTCCTAGCATGACTTACAGATCTATCAAGGCCAGATGGGCCGTTCATCTCTTTCGCCTTTTTATTTAAGCTCTGTCGATCCTCGGGATCGAGGTTCTGATAGGCGGCCTTTAATTCAGTAGACATGGCGCCTAGTACACGATCAACAATGTTGATCTTGGCTCCTCATACTATACTAATATTTTAAAAGAAAGGTCTTGCCATATCCAGTTAGATAAGCTATACCATGTTATTCTTCCTCAGTTCCTGGAAACATCATATGCGGGAGCGCGTTCGAAACTGAAACCTTTCGGCTCGCTTTTGGGTACGGTTGAGCTAGCCCAAAGTCAGGGGATCGTTCGTAATCCATGTCGTCGTGTTCCATTTCAACAATGTCGAGATTAATGCGGGTGGTTGGAGGTAAAAATAAAGAGGTATGCGGTGTCCCTGAGCACGCAGATACGGGAGTGGAGAAAATAAGGCCGAGCTTCAATTCAGTAACGTGGGGTGCGGATAGCGCATGATGGAGTTTCCAACGCGAGGGAATCCGTCTTTCTTTCTTTCTTTGCACAATGTCAAAACGTCGACTCAGTAGCATCGACGATCAGCAAGACCATCCAAGCATGCCCTACACGATTGACCCTTCCACACCCTATGCGTCGTATGATCTATCCACCTTTTTGTGGCAAGCGCCCTTCATTTTCGACTATACTTTTGACGACGCGGCCAAACGAGCGTTACTGCAGAAATGTTATGCATCGTTATGGAAGAACAAGAACGAATTGATGCAACAATACTTTTTCCCTGATCGCCGAGACCTTGACGAATCGATCGATCGGTTACTGCTCCATCGCCATCGACGTGCTCGCAATAGCGATGATTTGACAGGCGATCGGAGTACTGATCAGCAACAACAGGAGGATGCCGATATGGATAATGCACATACATACAAACGACATCATGTCGAGCGCTGTGGTCGAGTGTTTCGTAAAGGAGAGCCGGTGTACCGGTGTAGGTGAGAGTGAACGGGCCACGTCATTTTAAAGTGTTTGTGATATAACCCTCAATCCTCTCTCTCTCTCCCCTTAAACAACAGAAACTGTGGACTGGATGGCACCTGCGTGCTTTGCTCAAGATGCTTTCATGCCAGCAACCACGAGAACCATACGGTGTTCGTGTCCATCAGCCCGGGATCAGGTGGATGTTGCGACTGCGGCGATGCGGAAGCATGGAAAGTCCCGCTCGAATGCGACATTCACAGTTCGCGAACCGCCTATTCGCCAGGACAAAAGTCAGCATCGGCCAAAGCCATGGCCAAGCACGTGCGCAAGTGCCTGACCACAGTGCTTGACTTTATCCTATGCGTGTTTTCATTGGCGTCCGAAGAAATCGCACTGCCGCAAACCAACGACGAAATCCTCCAGTGGGGCCGGAACGAATGCGTCATCTTTCGCCGAATGAAAGTGCCAGCGCGGACCGGGTTGGATAAAAAACGAAAGCAGCGGGCGCAACAGTCGAACGAAGACGACATGGATATGGACAAGGAGAATCAAGAAGAAGCGGTTGGGGCAAAGGTCGAGGACGACCTTCTCTACGCCTGCATTGCCTGGAACGACGAGACGCATTCGCTCAAAGATGTCTGCGAATCGGTCATGCGAGCCATACCCTGCGACTACGAGCGTGCGCGTCGCATTGTCGAAACGATCCAGACGCAAGGCCGAGAGGTGTTGGGTACATCGACCAATTTGGATGAACTCAGATCCATGGCAGCGCCCCTGACCAATATTGGCGTCGGTGTCACAATCAAGGCTGCGCGAGACGTGTTTCGCGAACAGGTATGCGCCGTACTGATCGATTGGCTCCGCGAACTGGCGAAAAGTCCGTTCCCGCTCAATCAGAACGGTACCATTCGCACCATCCTCTGCGAAGAATTCTGCGATTGTTGGGAATTGCCCCGGCCTTTGGCTATCTTGACCACCGGATCGCCGCCTGTGCGTCTCTTGTCCGAGGACGAGGAGGATGATATCGAGGAGTACAATATCGCCAGCGATGATACAATGATGAACGGGTCCGGGTCCGAGCAAGGTGAAATGCCGCCGCAGGAGGACGACGAAGAGGAGGATATCGAGATGGACGAGCCCGATGAAACGGCAGATATCGTGGTGCCTGTCATTGAACATATTGATCCCGACAATTACCCCATCATCTATCAGAATCAAAACGATATCGCAAGCATCGAGTGGGACCCGGCTCCCATGGTCAAGGATCATCGACGGCTGGCACACGAAGAGCAGAACTTTGCAGCGTCGCTCGACATGCCTCGTCAACAGATCCACGTCCGGGAAATGAATGAGACCCGCGCCTTGGCCTTGGCCGTCCAGCGTGAGTTTGAGAAGAAGCGACGGCTCGATTACTTTCTGCTGTACGATCTCCGTGTATGGAAGGAGGTGCGGATATCGTTGCGCGAACTGTACATCATGACGCTTGGATCCAACCCCGTCTTCAAGAAACGATTCGGTAAGCCATTCTTCTTCATTATATACATATATATTGCGTGACAATGGACTGTAACACGGAGAGCCAACTAGGCAAACGACTGGTGCGCAATTATGCACGATTGGCGGATGCGTTTCTGTTCCGAGACCGAGAGCCGGAAAGCGCCATCATTCTCTTTTCAGTGCAGCTCCTCACCGTGCCATCCGTATGCAGTCTGCTCGTCAACGAATACTACTTTTTCGGCCTGATTTGCTCGACGCTCGCCGCCTTTTTCACCACCGACCAAATCTACTACTTGCCGCCCAACGAGCGAGCCGATCTCCCCACACGGCTCAGTTGCGAGTCCCGTGCCTTCCGCACCCGTCGATACTTTAACGCCTTTCACGACCTGCGATACATCCTCAACGTCGATCTTCTAAAGCCATTGCTCGCGCAGGACCCGGTCTACTTGCGCCACTACCTGGATTTGATTTCGCTCTTCCAAGCCATGAATCCTCAGATATGTCAAAAGGACACCCACGTCGAATACGAATCCGAAGTGTGGGTCAATGCGTTCAATGTGACTCTGCAAATCGCCAAATGTTGTCGCTCATTCTCCGACTGCTACAATGCACTGTCCACCGATACGCCCGAACAGTCCGCCCAGACCTTGGTCCGCGCTATTGCTAGGATACTAAAGGCCATTGATGCATGGGGGGTGGGTCCCACCGAAGAAGGCATGGTGCCTGCCACAACCAACGTCAACTATCATACCGTCACCTTACCTTATCTGGGCGATCTGGAGTTGATCAAGTATGATATTTCCTCCGATCCAGTGTCGTTCCATCATCCGCTCCATTGGCTTTTGGCGGGCGTGCTAGAGTCGGCCGGCTGGTTGACTGATGAAGTTCTGCGACAGGCCGGTTGGTCTTCTGGTCTTGCCAATGCCGTCACCATGTTCAACGCTTCGGATAAAAAGATGTTGCCGCGTATTTTGGATTTCCCGATTCGTACCTTGGCATTTTCATCGCAGATCAGAGCCGGCGTGTGGGTCAGAAACGGCTATAACATTCGCAATCAGGTAATATGGCCCCATGCGCCCTTTATATCCAAAAAAAAGACTAACCCGCTGGCTCATATTAGGTGCACCATTATCGCGACATATCGCTTCGAGAGGCCACCTACGACAGCGACATTTTCCTTTTACAGTTCGCGTTCGTAACGATGGATCCCAGCTACGTCCTGGCAACGCTGATGGATCGATTCGACTTGACTGCATGGTTCGCCGGTGACACCGAACATAGTCAATACGACACTATGCAAGCGACATTCATGGTGGAAGAAATCCTCTATCTCCTCATTCTCTGCGTATCCGAACGAACCAACGCAACACACAAATCCATCCAAGACAAGATCCGACGCGAAATCATCCATCATCTGTGTCTCGGAAGCACGGTCTACTCTGAACTCGTCAAGCGCGTTCCCGAACGACTGACCGAACACAACGACTTTGACGGAATCCTCAACGAGGTTGCCATTTTCAAGGCGCCGGTCAGTTTGAACGATTCCGGCCGTTATGAACTACGCGAGCAATACTACGACAATGTAGATCCTTACTTTTGGCATTTCAGTCGCAACAATCGCGGTGAAGCCGAACTTGTGCTCAAGAACCGATGGAAAAAGGAGAATCCAGACAAGGATGAGAGCGCCTTTTTTGTCTTGCCGAAACCCTTTGAATGGGTGCAAGGCCCTTTCCAAGGATTGGAGCGTCTGCTCAGCTCACCCGTCCTTGTGCAAATGATCATTTACACGCTGCACAATATCCGACGCACCCGAGAGAGCCACAAGAGCGATACCGTGCTTGATGAAGTTATGTATTTGATCCTGTTGGCCATGTCAGTCGAAGACCCAAGCGAGTTTTGTCAGTATGCCACGGGCCGCGTATTCACCTTCGAGTCACCCGACGATGCCAGTGAGCAGGAAATGAGCTTGTTCCAAGTGCTGGTTCAGTATCGCAACGACGAGCACTACAAGGAAACGCATGTGCGCATCGATTGGATTCTTGAGCAAATGAAGACGCGCGGCGGCGAACTGGCACAGGCAGCCATCAAGGAGTACCTGGATGCGAGCCAAAAGCACGAACCGGCGTCCGAAGCAAGTACGCAAGAGTTATCCGAGGCAGAGCGCAAGAAGAAAGCAGCCAAGGAGCGACAGCAGAAAATCATGGCCATGTTTGCGCAAGCCCAATCGGCGTTCATGGAACAAAACGAAGATCTTTACGACGAAGAGGAAGAAGAACAAAACGAACCAGAGGAAATCAATACGGATGAAACACAGGTGGCCTCAGAGCAAAGAGTATGTGCGTATCCGACCGGCACATGCATCGTCTGTCAAGAAGATGTGAACGAACGCTCGCTTCCGTACGGAATGCTTGTTCTGATCCAAATATCCAACATTCTGCGCGAGACCCAGATGGACAACGCAGCCACGTTCAATGATATGGCTAATATGGGTCCAAGTCTGAATCGCGATTGGCCTGATCCCCAAGTGCCCAGCGGCGACAAGGATGAATCGTGTGGCAGTTTCCCATCTGACCACCACAAGGCCGGCCTTTGCGCAACCACATGTGGCCACTTGATGCATATGAAGTGTTTTGACGCCTATTGCACGTCCATCGAACAACGACACACCGCTCAACTCACACGCAACCATCCGGAAAATCGTCTTCGCAAGGAATTCACCTGTCCCTTGTGCAAGTCGCTCGGCAATGTTCTGATGCCCATCTTGTGGAAAGGCAAGGCCGAATCATACCCCTCGGTACTCGCCAATGCAGACGAAGAATCGTACAACCATTTCCTTCAAGCCGATATTCATTTGACAGCCGAGAAGCTCCAGTACGCCATCAATCCCTCACAACCACCGGGATACGGTGTTTGGAGTGCAGGTGGGGATATGCTGTTTGCGCCACGGCTCCCTTCTCTGCGCGGCGACAACAGCAGTTCGGGCGACAAGATACCAGGATTCTCCACGCTGCTTGGCCTTGCCGCGAACGAACAACAACAGCAACGACAAAACCGTCTCGGCCCTCCAGAAATGCTCTTCCGCTCTGCTGTGGGTGTGATCCCAGCAATCAGTTCGGCGTATACCCGGTTATTTGATGTCATGTCTGCCATTCTCGACATTTGCGGCTCTGAGGCAACGCGCAGTTTGTCAACTAGCATCAAGAATGTCGACACACTGTGGGGCGTTTTGGGATACACCATCACTGCCATTGAAATATCCACGCGAGGCAATGCCGCAAGCACCACGCTGTTCGATCAAATACCTAGTCAGGCACAGATGCTGTTGCGTGTGTTGAGTGACACGGTGATTGCCTACGCGAGTCTCATGTGTCAGAGCGATCAGCCGCATTCAGGTTCACGGCTATTCAACATTCCACCTGTATCGCATGACAGCAGCATCATGGTACAAGTACATACCGTTGCTGTTCAACGCATGCTTCAGCTGTTTGCGTCAGACACCGTGACAACAACCAACCAACAAGCAGCAGCTGCTCCGGATACCCGTCTCTATGACAACGCACCGCTGCTAACCGACGATCCATTCATGATCTTGTCCGAACTCTCGGTCCATCTCGTCCAAGTCACCAAGACAGATATTTATCCCTTCATGCGTGTGCTCCTGCTAGCCGAATTGACCAAGGCAGCCGTGGGTCTGCTGCAAGAAAGCCAAGTGCCGTATCCGGAACATCACCACGTTCCTACGGAAGATGCGGTTGCGGCGAGAGAGTTTGGTGCCTTGGTCGCAAGCAAGATCAACAGTCAGACACCCATTGGACCTCAGTTTGACAAGCTGTTGAAATCGTTTGCCTTGCCGTTCTTGCGTCGCACGCTGATTTTGTTGGTTGCCCGGTTTGGACTGATTGTGGACAACACAACAGACGACCAAGAGAACGAGTTTGACCAGCTGTTGCGTCTGTTGCATCTGCCAAGCTTGGCGACCTTGTTGCGCCATCAGGATACCGAGCAGATGGTGACGGGTTGGTGCAGTCAATTGGCCAAGGAAGCCGAGCGACGTGGAGAGCCGCAAAAGATTACGTTGGACTTGCCAACGCCACTTTCTCTGATACGATTGCCCACTCGATTGGATGCCTTGATGGATGAAAGTATGCGGCACGTATGCGCGCGGTGCCAAACAGTACCGACGGATCCAGCCGTGTGTTTGCTGTGTGGTACGTTCGTGTGTGCTCAAAGCTTCTGCTGTTCCGAAGGCGAAGAAGGTGAATGCAATCTGCACATGTTAGAGTAAGTCTTTATTGTTTCTGCTGAGGGTGTCAAACTCATGTGTATATATATCCATGCAGGTGTGGCGGCGAGATTGGTCTCTACTTGCTGATCAAGCGCTGCTCCCTTTTGGTCCTACACAACGAGAATGGGTGGTTCATGCAAGCACCGTACCTGGATGCACACGGTGAGGTGGACGAGGGATTAAGACGGGGCCGGCCGCAGTTCCTCAACGCGAAACGGTACGCGGACACACGCAAATTGTGGCTACAACATGGGATTCCGGCATACGTAGCACGGCAAATTGAAGCATCATATGATGTGGGTGGCTGGACTACACTGTAAAATAAATTGATATTTGTCTACTACATATCTACTACATCGCCTAATGAATTTTTGCAAACCAACGGATAAAAAAAAAGAAAAACAAGGAAACTATAAAGTAAAAAAGAAAAGATGTATATGACATGTGTAATGGTAGAGAGGGGTTAAGGGAAGTGGGTAACTCAGTAGAGTGCCGATTCGCTAGACACTTTGGTCATCAGGGTCGGGGAGCAGCCATTACTTGACGCAGTCGAATGGCCGTTCGCTTGAGGTTTCTTTTCTACAAAAGCCGACGAGAAGGGCGCAAGGGCATCGAGGGCATGATGGATTCGTTTGGTGAGACGAGCAACACACTTGTCCGCCAGCACGATTTCCCAAGCAAACTCGACGCCGTACATCAACTTGATGGCGTAGGCGATGTGTTGAGCCTCCGTTTCGCCCATGCCAATGTACTCGTCGACGGGGGTAACGGGCATGCGTTCCGGGTCATTGCCAAGGACGTTCTGGATCAAACGAAGCATGCAGCGTTGCACGGCATCAATGTCCTGCACAGATGGTGCCTTGGGTGCCACAATTTCGAACGCAGCACTGCGTGCCATCACATTGTGCTTGCCATCGTGATGGAAACGGAATTCATAGGTTCCTGTTTTCCATGGCAATTGAGCACCCTTGAACACCAATTTGCCTTCCGTAACACCTTCCTTGGCTTCAGTCCATTGCCAAAGTCCGCGAGAACTGATGTTTGTAATGTGTCGATGCTTGTTGGCCGTGACCTTGTAAACACCAATCCAGTCGCGTGCACTGTGGTTCTCGGGCGCCGTCCATGCCAATTGGATCGGTTGGCCGAGAGAGATGCCGCCCTTGACGTTGACATTGACAGAGTAACGGCTGAGATCGTATGTGCCAATGTTGTTATCGACCAAAGGATGAATGAGACGCGAACGAGAGGTTTCCAACAAGGTCTTGGTTTCCTCCAAAACTTCTTGCAATTTGGGACGAGCAGTTTCAAACATGTCGCCCACGGCACCAGCAGTTTCCTCGGCCGTCTTTTCCACCTTTTCCACCATTTCCTTCACAATGCGTTCGACGTTCTTGGTCGTGTTGACGGCGGCTTGCAATTCGGCAGTTTCACGAATCAACTTGCTGACTTCTTGTTGGAACTTGTCCGGCAAGGCGTTGGGAAGAGCAATGGCGGCTGACTTGAGTGTCTTTGTCAAACCGGCCTCCTTTCGGATCTGGCTGCCGTACAGCTTGCGCATATGCGGAGCCTCAACGTAGTTCAGGAACAAAAAGTTGGAGATTTGAGAAAACAGAGCGAGCACATAGATTGCCCAGCTGTTGGCCATCAGTGTCATGCCCCAGAAAGCAGCATGGCCGACAATCTTTTCGGGGTTGTTGAGGTATCGATAAATGCCAGTATACAACAAGGTGGATTGCTGGTCGTCAATGAAGAAATCGCCATAGAACCTGAACCACAATTTCCCATTGAGCTATTCCACTTTGCAACTGTCATACCAAAGAAACTTACCAGCCATAATCACCCAGTACTTCATAGATCGAGACTGACGTCCAGATATGCAGCGAAATGAAACCCAAGCCCAGCGTGTGTCGCAACAACGTGGTGCCATAAGTCCAATTGTTGGGCAACGAGTACATTTCCCAGCAGGCGACAAAGAAGGTAATGTAAGTCATACACAGCGACAGGTTGTAAATGCTCTTCCAGTTGGCGAAAGCCTGCTCGACACCGCCACCCCACTTGACAAAGTGACGCGTGAAAAACTTGTTCTTGGACTGGGCACGCAACAGACCGCCCAAGCCGTACGAATGGAAAATGCGCCAGAACACCGCTTGACCGATGGCGAAGGTGACGCCCGCCTTGCCGCCAATCACAAAGGGTGTGAGAACCGAGTAGATCATCAATGCAGCCGAAGCAAGATCCGTCGAACGACACAAGTCAAAGTTCTTGAACACAATCAGGTCCCGACGGAAATAGTACGAGTAAAAGTCGCGCGTGGCATCCTTATCCAGCGTCGAGTTGATATCGTGGGCATCTTCGTCGGATGTGGCAGGAACACCCGCGACAGGCTGGCGTTTGGGAAGCGTGGGTGGGTTGTAGGTCTTGTCGATGTCTTTTGGGGGGCCAATAAGCACATGATGCAACGCATTTCAATAAATAACAAAACTTACGAGGCGTCTCGACATAGACAAGGAACGCAAACTGCAAGGCATGGGCGGCGATGCTGACAAACAGAACGGTGTAGCTTGCGCTCATGAGCGACAAGCCATAGTAGCCGATGTAGCCAACGGAGTACATTGGATGAGGCGCCATTTCAAATACACCGTCAAAAGTCAGGGACTGTTCGATCAAGAAGAAGAAATCGCCCCAGTCTGTTAAGCACAAGTGATTAGCGTTTCACTCAATACACGCGTCATACTCATCTCCCTACGTACACCAAGCAAAGTCCTTCACAACACGCTGGGCGTCGAGCTTGACCCAGATGTTGAATAGGATCAAGAACAGGCCACCAAAGTAACGCATCGTGTCGCCCATGAAAAACGAGGTCTGAGGAGAGGTATTGAACCACGACAAGGCAAAGCAAATGTACGACGTAAAGTCGTTCATCAGGATCAAGTCGACCAGCTGGCGATAGAGCAGCCATGTGTTATACTCAAGCGGAGCGGTCTGCAGCAAAAAAATAGAGAGAGAGTTTGAGTTGACCCCACTCCTTCATGATCGGACATTCAAGAAGAAAAAACTCACCGCAAAGTCGTAATCGTCGCCCATCTTCATACTCAACTGCACCTGAAGCCATCGATACAGCTTGGGATTGGCTTCTTTGTCAAAGATCTTGTAATGCGTCGCCAGTCGCACCAGACCCTTGCTGTCGCTCTGGTACTTGAGCAACGCACCCAACCCGGCATTGTACGCCAATCGCCAGAACATAAAGATAAAGATGAACAGCGGCTGTTTGAACCACGACGGCAGGACAAAGTACAGGCCAATCTCGATGGCCATGGCGCCCAGCGTAAGGATATCAAAGAAACTCTTCTTTTCCTTGGGGTTCAAAAGTGCTGTCACCATGTCACGCGTGGCAGGCACACGGAACACTAAGCGCATAAACGCCCGTCATTACACCGCCGCGTTATCCAATCGAGCATATGCCCACTTACCTTTGCCGTCAGGTGTTTTGCCGTATGAAAAGCGCGTCGTCTTGTTCAGGTCTAAATCCACCGACGACGATGACGCCGAGGACATTCCCGATAACCGTCTTGACTTTTCCTCCTCAGAAGACGCCGTGTTGCGGTGTCGTATCTCCGTACTCATGTTTTTTTTTAGTTTATAATTTTAATTTCGCAATGAGAGAGATCTGGTTGAACAGAGCGGAAGAAGAGTAATCAGAAAAAAGGCGGCGCCCGCAAGTACCGAAGGTTCCAGTTGTTACACAGAACCAGGGCTGGACTCACGTGAAATCTCCACTGTGGATGTCCGCACCGTTTTACGAAACGAGAAGGGTTTCAAAGAGACTCCGAACGATGGGGTTGCGCCAAGTGGTGCTCGAACCTTCTTTGCCTATTTTCAACTTGCGCGGGTTGCATGAGGGGGTGCTTTCTCCATTGTTTTGCTTTCAAATTGACAGCTGAACGAGCATGGCAAATCACATGTCGACAATGTTTTTTCTGCAAACATACCACCTTTGAAAAAGAAAACGTGATTACGAAATCATAAACTCTATTGCGCCTATGATCGATGGACCCGTGGTCGGTTGCCTGGTGGTGCCTCACCCCATCGCAATCCACCTCCTTCCCCATCCTTCTCGCGTCAAAAGAATAAGGTGACGAACAAAAATGCGTCCACCTGTCTCGATTTAGTCGTGGAGCGATCCATTGGGCAGTCTGGTGCGACGAGATGAATAATATTCAACGTGCCGGTCGCAACGCGCTTGAAAATGGGCATCCACTATCGAATGATGATGCGTTGCAGTGGATAGCATCCCAGGTTTAAAGACGAGCTGCATAACTGCTAAACTGCCTTGCTCCCCGTAACATTGCGGCTCTTGTGCTACCATGCAATTGCGGCACCCTTGGACACCATCCACACCCAGAGCCCAGAAACCTGTCATAGGCCAAACGAGTTCATATCATCTATGTAGACAGCATTGGTTAGCTGGATCAAAAAGACACTGATAAATTTGGAACTGTATGCAGCTGTTACACCATAAACTAAGCCACGGTGAGCGTGATAAGCTTCATACGTATCTTCCCGCACCGCCCAACATTTACAATGACAGCTGCTCAAAAGCCCTGTCTCGATTGCGGCACACCCATATCTGTGAAAAAAACATCAGGACGATGCCCATTGTGTTATCGAAAACACTACCGAAAAGTGAAATCCGAGCAGCAACGATTGGACACGACGGACACAGGAAGCGTCGCCTCCACTGCCGATGGTCAGGAAACAGTTGCCAATGCTCAGGAAACGCCTGCGAAAAGGACTTGCAAAGATTGTGGCAGAAAGTTATCTTTGAAAAGGAAATCGTCTCGATGCAAGAATTGCAAGGTGAAACACAGCGAACGCAAGGCACGCAAACTACGCAAACTATCCGAACAGTCCAAGCATACAGAAGAGGAGGCTTCATCGGGCGATGACACTACGCTCCCAAAGTGCAGCGACTGCAACGAGATACTTGACTCTCCCACGGATGATATGCGCTGCGCACGGTGCGAAAAAAAGGCGGAACCCCAGGTACCTGAGCACTTGCCCAGCATTGACGAAGCGTCGGAAGCGGAGCAACCCAAAGAAGATCAACCGTCTGATGCCGAGCAACCCAAAGAAGACCAGCCGTCTGATGCCGAGCAACGGTCCAACGATAAGCTGGGATCCGATACAGAACAGCGACCCGATGAGCAGATATCCGCAGAACAGGAACAGCAATCCAAAGAGGACACGTCGATAAAAGAAGAACAACAATCCAAAGACGATCAACCCGAGGCAGAACCAATGTCATCAGAGAACGAGCGTGGAGAAACTCACTTTGCAGAGACGCAAGACTGGCGGAACAACAATAGACAAGAGTCGAAACACACATGCAGCGAGTGCGGCACGCCCATCCCGGAGAACTTTACGACACGTCTATGCTTACAGTGCGAAAAGTACTGTTTGACCGAGGAAGACACAGATGTCAGTGATAATGCCCTTCCGAACCCGTCCATGGGTAAACAACCGGTATGTCGCGATTGTGGTTCAGATCTTCCATACGAACATCATTCAAATCAATGTCCTTATTGTTATCACCGGCACCTTTCCAAGACAATGCCCAAAAACCTACCAAAGTGCACCACGTGCGGTACAAGAATACCCGAAAACTCAAAGGCTGGTCAATGCAAAGCCTGCTACAAGGCCGTCAACCTCCAGTCGCCGGACCCCGCCCCCCAGGACCAGCAGGCCCAATGCGATATCTGCGGTATGTCCATACCTGCCAACGGGCCAAGTGACTATTGTGTTCAATGCGACCGGCATTCTCCCAGTCCCGAGTACCTGGAAACTACCATCTATCCAGCCAATGGTAACGGACAACCAGCAAGATGCTCCGAATGTAATTCGACATTGCCTCTGGATTCGACCGCGAAAATATGCTCAGAGTGTGCAATCAAGCCTGTCATTGACGATCCTACACCCACCATTTCCTTTACACCCTCCGACCCGTTGACGTGCATCGACTGCCAACAACCAGTATCACCACCGGCGACTTCGGGTCGATGTTTCCCGTGTTTCCAAAAACTTTTGGTCCTGCAGAACGATGAACAGCTCAACGGCCAACCAAACAACGGCAGCGTCAACGGCAGCGTCAACGGCAGCATCAACAACGGAAGTGTGGACAATAGTAGCGTGTACAGCAGTTCCCAGCACAGTTGGCAAGCGTTACCGAAACAATGCACCAACTGCAACACAGTCATGCTCTCTAATACCTGGTCAGATCAATGCCAAAAGTGCTCTCGCAACCAGACAAACGGTGCCCATCCACACCATCTGCCTTATGGAAGTGTATTGCCAAAGTGCAGGGGATGCGGGTGTCCTATAAGTACAACCTCCAAAGGCTATCTTTGCGTCCGCTGTTTCGCCAGTAACGAGACGTTCGATCCTCGAACGAGACGAGACAGCTCAGTGCATGGTAACGTGTGTAGCCAATATCCCAGATAAAAACTCAAGCTCCCTCTCTAATGTAGTGGCAAGAGACCCTGTTATCGCCGCTTGCGGAATGCAGAACGAATCCTGGCATTGCAAATCGCTCACTCGAAAGATCGTATCTGGTATTGGCCTCGTGCCACTTGACATCAGCGTCGGCGGAAAGCAGGTCACCGTGTTGGTCCACCCTGACGCATTGTCTCATCTAACGGACTTCAATGAGGGCGAACCCGTCTCCTTTTTACCGCACCCAAACTATCCAGCGACCAAAGTTGACAAGCAAAAGCTCCACTACATCATCCACCCCGACCGATACACCGAGATCAATGAAGAGCAGCAAGAATTGCTGAGTAGCAGTTGGCAGAACACGCCAACAATCAAATACGCGGTAACAGATCTTCTATCGGGTTGCGTGATCGTTGCTGGCGAACAGGTCCTGAAAGTGCTTTGCCTGGAACCATACGGATATAAAGCGACTGTCGATATTCAATGGGAGCGCTTCGGTGAGTCTGGCAAAACGAGCGCGGGACAAGGCGAATTTGCAAATTGGTACGGTCGCTACGCCAAGATTGCTGTTGGTATCTTGGACGACATGCTGTTGATCGTCACTCTCGAAGGAACGTTCCTTGTGACAGCATCCGTACGGCTGGATAAACCGAACCCAATGTGCGATATCGGTCCGTTCACCCATGATTTCACACCTTCTCGGCACGCCAAAATATACATCTCAAATAAGTCTGCCAAAACCAGTCGGGTGCTGAACGACCATCGATTGTACAAGCACAATGACTTGATTCAACTTCGAGACGTCCGAACGAAATTTAGCAACAAGAGCACCTATCATCTCTGCCGCGGAGCAAGCTTTCATGTCCACAAGCGAAAGCTTTTGCCCTACACCCTATGGACATTGGCGGACGTTGCAGATGAAAACAACGCGTGGGAGATTGTCAATTCGAGGATCTTTCAAACGGTTGCTTTGAGTATGATCTATAACAAGTGTCAGCTGTACAAGGAAGATTTGGAAGCTTTACTCTACGGATGCAGCCAGGATATCGGGAAATACCTCAGGGCAATTTTGGATCTCTTCAAGCCTGGACATGCGTATATCCTTATCTTAAAAAATGCGGAATTGAACAAGATTCTGGAGCAAATCGCAATCTCCTTGGGACCTGCAGTTGACCACGCAAATGCAACGGTCAAGTTGAACATGCGGAAATACTTTGCAAAGGTAAATCTTCTTGGTCCTACCTGATCTACTTTCGCAAAGGTTGTTGACAAGTGTCCAAGTAGCTCCATAGCAAACAAGTTCAACGGAGAAATGCCGATGATCTGAAAGGTGACGAAGAATAGCGTCCGTGTCGGGTCGTACTTTTTGTCAAAGTTGAAGCTGCCTAGGACATTCGGGTCTCGAAGGCCTCAATGAGTTATAGTGCTTGTATATGTTTAACCGTTTTATTGCTTCCTACGTAATAAAGCTCCATTGTATATAGTTCGAAAAAAATGAGTAGATGGCTGCTTTTGATAGTGTGTATGATACTTCACTGCTGTAGACCCGTTCATATAACGATGGCGGTAGTACAACAAATGAAAACAAATAAGCCCAGGCGGGGTAACCCTAAATAGCAACTATGTACGACATGAGGCGTTGGCTTTGACCTCGCCTTTTATAAACGCGGCTCTTTCGCGCTTTTTCTTTCGACTTTGCTTTGCACTTTCCGATCAAGCTTATTCGATGGTAATCCAAGAACTGTCCGTCACGGCGAGAAATGAACACTATGGGAGATTCGCCACCACGTCAAAATTAATCGCCTCCCTGGTTTCCGAAGGGCTTGCTTCCGGTTACTTTATCCAGGACGCGCCGCATGAACGCAATTCTAATTCTGTTGGGCTTTGCTTGGTGACACCTCTTCTTCAGCCAGATACCACGGGCCTTTTCAAACTTGACGATGTATACGCTGTTATCCCCCTGCGTGGCCTTCCCGAACTCAAGGACACCGCAAGCAGTCTGAACGGGATCAAATGCCACCACATTGAACTTGTGTATCCTTGGGATATGCTGCCTCATATCTACGGTCCGATCCCAATGGGTGCCGCCGCAACTGAACAGATATCAACGAGTCTTATTGTCAACGGCTCGGACGACATCCATCGGCAAGTCAGCAGGATCGTCTCCAAAATATTTAAACACGAAAATGACCAAAGTCTCATGCTCACGGATGACTATGATGCAGTTGATCTCTGGAGTCGATTTGTCCAGGCATATGGCGTGGATGAAAAACCGGCCACGGAATTTGCAGAGGATTTCGCTACATCGATGCTCTATCAAAGTATGTTATCCAGTTAGGACATTCTGCGTTTTCTTGAAAGCTACCATATGTTTACGATCCTGTTTTGATTATCATAGCTTACCAATATAACCATCCAAAGCCACTGCCATCGCTTCAGTCATCCTCCGTCGAGTGGGAGCAATCGATCATTGAAGGACATCCGTTTATACCAGTAATGTAAACATGAAATTGCTCGATCATAGTAATGCTAAAGATATAGAATAGTTAAGCAAATATCCATCAGCTGTACTCCCTATGCAACCTCTCGCACCAGACCAATATTCGATCGACTTTGAGCGGCCCAAAGTTCGTCTCGTGGCAATTCCTAGAAAGCATATGTACATATACGGAGATGTTGAAGATACTCTTGCTCCAGTCATCAATGCTATACTGGCAAAAACAGAGGACTTTGAGGAGCAATACTTTGACTATTTTCTAATGCCAGTCCATCATATGCAAGTCGCAAATATTCAAGAAAAAGTGCCTGAGGTGTTTGTTTTGCCTAAAGAAAACCATGTGGACGCCTACGGTCTCTCATCTCTTCGCACGGTGGCTATCCCTGGCTTACTCCACAACGCGACACTGAAGCTTACATTCGGTTTGCGGATGGGAGGTGCCATTCGAGCAATTCAATCTATACAAATCTATGCAGCTACCACGTTCTCTTTGCGTGTTGTGCCATATCTTTCGTACAATCGCGATATTCTTACCATACAAGTTGAACAAGGAGGTGCTATTTACAACCATCCCCAATACCGTAGGACCATGAATGACTGTAGTTTCATTCTTCGCACATCGATGGAATATGGCACAGCATCCAGTGACGACGTCTTCATCGTTACTGGCGCACTGATGGAAAAGATTCAAAGACCTGACACGGACGAGACACTTGTCTCGCACGCATGGAACCTTGATACGGAAGAGAAACGTGCACATTTCTTGGGCAGGTGAAATTTGTCTCCTACGTAGTAATATAATGCAGCGAGTTGACATATTTTGGACGTACTAGGTACATTGCGTTATATCTTGAAGCATTTGTTCCACCATGTCGCGACAATGGGGTCGTCTTTGATGCTCATGGACAAAACACTATTGCACGCTTTGACCGATCGACCGGAGCACTGAAGGGATTTTTGATCCGTGATATGGACGGCGTCCTTGTTCAACGCGAGACATTGAAGGAATCTTGCGGAATCGACTTTTTTGTTGATTCGTTCAACTCGGCTACCTCAAAGGAACATGCTTATGCTTTTTTCTATTTTGTATCCATTGAAACGCATCTCCAATGTCTCATACGTATCCTGGGAATGCATCACAACGGACGAGGATGGCAGATGGTCCGTACCCACCTTTCTAATTTGCTCACTCCAGGACACCCAATGTATACATACCTGTTGGAGCAAAAAGAGGTACTCTCAATGTGCTTCATACGCACAAAATTGGAAAACGCCTATAATGTGAGATATCCTTTTGTTGCACCATCCGCTTTACTAATGAAAGCAATGTAGGAAATATTCAGAACAAGATCAAATTTACTCTTCCGTAGTTCTCAGAAATAGTAAACATTCCTTCAGGACGAAAGTAAAGCTATACGTTTCTGACACTAGCAGGACATTAGCGAACCAAGTCATCCGAGAACCCAAGTGTCAATTCCTATAGCAAAAACCATGGATGCCTCGCAGCAAAATATAATATAACTTTTCGACAATGTATAGTTTCATCCAAGTTGGTGCCATGGATTCAATCACTGTCGTTCATCGTATATATGTTATCCTACTCGTTAAATACTATGATAATGTCCGAAAAACTTTCTCTCTGCCTACCTTTTTCCGAGCATCGGTGCTAGGTTCGTTGCCTTATGTGTGGTGACGACATACTCCAGACCCAAGATCATTTCTAACTTTCCCAGTCCTGATACCGTCTGCTGTTGTTCCATTACGCGGACTTCCGTAACTCAAGGGCGCATCAAATACTGCAAACGGCATGGCATACCATCCAATTGGAATAGTGTATCCTTGGGATATACTGTACGTTCTTAAGGGTCGCATCAAAAAGGTACATTGATTTATACCTTTCAACCCTTCATTCCACTTTGTCGCGACAACGCGGGAGCTATTTGATGCTCATGCGCAGACACTGTGGTTCGATTGGATCGAGAAACCGGGAAACTGAACGGGTTTCTAGTTTGTGACATTGATGAAGTTGTTGTTCATCCAGAGACATTCCGCAAGACCTAGGGGAATTGATATTGGTATCCTATCATACAATACTGCCGATTCGACGGAAAGCATATACGATTTTTTGTACTTTCCATTTTTTCCCATTGTGTCTTATACGAGTTCTGGATATCTTTCACAATAAACTTGGATGGCGCATGGTTCGACAACATATTTGGAGCTAATTTTGCCAGATGACCCGATGTAGGAGTACTTATAAACCAGAAAAGATTCAGTCGCTCTGTATGCGTAACATGCTCGAAAGTACCTTGGCCAATATAAGCCAGCGCGGTTCAGCGTTTACTAAATGTTGTGCCTTTCGTCCTGTCTTTAGGCTGTATACGAGTGGATGCCAAACTCGCTTTATTGTGACTAGGACACACGACTTGCAATCATAAGAAAAAGATACATGAATTATGACAAGTGAAGGTTGCATAGCGACGGTGCGATCAAAAGTTTCATAGTTACGTTAAAAAGCCGCCTGGACTGTCTTTTTTTTCCAGTGGCGGGCTAACGAAAATTTGACAGTTCTTGCAACCTACACATACACACGTAACAATGGCCAAAGACAAGAAGGATAAAAAGATCAAGAAGGAGAAGAAGGTTACCGCAATGGACGTTGATTCCGACACTGAGGATGAATCCATAAAGTTTATCTCTCCCATTGCCCACCCATTGGCGGAAAAGAAATTGAGCAAGAAAGTGTTCAAGACCGTCAAGAAGGGTAAGGAAAAAAAAATCGTGTATTGATCTCTAGAAATCAGCCTATACTAAATGACCCAAAGCCAGCAAGGTTAAGCACGTGCGTCGTGGTGTGAAGGAAGTCGGAAAGGCTATTCGCAAGGGCGAGAAGGGTTTGGTCGTTATTGCGGGTGACATTTCGCCCATGGACGTGATCTCTCACTTGCCTGTTCTGTGCGAGGACCACAATGTGCCATACATCTTTGTTCCTTCCAAGGAAAAGCTGGGCGAGGCTAGCCAGACCAAGCGCCCCACGTCCGTGGCCATGATTGTGTTGGGCGGCAAGAAGCAGGATGCCAAGGCTGCCGAAGACTACAAAGAACTGTACGACGAGTGCTACTCCACAGCAAAGGAATTGGTACGTGTGTGTGTGTGGGCGAAAACGTATAGCCGAGCGCAAACTAACATCCATGCATAGCACGAAAAGCTGGTGTACTAAGCTCCCGTCATTTTTTTTAATTGCATCTGATCCTTTCTATCTCTCTTTATCGCGTATACACACTCTGCATTCTTCTGTAAAGAATAAAACGTTTTGTTCATAGTCCATGATTTACATCTGGCATGCGGTGGTTACACACGCCCTCATCCAATTTCCACATGTCGTGACCAGCGAAATCAAAGAGTGCGGACTCTCCTGTTCGAACACGTTTCTCTTACCCATGGCCTCCAATCAACCCGTCCATTCCGTGTTGTTTGATAATCCAGCACCACAAGGAGGATACTACGACCAACAAGCCGCCGGGGGTGACGGACTCCAGTTTTACGCATCATCCTACGGCGATCAATACAGTTCATCATCCTACTATGCCAGTCCGCCCACAGGTGCCACCGGCGAAATGCGAAGTGCCGGCTACGATTACCAATCTGGATCATTCTGGAGCGCGTTTGGGACTGGTGGATTTGCAGACGAACCACCTTTACTGGAAGAATTAGGAATCAACTTTGAACACATTAAAACCAAGGTAAATGAATGGCACAACCTATCGAACGCGTGTTAGTAACGCACAACTTACAAAAAAAAAAATGAAATAGAGCCTTGCGGTGCTTAACCCATTCCGTGTGGTTCCCGACACGATCATGGATGATGCGGATTTGGCGGGCCCGTTGCTTTTCATGCTCCTGTTTGGCGTGTTTCTAATGTTATCGGGCAAGGTACATTTTGGATACATCTACGGCGTGGGCCTTCTCGGCGTGGTATCGATCTTTTTGATACTGAACCTGATGAGCGGCAACGGAGTCGACTGGTCGCGAACGGCCAGTGTGCTTGGTTACTGTCTGTTGCCCATGGTGATGCTGAGCGGTTTCAGCGTTGTCTTGCCGCTGGGAGGGTTTGTGGGCCTCGTGCTTACGGCAGTCAGCATCTTGTGGTGCACGTTTTCTAGCTCGGGCATGTTTACAAGTGTGCTTCATATGAATGAGCAGCGGTTCCTGGTTGCATACCCCGTCGGTCTGTTTTACGCTAGCTTTGCATTGATGACCGTGTTTTAAAAAGACTACCCTAAATCAACTAGAAGAACACAGCCCTCTTCTTTGTATATAAACCCTCTCTCCATACTTATTGCCACGCAAACCATATACTTTTGCGGTCATTTATTATGTTTTTTTGGCCGTGCTTGTTATACTTATGTGGTAGTGGTGAGGAGGTCAGAAGGTGTGATAACTATGTGAAGATAACTTATGGAACTTATGGAAAAGCAAGGTCCTCAAAGGACAGGTTTTCGCCATGCGGTTTGGTCTTTAACGAGTCCAGATCAATGAGATTCTTGCGTTCGGCGTAGAGCGACTTGTATGCGGATTTGATGGTGACTTCTGAGACACCTGCGACGACGGCAATGTCCCTGGTGGACTTTGGTGTGCGATAGAGATACGAGACAAGGTAAATACAGGCAGCAGCGACGGAGATGGGCGACTTGCCAGCGAGGGTGCCCAGTTCCTTTGCCCGCTTGACCAGATCCACACCGGCTTTCTGAACATAATTGGGAAGCTGCAAGTTCGAGCAGAATCGAGACATGAGATCCTCCGAGTTCATGATAGTGGTGTTGGTCTGCAGCTTCGCCTGCAACGACTTGTAGCAGCGTCCAATCTCTTTCTTTGGCACCCGAGTCAAAGCGCAGATTTCCCGGAATGTGCGTCCCACCTTTTCTTGTCGACACGCGATAAAGATGCACGCCGCAATGATCGCATCACTCGACTTGCCTCGCAATAGCTTCTCGTCCTCCACTCGCTTATACAGCTGCTTGGCCGTGTCGCTGACGATCTTTGAAAGTGAGATGGAGTCGCACATGGCACTGATTTCCTTATACGCCTGCACAAGGTTGCGCTCGCCCTTCACAGCCGTGGCTCGACCATGCACCTTGTTGAGGTCTTTCGCCGCGCCTGTACCACCATCCCTTCGCGAAATTACAGTGTCCAGCTGATTGCCATCCAGCAACGGGTTGGCTGCTGCGCCGACACGAGACGGGTCCTGTTGTGGGCATTGGGTTAGTAATATTCTACAACTATATGGGCCTTTGCAAGCATTCTGACTACAAAAGAAAAAAAGAGGTCATACATCTCCCTCATCATTGGCAAATGTACGCCATTCCGATCTTGTATCAATAATGCGATCGCCCAGAACTAAACCGCAGTCGCCGCACACTAAATCGCCAGAAGCAAACTCCTCAACAATGTGCGGTGGGTTCAAACGACAATCAGGACATGTGAGCCTGACATTCAAGTTCGGTTGGAACTGTTGCGGTGCTTGATCCTTTTGCTGTGGCTCTCGCAAAGGGAAAGGGATATTGGTGGTCATTTCCAAGACTCTCGAATTTTTTGCTTAAAATTAAAGTGAAATGAAAACGACAAGGCCTTTCTAGACTGCGGAACAGCGCTTTTCTACTTTTCAAGACGGTTTGCAGCAATTTCATTGGTCCAGTTCCGTTTTATTCATTCGCGTCGATTTCCATGCGATCTTCTACGGGCTTGTCTTTGTTTCTGGGGCGGCGCAGAGTAGCAACCAGCGCATCGAACCGGCTAAAGTTGTTCTGGTCCTTTACAAACGCCTGGTGCGCCTTTTCTTGCAAGTGCTACACAAACAAGGGTTACAAAAACGAAGCCATGTCATACCCGTCGCATTGTGCCGTACCTCTTTCAGGTTGCTGTACCGCTTGTTGCAGTTCTCGCACCAGTGCATCTCCTGCTCGAGCTTCCTTTGTGCCAGCGCCTTCCGACGGTCTTCCTGAGGCTTGTCTTTTTCCTTTTCCTTGGCGTCGGCTGTGTCCTTAGCGCTGGCCGTCTGGTTCATGGCTGCCGTTTTCAGCAGTGGCCGTGATTTTCCGTTCGCGCGACTGTCGACCATGCGTCTGTCCAGCCTTGCCAGACATTCGTCCTGGTTGTTGTCCATGTAGACTTTGGTAGTGGATTCGGATGTGGATACGATGCGAGAGGTGGCGAGGATCCGCGTGCTTCGAGAAGGGGCATTTACAGATTGTGAAGGGCAGATGCCGGATGCTTTTAAATGGGATGATGAATGCTGGGTGGTGTTGTTTGGATGGCGTGCGTCGAGGGGTGTATTCGAAGGTATCGCGGCTTTGGATGAGTCCAGCAACGGCTTGGCAAACAGATGCTGTTGCGCGCTTGCTTTGGCAGGTTGCTGCGACAGAGGACGAGCATTTTCCTTATCCTCCTCCTTGGCTTGCCCTTTGACGGGCTGTGAGAGTGGCTGCTGCGGTGGTCGCGGCGGCATGCGGGTGTACGGTGATTTACCTGGTGGAACGCTTTTCAGATACGGCGCTTGTTGCCATTGCGCGTATTCCTTGACAGCGACCGGCCGATGGACACCGCGCATGTCTTCCACGGAGATATAATAGTGTTTGAACGGCACAAATTCAGGCCTCGCCGCCTTTGCGTCCGTCCGATTCGACGTGCCACCGTGATTGGTACCCACCCCAAACTTCTTTTCGTCTTCCAATATTCTTCCAATGGCCTTTCGGTTCGCGCGATGACCGATCCGGTGACCGTGCACCATGCTCTGGAGTGTCTTGTTCATATCTAAATTTCGTTCAGCAAAGCGTCCCTGCAAACCGCCCAAAAGCAACTCACAGTCGAGACTCCATATTTTCATGTTCCATTTCATCGCATTGGCAATAATCGTATCGTTCGACCGTGCGTTTTCTCCCGAGGCCGTGAGTTTGCCTGGAATGGGTTTGGTCGTCACAACATGCGTGCATTTACTAGAAAAGAAAGCTTCGACAGACTAATGCGCAGCGTATGAGTAATTCCATGGCTTGTCCAAAAGAGATGGCTTACGGAATCAAGAAGCGTTAACCGATCCCGTATCTTCTTTTGCTGCTGGTCATCAATGTTATCCAGGTAGAATTTGTACTGAGAGAATTGCTGTCCACTTATGGAATCGGGAACAGTTGTGGCAGCCGGTGGTGTGTTTTCATTAGGTGTGGTGGGAGCAAGAGCTGCGCGAGTGCCGTCAATAGGTCGTTCCATTATATGGCGTTGTACGGTATAGTCGATGGACACACAGGAGCATGCACACTCACAAAACACACAGGGCGCGTAAAAAGGGAAGGTCGATTTGCGTCGGAATCGGCTCGAAAAAATATTTTGTTGGCATGGTCCCACCGCTAAAAAGGAGCAGTGTCGATCAGTTTCCGCGTGGAGAGAAACATCAACTGCTAATACGCTATCCTTTGCCCAGAATCCTTGTCGCATGCATGCTTTATCCAACACACTCCTCTTCCAGAGCCGCCTGATTCATAGCCTTTGCTACCAACCTGATTATTTCATGATATCTTTTGCGCATCGTAAAGAGACTACGTATGACATTGAGACGCATTGACTTTTAATTACGTGGTAGCTACTTGAAAATAAGCTATTGCTATCAGTCTACTTTGACCTACATTAAGCAGCAGAGCTCTTATTACCAAAGTATAGGCCAGCTAGTTCCCGCCAGCTTTACCAGTAATGCGTAGCCCTTTGATATGATCACCTATTTGCAATCTTTGGTCGCTCAACAATCTGTGTTAATCAACAGCAATAAAATTTTACTTCATAATATTTGATGTCATCAACACCTTGAGGTGAATACCGCGGGTTGATGCTAACGAAGATTTACCGTAGTTCCCATCTTGTAGCAGACTTGGAAATTTCAAGTCATTGATCTGATTATTAGCACTACATTCTATCCATTAATAATAACATAATAGGTACATATTCTTTTTATAAATAAGTAACAGTCAGTCTTTTTCTGGGTAGAAAATGTTAAAGTGTTACGTTTTTTCTTTGAACATGTGCTTTTTGGGTCGAAAACCCATTTTTTTTATTGTATGGATGATGATATCTTTGTACGGCCGTACATATTATACCAACGATGAGATGAGAGGTGGAGCAAAGAGAAGTTTGAAAGTGGGAAAAGTGAGTGAAATGAATGCAAGATATTCTTGCTTTCTGTATGTGCTTATGCCATTGTCAGACGGAGATCAGGATGATTGACTGACAACTGCTCAACGCGGTAGTCACCTTATTTTGCTGTGAACGTATTAGCAAACGAGTCATTGTATATCGATAGCATCGGTTACACCTACTTTCATAAGCACAAGCGTAGCACCAGCTTCCTGAGAAGTAGCATCGGTGGCGGGAGCAATAGTTTCTATCAATGTCGGGGCGACTGTTGCAGACATTGGATCTATCGGTGCCATCGGTTGCATAGACACCATGCTCGGCGGAAAAGTTGGCTGCAGTCATTGTCCTTGTGGTAAGATGAGCAGAGAGGTACGGCCTTTCCAGAGAAAAAGAGGACCCTTTATATAAAGAAATGTGAGATTACAGTCGTCAATAGGATATAACCTACTAATGTACCCCAACTCTTTCATTGTTCTCTTCTGACAACTATCCAGAATCCCTTGGATCGTGCTATACCATTGGTAAAAAGTGCCCAGCTTGCGCTTTTTGTGGCCATTAGACTCACAGTCAAGCATCACCTTCGCTCTTGTCATCGAAAAGCCTACGCAATGTCTTGATCCTTTCTTCATTCGGCGACAGATACTACCAGGAATACGTAGCGAAAAAATGAGACTAGCAACACTTTTGGAACGCGGTTAAGTAATTGCGCCAACAGAGTATCTCTACTACAATAATACGTATATTGACTTGTGAGTACTTTAAGCTATTCAAATAAAGCTCAAATGTTTACTCATGACAGAAGAAATTAAACGCGGTGACAGCTCAAGAAGGTAGGCTTGGTAACAAAAAGTTATCTTGCTATTAGCACAACATGTTGCTAATACTGGTAAGGCAAAGTGGGATGATGAGCTGATAATGCATACGCAATTGATGCTTCTGCAGGCATTCTTTATCATTGGGTTGCTTCTTGATCAGTTAGCCATACTTTACATACGAATTTTCTCTGCTTTTCCTTGTTGTATATTTACGAGTGATAACTCTCTGGAGAACTTCGGTTTAAAAGAATAGAATGGAGGTATGTCTTACAATTTCTTGTCTAGTTCTGTTAATAAGATGACAAAAGGAAGAGAAAACAAAAGCAGGCTGAAATTAGAGAATCATTAGCTATGAAGAGTATTAGATAGCTTAAGAATCTATGTCGTTCTATATCCAGCGTAATCGGGCCCTTGGATCAATTGAATTGCATAAATGTTACCAGCGATAGCTTAAGAATAATCACTTTACTGTGTTTGTTCCTTTGCTCTCTTCTTTCATAAATGCGTCCATAAAGGACCTTATGGATTTCACAAACTTCTCCATCTTCAACTACACTAACCACTTCGCTTATCCTTCGGAATTTCAAACAATAATCAGCAGCTCAGAAGAGAACCGTAACCTTATCTAGGAACAGGAACACCAAGAGCCTGGTCAGACATGTAATGCTGGAATGGCTCATTGATCGTTGGTATCGGTGTACCAAGTGGAGCATAGAAACAAGTTCCGTGAGGCAACACCAGCCTTTTAGGACGGGGTAATGCCCAAGTTTCTTAGGAACGCGGTGCCGAGCCGTCACGGATGACGCAACTCGGCCCTGTATTACAGACAAATAGCACGCGAAGAAGAGCTGCATCATCAGAAAAGAAAGAAGAGAGCACCTTTTACGTCACGAGGAGCAGCGCCAGTTCTTACTTGTGCTGACATTGCTCGTGGAGGCGTAGGATAATACGAGAGACCGCATTCAAGCAACGCGAGGAGCGTTATAACGAAAGTCGGTCTGTGTGATCTTGACCTCCCAACCCAATTTTTTCGTCTTCTTTTATCGTACTCTTCTCTTTTAATTACAATATAATAGTAACTAACCGAAAATTAATGTCACTGACTATAAATATCAACAAACACTCACAAGATGGCATAAGGACTCTGCCAAATTGGTTTCAATGACCAAAGTCATAATTCCGATTCTCCGAGGTACAGTACCATATTTGACGTTAGGGGGTCGCTTGAAAAACTGGCAACCAGGCATGCCCTGTTCATGCGAAAATATCGGTCAGATCAAGCTTACTTTTTAGATAAACCTTCTTCTGTATGTCGCGATATTACCTGAAGCTCAACCAATAGGCCTAGATAGCAATGTGTTTTATATATCTCGACACTTCGATCAAATTTGATCCAATCTTTACCCGGTTTTGTCTCAAAAATGCCTGTGGTACTCTCATTCATGAGTGATCAATTGCAAATCGAGGCGCCCGACAAAATAGGTACGGTCGATGACCGCTTGGTTCATGGCAGCATGAATGTTTATTCAGGCTGTACTTTCGTACAAGAAGCCAATAGTTAATTGATGAAAAGACATCGTACACCCTGACAAATACAGAGACTACGATGCCTTTTTCGGCGACATAAGCGGGGCTTTAGATTGGAATCAATGGATCATGAGAGTAGCAAAATATTGCGATTCTACTCATTACTGTAAACCAGACAACCACACTCAATTCCTCTCATCCTGGTGCCACTCTCTCTCACTGAAGAATGCGACGAGTGTGATATAATGGAAACTATATTTAGCAATGTGACTGAGATGCTAGAGGATGGTCTCTTTGTTGGCTATAGCTACACTTATTCCTCTCAAGTTGCAAGAAAGCCGATTGATGGGTCCTTGTACAAATTATCTGTAAGGCGTTTTTCAAACACTTCCAGAATTATGAGACGCGCATGACTTTTGTATTAAAAAGCAAAGTAAACGTCTAGTATCTGTATCTCGCTTTTACCCGTGTACAAAAGCGCAGGTACTGTTCATGCGCTTTTATATGTCTATATATTCAAATCGCACTATTTTTACCCATACATAACCACGAAACTTTTCCAATTGAGTAAAGTTTTCTCAAGCCAAAAGAAAGCGCATATCACTATTATGTTTCTGCGCATAAAGTCGTTAGCCATAGCCCGCTAAAAGATATAGATGCTTCAAGTATGTATGATAATGATCCTTTACATTCAGCACCAGTAGCAGCTGCTGCAGGGACTTCTATGATACAATATGCAGTATAAGGTCAAGACAACGAATCAAACACGGCGACGACCTTAAAAAAAGGCGACATGATAACGCAAAGTTTGCTCGAAGTAGATAGAGAATTGAAAAGTACATGCAAATCACAACAAAGACCACCCCGTCGGCCAGAATATGTGCTTGCAGAAACTATATATAATACATGTCCTATCAAATACGACAGCATCTACTAGAAATTAGCTACGATGTCTTACGCGTAATCTAAAAGCATAAGTATGAGAGGTTAAAAAGTAAATACTGACTCGCTACGAATTTGTTTACATACATACATTACTTTATCTATCCCGTCGCCTTCAAGTTGTTTGACCCTCTTCCAACTGATGTCTACATACTGCGCGTCCGTTTTGACTTGAATAATAAATTGCATACCTAGAAGATTTCAGTATGAAGATATACGACTTAAGTGAACTATATTTATTCTTATGCGATTTTTTTTCGCTATGTACCACTTTTATGTATGATGGGCATCATAACTTTTGCATAAGGTAATGTTTAGTTACTTGTTTCGTTGTGCTACCTTATGCTGCTGGATCATCGGATTCCCAAACCTGTAGTTTGAGTTACACACGTCCGTGTATTTTGCACCACCTCCTTGTCATCGCTGGCCCCCTTTTGCACTCAGCCTGTGGTTTCATTCATGGATTAATCCAAAAACAGTAAGCTCTTTCCGCTCTTTTTTTCTTAATACGCAAGCGCCACTTTTTATATAAAATAATTAGGAGTAGTAAGTATGATCGTCGAAGCTCCTATAAGATTCATGCAAAGTATATTTAAAGTACAAAGCAATTGAATCATTTCTTGGGATAATAATAAAGAAAAGAAATTGGTTTTCGCAAATGTCGGAAGCGACCATGTCGCACCAAAACCAAGGTTGCCATGTTGAAGATCCTGTTGGGATGGGAGATATGCAGTGTAACCGAGTACTACAATCTTGCCAATGTGACGTTTTTACCTTTAATTCAGCATTAAATTGGCATGTCTGGCAATTAACGGAGAACATACCGATATATTATCGAGAGTTACAGATGATAAACAATTCATAGTCATACGTATACGCACGCAAATGAGGTCAGAGGTTTTCCAAAGGTCAGCAACATGAAGAATTTATTTGCATAGATTGGTAAGGGATTGTGTATCATATATGCCCATCCGGTTGGCGAACACTGGAAAATCAAGCAGCTTACTGATTCTCTAAAATCCACTATTACGTAATACCACTTTGAAAGATGCGCGGCCTGCATCTGAAGGTGATAACCATCGAACGAATTAAAACGTTGGTGTTGCAAGTTTATGCCAAGCGCATACTTCTCTTAAGATCTTGGATTTAAATAAAGGTTACATCGAAGAATATTACTGACAACGACAGAGGCTCACTTTCCGCTTTCGGGAAAAATCATTGGATACAGCATGATATATTAGCAAAAAGCAACCCCGCGAAAGAGCATTGTACCGCAACGTGTCTGAACACCAAATTGTGCCGAGCCGAAAATTCGCTGACCTGCGCTCCATAT
Source organism: Fennellomyces sp. T-0311 (assembly GCA_025266875.1). Classification (NCBI taxonomy): domain Eukaryota; kingdom Fungi; phylum Mucoromycota; class Mucoromycetes; order Mucorales; family Lichtheimiaceae; genus Fennellomyces; species Fennellomyces sp. T-0311. Next base: position 794,407 of record JALLLT010000017.1, read on the forward strand.
ACAATTTAGCATTTAAACTTTCCACTTAGCGCATCCATGTACGCTTTTTTGTAGTTTTGCTGGCTAAAGCATCAGCAGTAAAATAAAGTATTTCAGGGAGCCACTTTATACTTTTATGATGAAGAAACCATAAGGTTATAGTTTTAAGCTTCTTTATAACACAGTCCATCCTTTTGCAGATGTGGTGTGATGATCGCCACATAAACCAACCGATCATCTGTTTTACTCCCCAGAATATGTGTGGACTTTAATTCTGATTGGGTGACAGAAAGCGTGGTCTCGGACCTGCAAAAGCATGATTTCTTTCGGTTGAATCCCCCGGTAACCATAAACCGGAAGCCGCTGACTTCTTCCTTTTGTCAAGACTGTGTTACACGTGAATGTAGTTGCTTAAACACATGTAATTATAAAAATATATATATAAACAAATAGTGAACTACCTTGCCGCTGTTCTCAGCGCTTTATAAAGGGGATCGTTGCCATGCTTTCCTTCTCTATTGCCAGGTAACCAAAACTGGAGCTGGGCCCGTCAATTTTGATACGTCCAAACTGCACGCAAATGTACTACCATGAATGTCGGCCGATGACAGGGCGGAGTAGAAACGGCGCATGTTCATGGCCATTGCACAACAGCAGGAGCAAAAGATAGAGCGATAGACGGTAGCAAGATGCGTTGGACGATGAGATGAAGGGGAACGATGAAAAAGGAAGGAAAGTGGTTGGGCGAGACTTGGCTATTACAGGCGCGTGCCACGAAAAAGAACAAGCCGAATCTTTCAGCATGGTGGATGGCAAAAAGAGCCGCTAAAGGCAGAAAAAAAAAAGAAGCTGCAGCAAACGAGCTCCTGCAAAAGGCTTTTTAACCTCTCTCTCTTTTACTTTTTTGCAAGATCCCTTTTCCTCATCTCATTCCTTTCGCTTCCACGCTTTCCTTGAGCACACGTTTTCCCTCTTCTCTCTCCCCTCGCGATCGCTTGACGGGCGTCATTCATCTTCTTACACTCATTCACGAAAACAGGGGCTTGCCCTCGTTATCACTTTAGTTTTTTTGGCGCACCCCTCTCTCCCCCGACCACCATGCAACCGGCACACATCGATTCGCCTATTGCTACGGATTCCGTAACGAACAAACCCCCTTCACAAAAAGCTTCGTTGTACCACACATGTCGAGCGGTGTTAAACGGTCTAGCCGCCGTGCCTGGCTTCGATATCTATCTTGCCATGGATCCCGAACACGCCGCCGACGATCCGCCCAAAAGCAACGATCCGCTAAGCAAACTATGGTTTATATGCAGACAAGGGGCAAGTCTATGCCTCCTCTTCAATACCCTAATGCCCGAGAACGCCATTCAGCTCCAGCAGCCCAATGGTGATCTCTTGAAACCCAAGGCATGCGTCTATCACTTTATTATTGCCTGTCGCGACCATCTTGGTCTGGATCAGGATGGCTTGTTTACGGTGACGGACCTCTATCAGGACGACACGAATGGATTTGTCAAGGTTCATTGCGTCTTCTTCGTGTTTTTTCTTTCTTGGTTATTAACTGCCTATTAGGTCGTAAACACCATGCGAAAAATACTCGAACTTCTCGAGGGAAACGGCACAATTTCCATTAAACACCATCGTCGTCACTCCAGTACCAGCACGCCAAAGGACACCCGTGGAAAAGTCGTGACCGAACTACTGGAAACAGAACGCAAATATGTACAGGATCTTGAATCACTTCAGGTAAATAAACGAATATGCATGAGCGACAAGACGCGTTAAGCTTATGCCCTCATCTCCTGCTTTTTTATACAGTACTATATGCGGGAAGCGCAGGCACAAAAGGTGCTTCCACCAGACACATTGCACCAACTGTTCGGTAACCTAAACGCATTGGTAGATTTCCAGCGACGCTTCTTGATCCACGCCGAAGATAATGCGGACAGGGCGCCGCAAGATCAACGATTTGGCAGCTTATTTGTGCAGCTGGAGGACGCTTTTTCGGTGTACGAGCCATTCTGCGCTAATTTCCAAACTGCGCAAGCATTGGTGGTCCAAGAGACAGCCAAGCTGCAGAAATTAGCGGATATCATGTCGCCTACATACGAATTGCCATCTATGCTTATCAAGCCCGTGCAGCGCGTATGCAAGTATCCATTGCTTCTTCAGGAGCTCGTCAAGTCGACTCCTGAGGACTGGTCCTACTACGCCGAGATGAAAATGGGTCTGGAAGCCATCCAGCGTGTCGCCAGCAAAGTCAACGAGACAAAACGTCGACAAGAAAACATGGTGTTTGTCGACGATCTGAAACGACGCATTCTGGATGAATCCTGGAAAGGGGCCATCCCTTCGTACGGATGTTTGCTGTTGCACGAACGGTTTATCATCTATCGTAACGATGCGGATTACGATGTGCTGATGTACCTGTTTGAAAAATCACTATTTATCTGCAAGGAGGAAAAGGATGTGCCCAAGAAATCAAACACCATCTCGGTGAAAAAGAAAAAGCCGACTAAAGAAGGGGGTTTGCAGGTCAAGGGCCGCATTTTCATTTCACAGATTGCGCAGGTTACCGATATAAGCCAATCAGGTAAGATACAGGGCTTATTTGTCTGTTTGTTTATTGTTTCATTGACAAGGCGCGCGCTCTCTCTCTCTCTCTCCTTTTATTAATTAATAGGGCAATGGACTCTGCGGATCTTCTGGTCAGAACGAGATAGCATCCAGTCGTTCAATCTCAAATCATTCATCCTGAAATGTCGCAACGCCGAGCAGCTTAGACAATGGGAGGCAGCACTCAACAAACTTATCCAAAACGAGAAACGCCTTTCACGCGAAAGTCGCGCAGCAGCAGAAGGGTTGGCATGGAAACATCAGCAGACATCCATACCCTCGACGCCAGTTTCTACGCAACGATCTGCCGTTCATCCGATGCCCGAATTGTTTTCAGGACACTTGGGTAAATTCGGCGAAGATGACGAAGACGACGACGAATACGTCGACGATGAATTGCTTCATTCTAGCGACGAAGAAGATTCTGGATTTTATGGACGGCTGCGCAGTAATTCCCAGAGTGCCCATTCTTATCGTTCACGCAATCAATATACTGAAAATGGACATAAATCGTCGCAAAGTTCAGTGTCGCTTCCATCCAGCTGCGCTAACGGCAACCTACGCCATCCTACCATGCCTGGAATGACGCTCCCGCCTCTTCCGCGTGATTCAGCCATTGATACATCTCCGGGATATTCATGCTCTCCTCCTATTTCATATCCCTCTTCGCCTCTTACCAACTCATACCCCTCCTCACCTTCGGCTTCCACGCGTGCTTCGACAAGCAGCTCAGGATCAAGTCAGATATGGCAGCGCCGTGGTGATACTGGTTTATTACCTACCGAAATGATTGGCCGCAATACCTTGAATGAAGGCGGGGCTGATGATTATCCGTTTTCTGGAGAAACGGGTATGCATAATACTCGCATGCGCTCACAAAGCAGTCCTAATATCCATCAGGCACCGCTTTTTGAGGATGCAAAAGATGTGCCCCTGCCAATCAACTCGCGGACGCTCTATTACCATCAGCAGCAGAAGCGACTCAGCAGCGGGTATCAGTATGAGGATCCTCCTCCTCCCCAACAGCAACTACTTGGCAACGTCAAAGTCAAATTAAACTATATGGATGGCGTTTATGTGATAGTAGTACCGCTGGACATCAACTACAACGAGCTGGTTGACCGCATCGAACGCAAGGTCCGGTTATACGGGCGGGACATGGATGCGTTGGTCGGACTCAAGTATCAAGACGAGGACGGCGATCTGATCACCATAAGCTCTTCGGAGGATGTCCAGATGGGATTCGAGAGTCGCGGCGCCAGTAATACTGTTAGTCTTTTCGTCGTTACGTCGCCTTCTACTACTACTACTGCCTGTACCAGATAATATGTTTTTTTTTCTTTGCTACTTATTTATTCTTGCTGCAAACTGAGCCCAACCTCCTTCATTCCCTCATCTCGCATGTAACATCCATACCCTTTCATCTAGCACTCGTTTGAAAATTCATTCCTTTTCAATATATAAAAAGATGCCTTCTAGCATTGTCGCACGTGGTTCTCGTCTTGGCGTCATTATTACTTCGGAGATATTATTTGCCGAATGCAGGCGTTGGAATTGCAACCTTTCGCATTTGCTTGTTTTCGATACTTTTCTACACCCCCCATCCGGGCAGTCTTTTGGAATTATTAGCTAATGCTAAAGATTCTTCAAGAACGAGCAGTCTTGCTCAATTCGCAATATTCTCAGCACGAAGACGATATTCGTCGATTAACTGAACGATTGAACCGAGACGTCGAGTTGCTTGGTTTTTCACCAGACGATCTCGACGATGCCAAAGCCTATATCAATGACGACGGTAATAATAACAGAAACATGAACCCGGTGCATTTTGGCTCGAGTGATTGACAAGTTGATCGTTAGTGACGATATTTCGATATCTTCGTGAAGGCAACTTTGACGAGACCACAGCACATGAACGACTGTTGGACACCATACGGTGGCGGCAAGAGTACGGTGTTTCCCGTATGACGTACGAGTCAGTTGCAAGCGAGTTCTTTGACTGCGGCGGCTTTGCGTTCTTTCACAAACAAGACAAACTGGGTCGACCCGTGGCTGTTGTGCGCATGCGTTATTTTCCGCAGTTTCAAGATAAATCCAAGAGTCTCACAGAGCTCATGCGACCGTACGCCTGTCTTGTGATGGAGATGGTGCGCAAACTTATGTTTGACATCACATGGGACAATAGAACGAACGGTGAGCCTTGTGCGTTGGTGTCACAAATGGCCGTCATTATTGATATTGGCAAGGCGCCCTTCATTCCTATTGTAAGGCTTTTTTCCACCATTAAGTATTGTTTACTGATTTGAACAAATACGTAGGATGCACAATTGATAAAGACCATGATGGAGTTGATGGACCGCCGCTTTCCCGGGTTTATAGGCTCGATTTATGTGATGAATTTCGGATGGATGTATCAGGGCTTGTGGCAAATGGTCAAATATATATTGAGTGACGAAGCACGAAGCCGTATCAGTTTTCCAGCAGCACAAGAAGTGTTAGAGATTGTTCCTGATGAAAATCTGTTGGAAGGTAATACGGAGCTTAAGGATTGAGGTATGCACGACGGCTAATAACAGCATTTTTTTTAACAGAACTGGGCGGAGCAGATCCTTATGTTTGGACACTTGAAAGTGATGTGGCTCTGCATAAATATGGAGCAGGTGTTTACAAGGAGGAAGATCAGATTGTGTCGGTAGTTGACGAGAATGATGTGGAGGAACGGGTCCCGTCAACGATCCAAGAGCCACAACCCGTATTTACACGCTTATCGCGAAGCACCTCCGTATCATCAGATATATTCTTTGATGCCAACGACACATTCGACACAGCCAGTACCAGAAGCGCATATGTAACCCCTGGCAGTATGACACCATTAACAGTAGCTGCTCCTCCTGAACTGCCCCGCTCACTATGGTTACCGTTGCCTACCAACCAGCAATTTTACAACAGCAACAGTGTATATTACTGGACTGGGCTCCATATGGGTGCTGCGTTCCTGACTTCATTTGTCGGCGGCCGAAGCAACCAACGCCAGCCGTCGTTCCTTCAGACCAACGCGACGACAAACGACGACTCGCTATCGTTCGGCATCAACGGATTTGCATTGATGGATCGTTTGATGCTACTGCAGCGAGAACAGGAACAAGACGAAAAAACATACATGCTGCTGGAAGAAGATGAAGAAATTATTGAGTTTGAACGGAAACACACCCCACATTTCCCACACCTGTTACCACCAGATGTGCCACAGTCAGCGTATGCTCTTGCCCCTGTGCGTATGCAGATACAACGGATCGAGCATCGCATCATCCGACTGACCCGGCGCATCTTCCATTTGTCATTCGCTTACAAGGGAGCTATATACTGGGTCATTCTCTATGTGTTTTTGCGTGGCCCGGTAGAACATGTGCTACGACGATCACTGGCGAGTCTCTTTACAGCCCCTCAGAAACTATCCTATACAACGGTTGGTATCACTGCAGCAGTAGCAGCAGCAATTGGTTCCTCCGTCACAGCATCTGTGAGTCGACCTCGTCGTCGATCCACATGAGACATATCTCCTCGAAAAGTAACTTGCATGCATCCCCTTCATTACCCCCAAAAAATACTACATGATTCTCTGCAATCCTTTACCATTGGCATATCTCTTTTTTTTACTTTGCTTGTAATTCCTCAAATATAATAGTAATCGCATTGTTATTTAAAAGAGTCCAGGGATCAATGCCTTTCGTGGTGTAGCTGCAGGGAAACGAGATTCATACCATTTTTTGGTATTGAATGCTCGACAGCCGAGGTACGCAGTGGCGGCTATTTGCAACGGCAATGCCAGAATGTTTTGTGACACCAGCACCAACGCCATAAAAGTTACAATTTCACCAAGCTAATTAACTGCGTTAGCATGAACAAAGGCAAGTGTATCCTGCGCTTACATAATGGGGGCACCATACAAGCTCAAAAAGTCCGCCTTCTGGAATCTGTCATCAGAATGTTAGTCGATGCATATGCATGAAAGTAAAGCATACCTTGTATGTGGTATCTCCTTTGCTTTTTCTCAAATTGGCCAAGACACGGTGATGGTAATGGTTCAGAATTTCACCAGCCAGGAAAAAGCAGAGACCGAGTATCATTTGTCTCTGAGAAATCATATCCAGCGGTACCTGAGTTGCCAAGAAAACGAGAATGCCGGTAAGCGATGCATAGGCAGTAGATATCATGCAAGCATCTATCACTGAAGTATGCCCGGAGTATCGATGAATGGACAAGACTTCCTAAAAAAATAAAGACGTGTATGAGTGTGCGCCTTATATTTTATAAGGATGGGTACTTACATAAAGTCTTTTGAGATAGTGAAGGAAATTCAGCTGAGAGATCCAAAATGCGTGCTTGTTGAGTGTTGAGACCATGGCCCACAAGGATATAGCAGCCGCTGGTGAATAAATTAATAGCATCCCAATACGTGATGGTATCTATTTTACACTTTTAAATGACTTGACACGTCTCGGTTGAATCGACCTTACTTTGAGACTGGTTTTCTCCGAGATTGCAAACTTTGAGTACTTCATGCGTGTCACTGGATTCAGTTCACGGATAACCATAATCGCAGCAGTTAGCATTGTTGCGAGGCCAAGACCCAGATTGGTGACAGTTGGGTCAGAAATGTACATCGTAATGAATAAAGTATAAAGATGGATGCTTATCGAATTTTTTGCAAATTTATGCGTGGCCAATTTCATTGTTTCTCTTGGCGAGTCTTATTCGATTGGCTACCCCTGCAGTGTATTCTCCCTTTTCTTGATCAACCCTACTACTGCGTATAGGCACTACACAACATCTTGGGTCATTAATGCCCGAACGGGTAGAACTTCTGTTGTGTATAAACTGTTTATTCCTATCATAAGCTACTACTGTTGCGCGATTACTATATCTGTAACTGTCTTTCAGTTGAGCGATGGCCTTTGTTGATGCTGTTTGTTCTATGGGCAGGTGATCCGGGTATAATAAGTGGTGGTGGTTTCTTGGAAAGTTGCCTCTTCGTCTAATTTAAAGTGTCAATAACCACATATAGCAACATACAAAGAGACCTTACTTTCTTCGGTAACTTTTGTGATTCACTATTTGACGAAGCCGAGGCATACGGTGTATTTTCCTGTGACAATCTGGAATCGGAATTTGCAGCATTGCGTCGCGTTCGACGCGGTGTACCTATTGTTCCCAGTTTTTCTGCAATGCGGCCAAAGAAACGGGTTGACGTTCGAGCAAGTCCCATTGTTGCAGCACTTAATGCACGCGGCAAGCCGGGAGTAGCTTGTGGTGGCAACTGTGCAGCAGGATTCTTTTTGCTTTGAACCTTGACACTGCTGGTTGATTGGAGTGATGTGGTGCTTCCATTGACTTTGTTATTAAGCGAACCATGACGCGATAGTCTAAAGATCATGCTTTCCGTATTAACCGAGCCAGCGGCTAATGGAGGAAGCTGTTGTGAATTGTTCATTCCAGTGATGGTTGAATGGGTACTGTGTGTAGAAGGTGGTCGACGAGGCGTTTCATTCATTACCATCGGTTCTGACATGCGAAGTCGGCTCGGCAGAGATGCTTTTCTGCGCACAGCGCTTCGGAACATATCTTGGGGTGACGATACGCTTGTTGTTGGTGTTGGACCTTTGGGTAGTGGGTGATGATGATGGTGATTATGATGATATTCGTCCTCAATCGCTTTGATACTCGTGAACGCCAGCATGGATGCGGATTTACCCATACGACTCTTTCGTTTCCATTGCTCCATGCCACTCGAACGGTCGTTCTTGGCCTGGGATCGTGCGGTAAGAATTGGCGTAGTGCATACGTCTTCAAACTTGTTATCTATCCCGATGGAGCGTAAACTATATTGCTGATACCGTCGTTGTGATCGAAAATCGGCAACAGTATTCGTGACAAAGTCGCAAAAGTCGCTGAGGCTCGCTTGCGATCGCATACCTGGGGAATTGATTACGCTACTTTGCGCAGATGAATGAGTGGGTGAATCTGTCACTACGTCATCCGAAGTATCGATGGAAAATGTGGTGCGTGGGGTATCGGGCTTATCGTGCACCGTATGGTTTCCACCCTGCGCATCTGACCGGGAAAAGGAACTACAAAGGCTGGTGCATGATGAAGAGCCATGTACATGTACTAATGGTTGCGTCGTTTGCGTAGCGCTCGAAGGTAAACTGAACGATGACACAAATAACTCTTCGACGGCGCTGCTAGATGTTTGACTCTCCTCAAACTCTTCTTTGGACCTTTTTACGGCACCGCGCAAAGAGTCCAGCCAGATGTGTTTTTCAGCGTCACACATGGCCGCGAATTCAATCGATTGGGTGTCGCTGAAAAGAAGCCAAGAGTGTGGAAGACTGGCTAGGGTTGCAGAGTCAGATATATAAAAGATCTTTTTAAAAGAACAAGCCCAGTCCATTCACACATACGCTGCTCGTCTGGGAGATCTTGGACGTCAAATGTACGAAGTGGAAACCAGTGTCGCGGCTCGTATCGTTCATGTCTCTTGCCTTTGGCAATAATCATGTACGAGCTGAATAGCGCACATCCGAGACGTTTCACCTTTGTGCTTTCGGATAGGATCCGGATGTCCAAAGTGCCGATTAGGATACACGAACCAAGTACCCCGTAAAAGCGCTTGGAAGCAGCCTACAGTATATCTTAATATGCGTTCAGCTTGGCATGCCTTAGATCATACATTGACCCAATCCGAATCCAGTCTGCTTAAAAACAATTTGGTCTTGCGTCTGGCTTCCATCCGCGACTTCTCGGTGTTTAGGCGCAGGGCAACTCCGTGCATGACATTTAATGCCATCATAAGTGATTCGTGCTCCACAGTACCTGATTGGACCGTTTTGCTCATCGATTCGAGTATCAGCTTGTACTTCAGCAGTCGTTGGACGGGCTATGTACTTGTATGAGTATTGACGCATAAGCTTCACGATATCCTTTTTGCTTACCATGATCATATAGTCTTCGAACATACGACGGCCATTCATATCATCCGTGGAACGCTTGAACCGATTCAGCTTCTCCAGTGCTTGCTGATAGGCGATGTTACTTGTCATGAGCTCCTTGTGGACTTCGGTAGCCCTGTCTTGGTAGATGCAGTAATCGATATACACATCGAATTTGTCGGCCTGCGCAGAAAATTAATCTGCCTGATTTTGGACGCGTAACATGATTGTCAAACACTTACCCATTCGCAAAACTGGCGCGCAATTCGTATCAGGCGTTGATCAACTTGATCCCTCTTATCCTGCTCGACATGACTCGCTGACAAGAGTGCTTCAGAAAACTGTGTTTGGAACGTCAACACCTGACTGCAGTTACGAAACAGTCGCTCTTTCATACGATCCGGGACACAATTCACATCAGCAATCCCGCGGAAGAAGTGCTAATTGTACACTCATGTGAGTTACCAATGGGAAAAAGAGAAGGCTATAGCTTACATTAACAAGGTGGCTCAAATCCTTGCAATAGCTTGCTTCTGTGTCAATGAGCTCATGGATGGCACCTTGTCGTCTGCGAGCGTGACGTTCTGCGAGTGTTGTTGTTCCTGTGATAGCTTCCTGGTTGGATTGAATAACAGGTTTGATGGGGCTTTCTTCTTCGTTTCTGTCAATAGCAGCTTTGATATCCACAGGTGATTCCACGACAGCTACAGGCGATTCTCCAGCAATGGGTGATTCCACTGTTACTGGTGATACATCAATATCCGTTTCAATGTTGCTAAGAACCTGATCGACAATACGATGGATCGTTGCTGTGTCGACGCGAAGGATCAAGTCTCTGCCGAGCTGCGCGGCTGCTGTTGACGAGGGCAATGGATGATCGGAAGTTAATTTACTGTTTTTTGTTGGTAAAGGAGCATTCTTTTTTGCAGCTTTGGCAGCTGCCACGACAGCAGCAGCAGCAGCAGATATTTCAGCTTTTCGTTGACGCATTCTTTGCTGAGCCAAATCATCGCTAACCAAAGACAATGCACTGTATCTCGCTTGTTGGTGTTGGACACCAAGATTGACGGTTGAAGAGGATGAGTATTCGGCGGTGACAAATGATGCAGAGTCGTCTGATATTGCTAGCGAAACGCTGCTTGCGGTTACTCCACCCAAAGAATCGGTTGATGCGTGTGCCTGATCTGCCATGCGCTGACCGGGCGAGACGGAACCCGCGGGGCTTTTTTGCATATTGCTAGATGGATCTGAAGCATAATACAGCTCCTTGGTCATATGGGTGAATGATATGGAAAGGTAAAAAGAGACAATGGAAGAATAAAAAAGTGCGAGCTCCGTTTGATCTGGCAAAGCTGGCATGTCGGAAACTTATTAAGTGATTGGAACCTCTTTCCCAAAACAGAGCATGCATAAGGAACCTGGAACAGTCTAAAGTTCGAGGCTCATAGTCAATATTTCGACAGTGCATGATCCACTGTGATATTATCATTGACCATACAATGAACTTGCAAACGTGCTACTTTTCGCTTTACTGCATATTTCGCGTTCAATTACCATGACGCATGAATTGTCAATTCAACGCATACATCGGTCGTAATTACAAGCTGCGGATAGCAGAAAAAAACTTAGAACAGGTACCTGTTATCCTTTCTCTCGGGTTGATTTGCCCCTTGTACATAGGATCACCACTGTTATGGTATATTACTACCAAAAGCGACACAAGATCTGCACATTTTGCGTAGTATCTTAATAGCTATATTGCATTAATTTTCACGCATCTACTCACGCTTTTCCATTTGGCATCTCTGTCGATGCATTAATACGCTTACCGTCTTTAAAATCTAGGACAGTAAAATCATCTTTAATGTCTTATTTTTCAAATATGCCAACGAATCGTATCGCTTTGGTAGTTTGTATGCTTCTTTCAGCTAAACTGCCCATTATTCAATTACGTGCCATCAAGAAAATTATCCACGTCATATAAACTGTAATACATAATCCCTAACTTAGTTCTCCTTAATCACTTTAGTTAAAAAAAGTGCATTGATACGTAGTAATTTACAACGTACAAATTTTGCCTTGGTATTCATCATTGGTAGCACAATCGCAGGTTGTCCCATCTAGAAGAATACTTCGTGATCATACATTGTCCAGTATATTTCCGCTTAGCGCGTGGGCATGCTCTTCTCCTAGTTATCACCGAAATCTTTGAGAATTACTACAGGGACTGCTGTAGTCCTCCCGGCACTTTAGCAGAGTGGGTATACCTGGTGATATAAACTGTAATCCATTCCTCGGGCCCAAGAAATACGTTGACAGAAAACCAAAGTAATGGTACCATGTTATAAAAAAGGCATCATTCGAAAAGAACCGTTGCCTGAATATGCTTATATTAGTTACGACACGTCGCCAAGTTACTGACGCGTTGCTGGGTTACACGGACAACAAATGCCTGAGGGTACTCCGCGTCAAAAGTTGATGCCTAAAATTAATAAAGTTGCCACCGGTGGTAAAACAGCACGAACTTGTTGTAACAGTAGAGAGAAACTAAAGTTTAGGGATAGATCGATGCCCACAATCCCCATCACATTCTTTGCGCGGGGGCAATACACTTTCAAAAGCCAAAACTTTGATCAGAACCGAACGAAAGACTCAGTACAGAATGAAATTTGATTGGCTGAGCTTCTCTACCGACTGACGTCGTCGGGTGTGCACCCAGCTTCAGCGCTACCAAACAACAATAATAAACCCTCTTTAAATTACGCAGAATGGCTGCAGTTTTCTGTGTTTCCGCATTTGCAGAGACGACTCTCTCGTCGCAATCACCTGCCGAAGCCACTCGCCGTGCTCTCTCTCTGTACAGAAAGTTCCAAAAATCGGTAAGCGCATGCCTTTTCAGTAATCGGACAATTGGGGGTTCGCGTGTTTTTGCCTCCTAATGAGCCACACCTGACATTCTTGGCAACTGGAGTTGGGTCCTTGGAAAAAAAAAGGAGAGACATAGTTGGCCCAAGAGTTTAATGGGAGTCGGGTTGCTATGGGGGATTCCCAAAAGTAAAGTTTTGGGTAAGATTGGAAAGAAGCTAAATGAATTGTTTTGACTTATAGGTCCCAGAGATTCAGAAGCTTCACGAGCTGGATATCCCCATTGCGGCTTTGCGTGCCAAGATTCGCGAGGAATTCGAGAAGCATCGTTACGTCAAAGATCTCCAAGTGCGTGACGTCTTGATCGCCAAGGGCCAAATGGAGTACCAAGAAACGATCAACGTGTGGAAGCAGCAGACGCATATCTACCGCTACTTTGCAGAGGAAGAGGCAGCACCAAAGCCAACCACATTCCTGGACAAATTTTACGAAGGCAGATCTTAGACAATGGGAAATACAATGCGCCTAGAAACATATCTCAGTGATGTAGGTCTCGTTTTTTAAAGGAGTTCGTGCGTGTCGTGAGCGAGAGTATGTGTGTGTGTGTTTTCGTCTCTAAGGAAACGTGTAATCTCCGTTTGGAGGAGTGCGGGTTTAAGGGCTTGGAGAGAATGGAAGTTTTCCATCGATCTATCCATAACCTTTTTCTGTGTATCTTTGAAATTACCCTGGCTACCAAGGGGCGGGTCTGAGAGCAGAAAGAGCCACTCTATTCCCTTTCCCTTTTCCAACGAGGGAATATTTTATTTTCCTTCCCTCTTCTGCTCTTCTCAACATGGCTCCCATCCTTCACGGTCAGCACGAATCCCGCCTGTCGTTCCACGGTAACAACCTGTGGACTGACCTGTGGACCGACCTGATCAACGCTATTCGACCTATTCCCGCGCCTCCCTCACGATCCCGAAAAATAATGCACAATAGAATAGAGCCGCTCGAGACGATCGTCCACCAGCAGCAGGACGCCATCTTCGAGTCCTCGAAATTCCAGACCGAGTACGTCTCGTTTCCAAGACTCGCCGAGGAAGACCAGCTGCAGGACGAAGACAGCCAAGATGAACGCGCTGCGCTTCAGCCCCCGGCAGACCAGCCGCCAACGAAGGCTGCGACGCAAAGAAGAATAAGTGACGGCGGATCCCGACGGCGCCTGTTGGGCAGCTCTTGGATGTTCTGACTTGCCACCCGATCTATAATACGACTGTAAACACACACCCTTTTTTCTACACATACAAGAAAAGAACAGCCACCTGTATATACACATTTCCTTTACAACTAATTACGCTCCCCTTCTCTTTATCCGTACGGTTCCTACGTTATTCTGTTTATCTTGCATGATAAATGTTTTGGACGTAATAGCAATTCTGCAGGACAGAAGCTATTGTTAATTTTATTAGGGATTTAAAGTTCTAAAAATTGACGTATACACATGAGATGACACCCGGTCCATAGAGCACGGTGATATAACTAATTTATGTAAATTTGAAAAGATATGCATCAATGAAAGCAGAGAGTGCATCAAAGTGCATCGACAGCGACCATGTCCCAGCCCGCATTGACCCTGGATAAGCCTTTGATCGTCATGAGGCACTCCGTGAGCTCATTCTGATCGAGTGATAGTCGCAGATCGTCTCGGCAAATAACCGTAAGTGTCTCGATCCAGGGGTACAAGGTTTTGTTGGTCAAAAGGGGTCTGACAAAGGAGAAATGGTCGGCGTGTTCAACGTGAAGCGTGAGGTGTTTGAGTCGGGGGAGTGTCTGCCTCAGTTGTTGTGCATCTAGGCTTTCTGCAGCCAAGATCGTCAGGGACTCGAGCTGTGGCAAGTCACTTGGCAGCCAATGGAGCGGACATGAAGGTAAATCGAGCATCTTCAATGTATCCTGCGAATTTTGCAGCCAGTTGCGCATGGCTGGTTCAGCTGACGGAGTTAACATTGGGAATTCGTCTTGAAGAGGGTCCCGGAGGGTAATACTTTCGGTCCGTCCCTCGTAACATGGCAAGGCATTTTCTATCAGTGGCACATGCATCGATGATGGAACATAAATATTGATATTTGTCAAAACGTGCTTTTGTTGTCTTTCGAATAAAGTTTTGAGCAATTCGATAGCCGACTTGGATTCTGTCATCTCTATTGCCATGGTGACACAGCTTGTCCGAAATGCCTTGGTGCGACGTGCCAAAGTCTCGTTGAGTGCTTTGGTCGTATCTTGTGATGACTTATCAAGAATAACGTTCACAGGTCCTGACCAGATGCTCCGGTCAGAGGAGAGAGTGTTCAGCCGGCGACATGTACTAAGAATTTCCCATTACATCATGGTTGGATTGGGTCGAAATATAAAGTGAACTATTGTCATTTTACCTTGCTACGGAGGTCAAGTCCATATGGTTCTCATAGCTGATGTATTTAAGAATGCAAATAAGCAACTCGTTCGGAAGGTAAAGGAGCATTATGTTAGTTCGGAGAGAAAGAGGGTGTGATAAGCTGTCAGCAATGTAAAAAAAGAAGAAGAAGATGGAGAAAAAAAAAGGAGAATCGGGCTCCCTACACCCGTCAACCAGACTTCCCCGTCTCAATTATGTCCAATGGTCTGGTTTATGATATATGGCGCAGGTGTTTGTGCCTGACGTAAACAAGAGCACAACGGCTTAAATTCTGTTCGCTAGCCTCCCCCCAAATAATTCTGCTTCGGTCACGAACAAACTGACTTTGGTCTGACCGGGTGAATATCCCAAAGCAAGCTATTTCTGTCCGAAAATTAAATCACATTTAAAGCGTCTTTGCGTCTCCATTCCACGTTATCACTGCTCAGCAATTATTGTTCTTCTTCGGATCCCGTAAATAAATCAAGTCTTTTGTTACTCTATCAGTAGGGCCATTTGTGAAACAATTAATATAACAACAAAGAGCCTTTATTATTATTGAGTCACATCAGGACGTTTCAACAACAATCAATTCCTCTCTGTTGGAACGTATTATTGTACATTCTGAGCTATATATGGAAAGACCTGGATTTGGATATCCCTGTATGTGTGAGAAATGAAGTCATTGAACCAGATGGCTACGCCTCTTCCTCTTTTACATTACTTTTGGTCCTATTCTCCCGAATCACTGGAAAATCGGGGCAAAAATGTTTATGATGGTTATGTAATTGCCAAAAGCATTTGATCGGACCGGCTTTCCGTTATTAGTAGTATCATCGGGTTATTCATACGATGGCATGTGCCAAGATTTAAAGTCGGCAGCTGACAAATTTACTTACAGATATTACGTGCATCCGCTTTACAAAGTCAACAGACCCTGCCGTCATGCATTTGTGTGGCTTCACCACAATGTATAACCCCACATATACATAATCATGCTATGCATCATTGATCATCGATTGGTCTTCTAGTATTTTCCCATTGTTCTTCTACCATCTTCTTTTATGGCATAGTCCCTCCCGATGTTACCAATAGAAGTGTATATGAATTGGCGTATATCTATAAGACAATCTTTCGGGCATAAGTGTGCCACCGATTAATGATGTGATCAACGCGGAATCTATACAGGTTGAATATGTTCCAAGCTTTAACGTTGCTGGTCTGAATACATAGATTAGGTACAAATATACTGCTTTGCTTTTCTGGAAGGATGAATGTTTGACAGTGGCGTATCGAAAACAAACGTATTTGAAGTGATGTAATAGCTCTTTGAATGTCAAGCATGGAAACATTAGGTTTTTTGGAAAGTTCAGATCGAGTGCAGTATTGGGACCCGGGACATCGATCGAGAAGTTTTTTTAGGTACGTTCGCAGGCAGATATGGTTACTCTTTCCCATTCCGATCAAAGAATTTGGGAAGTATGACTCACAGTACCCAACGCCTTTAGCTAAACCAAAACAGCCAGCAATGTTAGCTGTCAGTGTAAGGTTTCACGCTACGTACGTAGAGAGCTATATAAGGCTACTATAGACAAAGGCAAGCACGAATCTTTTTGGCTAACATTGCTACATATGCACTATGAAAGAAGCACGCAAAGCTTATAATATATGCTTTCTATATCCCAGATCCGATCTCTCGGGTGTGGAATCATGAGAAATATATATTTCAAGACGAAAATTTCCAGAGTCAATGAGCCACAATATTTTAAAAAAATATTGGTAAATGCAATTGATGATTTTGCCTGCTCTCATAACAGGCTGCTGGCTGGAGACGGTTCGGAACTATAATCTTTCGTAACCATAGGAGGCTCTCAGTAACTTTGTATTGTACAAGCCATGCACTTGTGTACCATGCATTAAGTGATCAACATTGACCCCCCCCCATTTAATTTAAGCGTTAAGGGGAACAGAAGTCTAAAATAGTACGATAACTCAAGTCGTAGCGAGAAGACTATGAACTTATAGAATAACGCGACCGAGATTAATCTTGAGAAGCACATAGGGCGAATCCAGCAGTTATTTTTTTCATTGTAGTTACTGGTGGGCGGGAGGCAAGTTAATAAGCCGAACCTATAGTGTGCTACTTTCAAGTACAGTCCAAGTATGTATCAAGATAATTTGTATCTGAAATCTTAGTAAGGGCAGTAATTGCGCCAGTATGCTTCGAAGCTATGAAAATATTTAGCAAGGCACTCTGACATTCAGTTGCCCGAGTTTCAATAAAAATATTTAGAGGTGATTTTTGCCTCGCTGGGATGACTTTATTTGTTTACCTGCAAGCGCCGGAAAGGGTATCATCGAAGTTTTAGAAAATTTCCTGGTCAACTTTTAATTTTGTGTTTTTTCGATAAACGAGCAAGACAGCCTAAATTGTACATAAATAATACACTAACGATAAAGTTATACATTGCATGCCTGGTGGACCTAGACAAGTATTCAATTGTTATCTATGGGACTTTCAACTACATCAGTTATTATAGTTTGGCATATCGCATAGATATGCTTCAACGCATAATACCTGACGTATTTTAATCCTCCATCACGTAGTTTTACTAGTCTAACTGCTTATTTATCAAGTGAACATGTGCAGAATGTTTAATTTTTTTTATTAAAGGGGAAGTATATACAAAATGGCAATCTGTTATTCTGCACCTGTGTCACATAAACAGATACCCAAAGCTTTCTGACGTTTCACTACCCACCTTGCATGCATATCAGAAAAACGGCGTATAAACAGTTTTTTGTATTTTTTTTACTTTAAGGTTTCGGGAACCTTGATAACGGCAATCTATGTACAGATGCAAGATCAGTGACATGAATGACCGGAGACAGGAGCTCAAATTTGGAAAATAGTTTGGCTCCCACGGCATAGATACCTTTGTAGCGGGTACCATCATTAATTAAAAGTTCTGAGCAGCTGCTTTTCTACCTACGACGCAGCGACGATGATCTATCAGTAGCAAATGGGGCAGGTAGAAATTTCGGTTTTGATGACAATGAAAAAGAACAGGAATGTTTTATTCCGGCGCGGACGTAGTAAGTGAGCTTCTACAAAGGCGATTCGATCCATAGCACTATTACTGGCAATAAGTACTTTAGCCAGTGAAACTTCATCAGGATCTCTGTATATTAACGTCATAAACATTCGCTGCGATTGCCGTTACCAAAAAGCTTTTTAAAGGCAGGACGTAACTAAAACTACAGACGCAATAAGTATATTGCTCATTTGGATGTTATGCAGATTGTAAAGGATATATTAGTAATGAGTGATACAGAACATTCACGGATAAATTTGTGATGTATACACCAGAACTTGTCCCAGTACATACCGGAAACAGATAAATGTTTGTCCAAGCGTACATAATACGGCGTGTTGAGAAGCTTACTGTCAAAGGTAAGTGATAATTAAGTGACATATGTTTTGATGTTTTATGCACATACTTGTGTCATCATAAAACTGATGTGTGCTAGCGTGTTTGATGCATTAGCCCTTGTATACCGGAATAACAAGTGCCTTGTGATGTATATACATAGTACTAAAAAAGAGATTCTAGAATGGTGCTGCTACTTGAAGTACATATCCGCACGCCTTGATGCGATATCACAGACGGTCGGTTCACCAAATGTTTCATGTTCGTTTCTGACGATTCGGGTTACCAAAACAATGACACTTTGAGGATAATAATATATAGATCTCGCCCTCCTTATAAATGGTTTTTATACATGAGTAAAGCCACCGACTCCAATAAGACGTATCGGAGCGCTATCATTAATCAAGGTGAATCTAACTTCAGTGGCCGCGGCGGTAAGGATGATCTTTACGGCTATTAAAATCATAACCTTGAATATTCTCACAGAGAGATAAAAGAGTAAGCTCAATTTTCTGGAAGGAGCCAATGCCAATCAACCTTGGTGCAGTATAAACGTACAAACAAGTGCATGGATTGTAAAACTCTCACATAAACTCCAAGTTAAGAGTATCTCTTTATATATGAATGGTTATAAGAATGGCTACATTATTTTACTACCAACTTGAGTGTACGAACGGCAGTGCTGAAGCACAAACTTGGCAAGTTGATTGAAGAAGAGAGTTACCATGGGCCCGTCAGGCGCCATGGCGTTTTAGGATCGGTCATTGAAAGTTGATGAAACAGCGAGGGCCTCCGGTAAAGCGATCTCCTACAGTGTGTCGTGTTCGTTACTTTCTCGGTTCCTTTTTTTTGCTACAGTATTAAACCCAATGAAGACGCCGACGAAATTAAGCGGCCTCATTTTGAGTGTATTGTCAACCAGCGCGACCGTGATGGGTAAGCGACCATTCCATCAACTGTCAAAACATGGAAAGGGAGGGACCATTTTTTCCAACAGTAATTGTACGTATAGCACGGTCAGCCGTATACTTGGCGTCCAGCAATGACATGCCTTTGGGACCAATCGACAAGCCAACGCTTTCTCTGGATGCGTATTCAATGGTCCTGGCTCAATTGACGGACACCGCTGACACACATCCTGTTATGCATTGGAGCAAAGCTTACAAGCAAGAAACATTCGATTCTGCGCGTGGCGTATGGAACAATCGCGATGCATGGTTCCGTTACGAACAAGATGACGTGTTTGAAACTAAGCTTGACAGTATCTTG
Organism: Fennellomyces sp. T-0311; assembly: GCA_025266875.1. Lineage (NCBI taxonomy): Eukaryota > Fungi > Mucoromycota > Mucoromycetes > Mucorales > Lichtheimiaceae > Fennellomyces > Fennellomyces sp. T-0311. The sequence goes on from JALLLT010000017.1 coordinate 813,975, forward strand.
AATGTTATTGTTTCCGGAGTGCAGCGACCCGAAGGTAAGAGCTCTATATCGAACGTGGTTATCGCTCTTGTATATAACCTGGATTAAACAGATGTGCTATCTGATCCTGCATTCTACGTGTCCGAGAACGACGCTGAAGTCTTCAACGATTTATCGCTGGAGGTGGTCCACAGCGTCTCTGAAAACGGCCGTACTACGGCAACGCTCCCTGATGTCACGATCCCACCACGCGACTTTTTCCCAAAGCTGTTCAAGGAAACGTACGGCGATGCCCTTGACTTGAATCAACAGGTATGGTATCCTTCTGATAAGTAGTATTTCACAGTAACTTATCGCGCGACAATAGCCAGAGAAGGACTTTGTGGTCGAGGTGATGCATTTGCAGAATATCGTCAAGGATGCCAAGGCTAATGCATTTGCCATGGTTAACATCCGAAGCTTGAAGGTAACATACATGGACTGGACATATGTTGTCCACTGGTTACTTAACGAGCGTACCCGTAGATCTTTGCACAGGAGTATGGTGTTGAATCCGCCCAGTATACCGCAGCAGTTCAAATTTTGGAAACCCTCTTCCAACAGGTAACTTGATGCTGACAGCAATAATCAACGTGCTCACTAAAGCTGGTATAAAAAAAGATTGTGATACCCGAATTCCTCAAGGGCGAGAACCGACGTGCGCTCGTCAGTGTGGTTTTCACTCCCGCCAAAACTGCCGTTTTCCGCAAGCGTGGCCTTGAAGAAGCTGACGTATGCTACAAGTCCGAGGATGACTGCCTCAATGGTACTTCGAGCTGCTCCAATGGCCGTGGTGCCTGTGTTGCTAGCGGCGACTGCTATACCTGTCAATGCAAGTCCAGCTCGTACCTCGGTGACGCATGTGAGATCCAAGACGTTGTTGCTGACTTCCAGTTATTGTTTTGGACGGGTGTTTTCTTGACCTTGTTGACCACCGGTTGTCTGTTGTTCGTTTACAACAGTGGTGGCTCGGGTACTGATGGCGTCATGATGGTACCTTCGTCGTTGCCCAAGCAGGACTAAAATTGTTGTAATAAAAAGAGAAAGATTAAAGTCGTGTTAAAGTAGTACACACAAGATCCAGTCGCGTTGCTTCTTGGATGCATTCTTTTACAATGTTGATGTTTCGATGAAAGTAAAATGTCACAGATACTGTATTACCGGATCATCCCCACTGTATAGTCAATGTTCACGATTGCAGCTACTCTTTATTTTACGTTTAAAAGCTTTGTAGTCGACGCTGCTTATATACCCAAGCTGAGAAGTCAGAAGAGCGTATGGGGTGTATGGAAATGCGTCCCACGTTTTGAGGAAGCTCGTGTGCAGTATCCATCATTTGGCGGCTTTGTTCATGGTTCCCAACAATTCCATGATATCGTCTTGGGTGTAAGTACGTTGAGGGCCAAGGAAGTGGATACTTTTGGGGAAAACAGTAATACACAGCTGGTTCATCGGACGCACCGACGACCAGTGATCAAAGACTTCTGAGAGTATTCGGATTGACGTATGATTGTAGTACTTGATCACAAGTTTATCCAGTGCAGGGCATTTTGTGGCAATGGTGCTCAACGCTTGCAGTGTCCGAGCTGTAAAATCCTGTAGTATAATCGTTCGCAGTGATTCACCAGTCATCAAATCGAAAAACTTTAGAAGCTGATCCGAAGTAAAGTAATCATTTATCGTAATATCTGCATGCTCCAAATGGCTTGTATTCAGAGTAGTTATTTGTGGTAGTGGAACGTTGCTGTTTCCATATGGCTCTCCAACGACCTTTAGCGTGAGAGGACGTAGATTCGGTACTGAACGTGCCAGGAAAGCAAGCTGGCACTCAGGATGATAGAAGCGGTTGACGCAATCGAACGTGAGGCGGGTTAAGAAGGGAAATATAAACGTAGACAGACATTCAAGAGTTTCCTCATGTAAGTCGATATCCACGATATCCAAAATCGCGAGATGTTCATTGGATTTCCTAACAATTTGCTGTGAAAGAGTGTCCAATACCACGTAATAGCCATGCAAGACAATCTCTCGCACTCCACGCGCTTGTTCCACTTCCCAGCTAATGTCTGGTGCGTTAATTATAACACTTGGCTCGTCACAAAGATAAAGGCTGGTAAGCGAAGGGTAGTGCCACCATAGTGATGACTCAAACAATGAAGCACCATCATCAGAAAACAGTGATAAACGTTGTAAGTTTGGTGCTGACCTAAGGAATGGCGACGGATCAAGTACACCATCCCTATGGAATATCAACAAAGTCAAGTCGGTGAGGTGATGGTGACGAAAATCTGCTAACGATGGTAACCGTGTCGCTTCTGTCACTTGTCTGCAATGGAAATGCAATTTCTTGAGAGACGGGCAGTGGAGTAAGATTTGCTCTGGCGTAATTAAGTCGTGCATGCATAACACATATCCACTACGAACAGTAACGATAATACGAGTTAAGCTGTGGCCGCAAACACGGGCTAATTTTAAGGAACTGGCTGCGTAGATTCGCTCTACTGAAAATTCAACTATTCGAGAGGTGGATAAGTAGCGTCATTATCGCCAGATATAATACTCTTGGGCTACCTTCTTCGATGTGCTCGCACTCACACTTGACCACAAAGTCAACCGCTTCTGACACGCGACTCTGTGCACTACTTACGGACAAGTGCTTCACATCAGATCCTTGTATGTACTTTCTGTAGGGAAGCAGGTAGGGAACAATGTTAAGGCCATCTTTAATTGACAACCTTTTCCACGTTGAGGGCCGGTTAATAATCTGCAATCGCCATGAACTGCACACTGCACTGCATTGGAGACGCCCATGGAATGTAAGGTGGTTAAGTATGCGGTCTTGAATTTCGCTTGGAAGTGATAACAGTCGGTCCTCGATGGTCATTGCAGTTGAATTGACGAAGTTCAAAAAACCAAAGCAGATATGGCAATGTGTTGTACTGATCAAAGTATATCCAGTTTACTGCTTCTGTCGTGGCTATCAATGGAGATGATACTATGAAAATGTTGACGAGGAAGAATATACTCTCCCAAAAGTGTGCAGCTTTGAACGCCAATATAAGGCTTGGAACCGATTGCCTTTCATGCCGCAGCCAACAGACAGTCATAACTGGTAATGCAAGTACAAAAGCCTATCAAGTTTAAGTATCTTTCCATTGTACATAAGCATTGTATATAGGCAGCGGTCTGTAGAAGACCCTGTTCTTTAAGCTTATTTCGTATTCTCGAGAAAAAAAAGCAGGTTGTGTGCCTCATAGCACCAGTGCATCCATGTGTAGTTGCCATACTGACTTCGGTTGGATGGCAATTAATAAATTGGGTTGCGAGGGAAACTGTCGTATCATCGACATACCATCATCCATGGTTACATGCTTTCCTGTAGTCTTCGAACATATACACTGCTATTACTATATTAACAACCGTACAGTTATCGACTGCCCTATTTACTCCTATATGCAACCTTGATCCGGTTTCACCGATCAAGAAAAGCAGCTCCGTTAACTAGGGCGCTGTATGACCTTCGGTCTCATTGACATTAGATATCGAGGTCATTAGAGACTCGGTGATAACATAGATCTTGGGGGGTATTACACAAAGCATTCATCTTCTCTGTCCAGATTCATCATCAGTATAAATAGGGAGTAACTTCCACAATACAACAACAGGTATATTTCGGTATTGTCATTCGAAAGTCTTGTCTCGTAAAGCGATACCACAGTGATTTATATACCTGTTCTGTGTATGTATTCACCAAGGAGAGCAGGAGCTGCATGCGTAATCGGTAGTAGTAGGAGCAGCATTCTCGGAACAGCGAACTTACGTATGGCGTAATGAATTGCACCTATGTATACGATTCTAAATCAATTCACTATATTATTTACCGGTTACTTTATAATGTGAGAGAAAATGGCTTTCAAGATATACTTTTGCTCACCTTGTATTACACGGCAAAAAGAAGAATACCCAGGTATTTATGCAAGTGAATTTTATAAGAAGCCTTTGCAAAGGGAAGGGTAGGGCTGTGGTGACGCCCTGCACAGCAAAGAACAAGGCTGGTAAGGGAATGGCTGGCAAAGGAAAGGCCAGGAAGGCTCGAAAGCGAAAAAAGAAGAAGGCGATCAAGGCAGCCGGGCAGAAAAGGCCGCACCCTTCAGCAGCGGAATCTGGGTCGAAAAGGGCTAACATGGACCAAAATCTCAACCAACAACTTCTGGAGGAGAAGGAGAAACAGGTCAAGGAGCTACAGGCCGAGCTCACATTGGTAAGCAAGAAGTGCAATAAGTACGAGATCGAGCGTGCAGACCTGGGTCGTACATTCCGGAACGGGAAAAAGAACAAGGGGAAGAAGGATTGGGATCGTGGTGTTTACACGAAGCTATGGGCGGTGCGAAGGACTGTCCGGGAATTTGAAAAGGACATCTCATTGAAGCAAAGGAAGTTGGCGGATTTGCGTGCCGAGCTGTTTCGGATGCAAGCGTTAAAATTGAACAAAACAGATCGGCCTCAAGAAACAATAGAACAGGTAGAGCGCTTGGATCAAAGGCGCGTTATATGTATGCTTATCACTGTGTTTATAGAAACGTATCCAAAAGACGATCATTGACAGCTTCAACAGCCAGAAACCGCTGGGTGTCATTGGGATCGATCCAGGGATAGTTGTCGCGGCAACCGCGGTTACCACCACCTTTGACGCCGTGATGAGCGTTGTGCGAAGGTACACCACACCACCACCACCTGAGCAGCAACCGCCGCAACAGACAACACGTTGTAACGAGTAAAGTCGGTTTGTGCTACCACAGTTTCCTAATCCAATTTTTCCATCAGATTTTTATCTTTTTTTCATCATATTCTTATCTTCTTTTTATCTTATTTTTATAATACTATACACATATATTCAACTTCTTTTTATCTTTTATTACTACTTCTTTATCAGTGTGTAACCGCTGAACAAGTATAAATAGCCCGATTTTGCAGAGCGAATAAAGCAGTTAACTTATACTCATTGTTTACACACAAACATTAGGCAAAGCCTTGATATCTTTTTGATCTGAATAAGCCAAAAGTGCTAAGATCTATTATTTTTGTTAACTCACCCAGCCTACAAACCTTTTTTTTTTTCACTCTTAAACTTATATTGTGAACTACCGTTCACTCTCCTACAAGAAATACTCTATCAATTGGTGCTCACTACAGGGGAAAGCAAACATATTCCCAGTATAAACAACAAAGCTATTCAAAAACAAAAAAAATCGTAAAACACAATTCCACTCTACACTTTTAACCCAACGCTACCAAGCAAATTACTACCCGTCAAAATGTCTATCCACAGCCAGGAACAAGTTATTACCGCTGATGATTCGAACAGAATCATCGACTCGACCGAAGGAAGTGAGATTCAAGAGGAACATCTGTATTCATCGGAAGTTTCGTCTCACTCTGGAAAACGTTTGTCCGAACTAACTGTGTTGGATACGCGCCCTATCTACCCACCTCAAAGCCTTAGTTTTGGAGGCTATGAGAACGAGAACTTTATCAAGTTCCGAAGCGAGTTTCGCCAATATATGTTGTTGGCAGGAATCTTTGGTAACACCGCTCGGCAGATTCAAGTTCTGCATGCCATCTTGAGAGGACCCGCTCTTGCCTTTTTCGAAAGGAAGATCTTCCCACGTCTGGAGAGCAAAACTGATGCCGCAGTACGCACACTTGAAGATGTGCTAGAACTACTCGAGATCGAGTATGTAACCGATCATGACATTCTGCGAATGAAAGAAGAATTCAGTCGCATGACTCAACTTGCTGATGAAAGTCCACGCCAATTTCTCGGTCGTCTTCGAGAAGCATTGGATATGGTTAACATGGAAGACCAGGACGCCTTGTATACACGATTTAAGCAAGGACTATTGCCGGAAATCCGAGCTCATTGTTACTCTACCGGATTTTTGGAGCACAACCAATTCTTACAAGCCGCTGATGGATATTGGTTTGCGCACCGAGAAATGTTAAAGCGCAAGAATATGACGCCTCGTCATTATTCCGACGCACATGATTTATTGGCTACACAACTTGCCGATCTTAATTCGTGGCACGAAAATCGAGTTGTTAATGGCAACATTTCTGATGAAGAAATCAGCTTCCTTTTACAACAAGGATTTAAAATGACAGATGCTGTCAAGTATTTGGCTGCCAAAATGGCAGAAACGAACTTGAAAGGAATGTACTTTCAACATTGGCCCGAACGCGAAAACCGTGAGACACGTGCCCCACGTCAGCAACAACAGAATCGTTACCAACCCCAGCGACAGCAAAATCGCTACAATAATAACTACCGTCAGAACAATGGACCACGACCCAACAACCAAGGGTACCGTCAAAATGATCGAGGAAACACTAACGATCAATGGGCAAGCCAGGATCATGAGGAAGCACAAGGCAATCAGTCGCCTGTGAATGGCCAGAGATATGACAATCAGAATTCCGGATATGGTCAATATCCTAGAAAGGCTCCCCAAAACGAACCATTTTATCACTCCCGAAGACATGAATTTGGACGCAACAAATCGGTTCCTTTAGATAAGCGTTTTACTAGCATCAACGAGCAGACAGGTGCAATTGAGTACGACTACAAAGGTGCTTGGAAGGATGCCGATGAACGACTAGAACGTCGAGAACAAAACACTGAACGATGGAATCCGCCTGTGCAACGATTTGAAAATGACTATAGAAGAAATTTCAACAATGGCACTCAAATGCATTCAAAAAACTAAATGGCCCTGCCGCCTTTAGCGGTCGGCAGAACGGTCACCCACAAACAAAATCCGCTAGCTTAAATGCATATATAATCAACAATGATAAAGACTCACAGTCTGACCAATATTTAGATGGATCAGATAATGAGTATTATACTAACAATTTCGCTAACATAAAGGAACCAGAGCCACATCAACAATATGAGTTGTTCACAGCTCAAAAACAGGATCGTCGCGATAAACAATTACGTTCGAGAGTAGTACCATACCAAATCGAGAAACCAACAAAGCCAAAGAAACAAACAAAGAAAGATCAAAAGATCCGATTTGTAGAACCCGTAGAAAACATTTTACCTTTCGCAGAACCAGGACCAAGCGCAATGCACACTCAACCACAAACTAGCAATCAGCCAGAACGAAGCGTTGCAGTACCTTATAACCCGGATACCGAAATGATGGATATAGAAAATCAAACCCCATTGAAACATCCAAAAGACAAAGGAAAAGGAAATGCAATTCGAAAAGCACGGTCTAAACCCAAGGTTGAATACGAAATTGCAAAGGATGCCATGAATCGAAGAGCGAACATTACGTTTAAAGAATTGGTGAAGTTGTCCCCAGCACTGAGAAGAGAGCTGCATGCAGCAACCTCAATAAGAAAAAAGCCACAAACACTCAACCTTTTGGACACAAGCAAGGATGAAATTGATTCGACAGCAGCATATGCTACCTTTTATGTAAAAGGACAAGCCATAAGAGGATTAGTTGATACTGGAGCTGCCAGATCATGCATGTCCAAGGAGCTTTGTGATCGACTACAGCTGAAAATCGAAGAACCATCAAGAGTTGTATTTACTCTAGGAAATGGAACGAAGCAGGCCGCACTTGGAACAATACACAACTTACCTGTTCATGTGAATAATCAAGTGTCAATTGCAGCTGGTGTGGAAATTATTGCTACTTGTCCAGTACCCTTAGTACTTGGCACCAACTGGCTAAGCACTGGCGACGCATCTATCAATTTTAAGACAAAGGAATTGATAGTACACCAAGGAAACAGAATGGCTAAAACTCCAATTACTTTTGTCAAACAATCTGTCAGCCAAATGCTACGTCCACAACTCCCCCCAGACTGGTACAAAATACGGGAATCCCCATCATCAGAGAGTGATGAGGAAATGGAATCATCAGATGACGGACAAGAATCACAAGGAACTGATAGTGATGACGAACACTCAAGCGACAATGAATCAGAAGAAACTGATGAAACGGAAGAATTGACCAAGGAGTCGAAAGAAGTCGAATTCTTCAAGCTCGAGAACGATGAGTCTTTAGAAGGAGCTATAACAGTTGTACGCGAAGAAGACGAAGAAATTCAATATCTGATCAAGGCAGCAAGAGAAATCATAATACCAGAAAACACTCAACGGAGAATGCGATGCCGAGGACAATTACCAGAATACACGGATCAGGAAACATACCTCTTTGAACCCCTGATACAGCCATCAATACACGACTGGCGATTTATCGATGGCACACCGATAATCAGAGATGAAACTGATTTTACCATATTTTTTACAAACCCACTACCAGAACCAAAGATAATACCAGAAGGGACATTACTTGGTGTGTATGAAGGAGATATTCTCGACGGAAGGAACGTTGAAACACGAGCCTACGATATCAACACCGATATGTTACAAAGAAGGGATATCACCATTGCAGAATTTACGTTCATGCATGCATCCATGGATGTTGGAGATGGTCCTCAACCATACCCAGAACATACAACCAACCGCTATAAAGTACGAATAGTGGAAGTGGTTTCGATACCTCCTAAAGACAGTATCGCCGTAAAAGGAAGATTACTTATACCCCCAACGTCGAAACTGAGATTCGTACCAAAGTACGGAGAATCTTCTCAGGACCTACGCCAGCATTCTTTCGAAGGATCTGATATACTGCCAGGAGAAACATCTTTTTGCATTACAATTAGCAACGCTTTAGATACAAGTTTAATAATGGTGCCACCGAAACTAATCGGAATCTACCTTTCTGAGGAAGAGATCCATGCCGAAGAATTATCCAATTCTTTCAAGATTCATCCAGTACCACTATCTGAAGAACGAAAACGAATGATCCCACCACCAGAGATAGATGATCCAGAAATCGTCAAGGACTTCTATGAGTTGATTCGTGCTTATCAAGATGTTTTCAACTGGGATGGTGAAACCGTTGGAAAAACAGACCTTTTGACCTTTAAACTCGATGTTGGTGATGGACCACCGATTAGATCTCGCCCATATCGGCTATCTCACGCAGAATCACAAATAATGAAGCAAGAATTGGAAAAGCTACACCGAATGGGAATCATCCGTCCTAGCAAAAGTCCATGGGCATCTCCCGTCCTTCTTGTTCGAAAGAAATCCGGAAAATGGCGATGCGTGGTTGACTTGCGCAAGGTTAATAGCCGACTTAAAGGCGACGGTTACAGATTGCCTCGCGTAGAAGATTTATTCGATAAACTTGGAACAGGAAGATACAGAAGTTCAATCGATACAACACATGCATTCCATGTCGTACCGATTGAAGAAAGCAGCATCCCAATTACCGCTTTTGTCACAGACACAGGTGCTCTTTGGGAATATACCAGAATGGTCCAAGGATGTAAAACGAGTGCATCCTACATGCAACGTTTAAGTGATTTGGCATTCAAAACAGTGGTGGATATGCAAGCAGCCGTCATATTCGTCGATGACGTATATGTGTACAGTAAAACGGCCCGTCAACATTTGTTCCATCTACAATGTACATTCCAGGCCTTACGAAATGGAGGACTTACCATATCACCATCAAAGACCTTTTGTTTCAAAAAGGAATTGACCTTTTTGGGGCACATTTTCACAGACGAAGGAATCAAACCGGATAACAGCAAGATCCAGAAGATCAAGGATATCCCAATTCCAAGAACGAAAACGGAGATTAAATCATTCTTGGGACTCGCCTCTTATTACCGCCGTTTTGTACCAAGATTTGCAGCCATAGCAAGGCCATTACATAATCTTACCAAGGATGGATTACAAACATGGTCGCCAGCAGCAACAGAAGCCTTTAATAAGTTGAAGGAATGTCTGACTACTCCACCAATTTTAACATTACCGGATTACGAGTCAAAATCGCCAATTATCCTCCAAACGGATGCATCAAAAGATGGACTAGCTTGCATAGTTTGTCAAGAAGATGAAGAAGGAAGAGAAAGAGTGATAAGCTATTTATCCAGAGCAACAAACAAGGCCGAGTCAAAGTACAGTGCAGTGCGATTGGAGTTATTATGTGTCTATTGGGCATGTTGCAAGTTACGCCCAATGCTATATGGACGCAAATTCTTACTCGAGACAGACAATACCGGAATTGTTGGACTTATCACTTCATCTGACAAGCTAACAGGTGCTGTCGCACGTTGGGTTATGTACCTAAGTGAATTCGATTTCACTTTACGTCATAAACCTGGAAAGAAGCATACCAATGTGGATTACCTATCACGATTACCTGGTTTAATCAAGAAATAGTCTACCAACCGACCAAACGGGATGTCATTAAACTCAACCGCCGCTTTGCTTTATTACCACGAAGATATCTATTAGAACACCGGAACAACAATTTATCTGTCAACACTATCAACATTTTAACATTATCAGTATTACAACAATGGAAGACAAACAGTACGACGCTTTGAAATATTACCTCGAAACCTTGGAATATCCTAAGGATATCTCGGCCAAAACTAAACGACAACTGAAAGGCCAATTCAAAAACTTTTTCGTCAACAACAACAAGATCTACAGAAGATCAAAGAAACTACCGCAACTTGTGCTTAGAAAGCATGAAATCGAAGAAGCTATATTCATGGCACATCAACACATTTTGGGTGGACATTTAGCATTCGCCAACACCCTAGAAAAGATCAAGCGACGCTATTGGTGGTACGGAATGACTCAAGACGTACGCCAGCATATACTTCATTGCGATCGATGCCAGAAGCAAGGCAAACCATTAATACAACAAGAACTCCATCCGATCAAAGTAATAGAGGAACCATTTGCTCAATTGGGAATCGACATCAAGCACGTGTCAGTATCGAGAAATGGATCAAGATACATCATAATAGCAGTGGACTATTTTACGAAATATGCCATCGCCAAGTGTCTGAAGACAATAACTGCTTTGGATGTTTCGCTATTCCTAATTGACAACATTATCACACAACACGGGACCCCGAAGGTTATTATTACCGACAACGGCCTTCCGCTGGTCAACAAATTAGTCGATGCCGTTTGCAAACAATACTCAATCACAAGGCGCCGAATAAGCCCATACGCTGCATCTTCAAATGGATTAGTCGAACGTCTAAACCGCAGTGTAAAATCTGCTTTACTGAAGCTACCACCTGAAGAAAAGCAAGATTGGCATTTGTATCTTCAAGCCATTATCTTTTCTTACAACTCTTTGAAGCAAGCATCAACCCGGCAATCTCCGTTTTTCCTCGCGCATGGAAGAGAGCCGCATACACCCTTTGATAGGATAATGCAAGATGAAGACGAATGGCTAGACGACAGCGATAGCGATATCGACTCGTCATTGATTGATAAGCTGGTACATTATCACACGACAGCCTTAAAGGAGATTAGAGATACCGCTGGTGCAATGATTATCCAAAGCCAAAATAACCAGAAAAAGACGATTGAAAGCAAGATTCTATCCACGAAGAAGGAGATCAAGCAACCGTTTAGCGTTGGAGAACTAGTCGAAGTCTATCAATCCATGATAGAAGGAACTCATCTAGCTAGCATAGAAGATCGCTGGAAAGGTCCAGTAATCGTACACAAAGCTTTCAAGAAAGGATACTATCAGCTTAAAGAAATGGATGGAAAGCTTTTCCCGCGCACAACTCATGGCAACCGGATACGTATCTATCGGTTACCTAATACCGAATATCGATGGCCTACGGTCGACGCGTCAGCAAACATAATCACGATGAAAATACCCGATGATTACCTTGAAGAAGAAAATCTAGAGGACGATAGAAAACGAGAAGTTAAAACACGAAAACGAGGACGACCTCCGAAAGCAAAGATGAGTCAAAAACAACCCGAAACCTTGCGTCGAAGAACAAGATCATCCACGAAATAGACAAGTTTAGTAACAAAAGATACAAAAAGATCGCCTTATGAGGAGGATATGAAATTTAATTCGATCGATCCCCACATAAGTCATGTGCCAGGAACGTTTGACAAGAGTCATGTGCATCATAGTACGGTGATTACCGTATCCCAGAAAACAACAAAAAAAGTTTACAATAGATTAGAACAGCAGTATCATAGAGAAATGAACAAAAAAAAAATGAAAAAAAAAAAAATGAGAAAATGAGAAAAGCAAAAGAGAAAAACAGAAAAGTATAAAAAAGCAGAAAAACAAAGTAGAAATAGTATCAATTATCCAACCAACCAAACCAAAGCCTTATCTTCAAAATTACAAACAATGGCAGACAACAACAGAGAACAAGAAAACCACGATCCTATTCAGGAACAACAGTACCAAGAAGCTAATTTGGCATACGAAGCCATCATGGCCCATTTGACAGACCCATTGGCTGCACTTGGAGTACCAGAAGGAACCGAGGAACAAGAAACCTGGGGTAATAGTAACCTATTGGGACAAATCCCTAATTCGTACTACCCCCGTGAACAAGCAACAGTACCACAATTATCACAAAGTGACGGTCAAGAACATGAAGCCGCGGGTTCATTGCTTTTGCAAGCACCGTATGAGCCAGCCACTGCTGCTACCAATAGTTGGCGATATTCAGACCCCATCTTCCAACAGATGTTTGGTAACACCGAATTTTCTATTTTGGCTAATGCAGTAACTACTGCACAAGAAGGCCCAGGACAAGAACCCGTAGTCGATCAACAAGTGCCGGGCACACCAGCATCAATTTCATCGGCGATTTCCCAAATTACACAAATTACTGAAGACGAAGAGCAGAACGCATTATTAAATGCATTGAACGATCCCAGAAATGGAATGGGAACAGCAAGAAGTTACCTACTTATGGGTACAGCAGTAGAGACAAACGTCTTGGACATACGAGTCGCACTTGCAAGTTATCAGGAAGAAGAGGAACGAGCAAGAACACAAGTTAGAAGATATATTCAGAAACTTGTGAAGGAAGTTCACAGCTGCCCATCTCAAAATGGCAGGGAACAAGACGAGGTTGACCAAGATCGAGTACTTCGCAAGCTACTTCGCAATGTAGTCCCCAACTACCATGAGCGACGTAATTTGGTCGCCCACTATAGACAAATGGCGCGACAGGAAAAGCAGCATCGTGAAGAAAGGTGGCGCCGGAGAGAGCGACATCAGCAGCGCCTTGCTCGTCGTGAAAAGCAACGGCGCGCTCGTAACCAAGAACAACATCAGAGCGAACAAGAGTAGGATGTAAATGCGAGGGACCGCATTAAGGAAGGCGGGGAGCATTGTAACGAGTAAAGTCGGTTTGTGCTACCACAGTTTCCTAATCCAATTTTTCCATCAGATTTTTATCTTTTTTTCATCATATTCTTATCTTCTTTTTATCTTATTTTTATAATACTATACACATATATTCAACTTCTTTTTATCTTTTATTACTACTTCTTTATCAGTGTGTAACCGCTGAACAAGTATAAATAGCCCGATTTTGCAGAGCGAATAAAGCAGTTAACTTATACTCATTGTTTACACACAAACATTAGGCAAAGCCTTGATATCTTTTTGATCTGAATAAGCCAAAAGTGCTAAGATCTATTATTTTTGTTAACTCACCCAGCCTACAAACCTTTTTTTTTTTCACTCTTAAACTTATATTGTGAACTACCGTTCACTCTCCTACAAGAAATACTCTATCAACGTCCATTCAAAGCGAAAAAATATACATCGTCAATAAAAAAGTGGAAGACCCGATACGATGCATAAAATGCTCACACACAGTTTCCTTTTATTTCGCTGCGCTTTGTTCCACCGGAAGACCGTAGTGGAAACCTTTGCCAGATGTGGAGTGCCACGATGAAAATGTGGCCAGGATGCATGGGCACTATAATATGCATTCGCACGTTCCATTTCCAAATAGTACGTTAAGAAGATCAGCTTGTGGATACAGTGAATCCCCGCTTTTTTCCTACGCGGATGGAACACCCAAAAGTGCGGAAAAAGCGGGGGTGAGGAAATAACGGGGGTTACACAAAGTGGTATGCGCTGGGTATCAGTAATCGTCTAAGCACCATTCACTTCTTCATATGTGTATATTAGTTTACATGTCTGTCGCTATAGCGATAGATGGATGGGTATCTATATTAATAAGGTACTGTACGTTTTTTTGGGCCGGAAAGAATGATGTTGTATTATAAGTATTACACTATATAAAGCACAACAGCATATCACAAGCAATGGTGACTTGTTACTGTGCCTTTTTTGGTCCCTGCTTAATATGTCACGTAGTGTTGCCATTGTTCGCTTCAGGTATCGTTTAATACCGGTGAAAGACAAGTAATAATAAGCTACAGAATATGGTTTACATTGTCCCTGCTAAACTAATTTACAACATAGTTGCTCCCGAATGATCATCCGGATCGAGGCGCGATATATGAGCCAATAAGTGCTATGAAAGATTACTGATGCTGTCATAATGGCGGCCGATACCATATTTTGAGGTACACCGTTAGGACTGAAGAATCAATCGCCCCACATAGTTTACGTGAAATAACTAAGCCTAATTGAAACGGTGATTGAAATTCTTGATGATCCAGGACAAGCCCCAACAGCAGATGCCTTGCATAGCGTTCATGATGATCTATTCAGGCGCGCTCATACGACACAGTCGTACAATACATCATTTTTTATTAGAAAATAAAGGGATATACACGCTTTCAAAGCATACTTATGATCATTTAGACATAGTTCTATTCATCCCCCGTTTTTTTTCCTCAGAGTAAGCTGGGGACAAACAGGAAAATTTCGAGGATGGGAAAATTAACACTATGATCGAGCGGATGGCATAGCTAAACCAGGGAAAAAACCGAGGGAGAGGAAAAATCGGGGGAGGAAAAAGCGGGGGTTCACTGTACTTAAGGCACGTTGTTAGTATAGGATTAGTTGGCCGTAAAGATGAGGTCAGTTACGTCAGGATGCTGGCCAGGAATGTGCGAACATTATGTTCGCCATGTGTGGGCGTGCATGTACAATCCCTTGTATGAACGTGTATGGTGGCACCGATGGGCCCGCAGCCGTTGCCCTGACAACTTCCCAACGACGAAGACGACAATAACGATCAAAGTGCAGTGGAGGCTCTTAAAGAGAGATTTTCTTTTGAATTTGCCCTCGCCCTAGATTCGACATGTTGATTTGGATCGTCGCGAACCAACAGCTCCCGCTTATCCGAGCAAAGTTTGAGCTTAAATTTAGAAATTGACGTCAGGCGTTAGACTGAGAGATGGGGTTGCAAGGAAATGGGGGAGGGAGGCATAACTAAGGGGCATTTGCGACGAAATCATTGAGAACGTGTGGATGCAGACCAGGTGTATATGCCATCGTTAGGACTAGACATGCAGCTGCCCTTCTTTTGCCAACAACAGATTTATACTTCGCAAGCAGCTGGCCAAACGTTTCAACGACAACGTTAGATGAACGACGAATCCTTTTGCTTTACTTGAGGCGTATATTAAACGTAAAGATTCTACATCGTATGTGTATGTTCATCGAAATGTACGTTTACTTTACAGAGAGTTATCATACCAGTTTTCTAATGTAATCCAATGCATATGTAGCGTGTATTATATCCCTCCCGCCTTATACAGCTTTCTGCCTTCCTCTCTTGGTTAATAAAGGATCTGATCTACCACCAGTATATGCTATCGATACAGATCTTGTTCGCCCTATCTGGCAAGGTGTGTTAATTATTATATAATACATTAAGGTTGGTGAGATTTGCAATGCCAAATGTTTTACTGTAACCAATTTTATAGACGTGCCAGTCAATTTCGCTGCTTCAGATCAAAGGAACGAACGAATCCATTATAGCTGGTGACGAAGAACATTTGGAGATCGACGATGTAGCGGTCGAAGAGGATATGATAGTAGTCAGTGACGACGACGACGCGGTTGCTGTGGCTCTCCCTGCGAGTGAAAATACTGTAGATGTTGGCGGTGACGATGGTGAAGCTGACTTGTGGACGTACTTGGGTAGATCGAAAGATCAACTTGATCTCGTATACTAACAGTACCATCAAATACGGCTGCAATACCATGAATCGCAACGTCAGAAGCTGGAAGCTCTCAGCCATTACCGAACGATGCTACCAGCAAACCAACGACGTCGATTTGATGAAGCATTCGAAAATGAGGACACAGAAAAGTGCCTCAAAGTTGTCGTCAGCATCGCAACCAGCACATATGCTCAGCAACCTCGCGCAGTGTCCATTGATACATCCAATAGTGCCTTAAACGTACATCGCTGCTTTTTTCCCTTCTGCTTTTCTCTCTTTCTTCTTCCATTTCATTTCATTATACTTTCTCTTTTAACATAGACTTTACTAAACCTTTTTCATTTTCTATTATACTTCATATACTTTTAAATAATCGCACTATGGCGGGTAACTCGAATATTGCATGATCGTAAATCTTATTAAGGTGGGCAAGGCAAGTTATCATCAGGATTACCAGCTGTCAGCTATATGATAGGTTACACGGATTTGTAAGATAAGTAAATATACAAGTTTTCCTCACGGACGTTTGTTTAACTTTTATCTAAGCCCATAATGACCAGAGTGGCAACCTGTCATGCCTCTTGGTCGATAAGCCACTGCTAAAATCCCAACCTCATTTACCACCCTGTCGTAGTATGTAATTTGCTATGTTCATCCATAAGATCTTAGAAACGCGCTCTGATTGTTGCTTCTTTGCCAATCCAGTAGTCACGCGCCTGAATCATCGAAAAATAATAGCATACTACTGCAACTACGACAGCCATATGGAAGATGGAATGTGATTGAAACTATTGAATAAAGTATCATCATAAGAAAAACGTTATGGAAAAAAAGTGTTGTTTGACAATACTCACCCAAATGTCAAATGATCCAGGATACCAGCGCTCTGGAATTCTACAATTTTATCGGCTTGGTGATTAGCAATTTGGCTGGTAACTACTCTTTCACTTTTACCTTGCTCCATAGAAGACTGCTCCTATTACGTAAAACATGCCCAGAATCAAAGCGTATCCGAATCCCATATCAAACAGCGTGGAGACCTAATAAACATTAGTTTTGTATACTAACTCTTCTTTCTCGATGGTAGTTAAAAATTTACCCCATGAAGAATAGCGCTGTGAACCAGAGCAACAACACCTGAAAGACCGAAAGAGAGAAAAACGCGGTGCGCATTCCGAGATATTTTTCAGCTTGAAATCGCGGGACAATCATCAACGCAGCCTGATAAAAAAAATATGAATAAATAATAATCCTGTAGTGGACAGCGAGACTTACCGTAGCAGTGCCACATGCAAGCATTGCCATGGTATAGAAAACTTGTAGATTTTGCTAATGTTAGCTATTGTACGAACCGTCGGAGAATCTGCACAGACTTACGCTGTAATTTGGGTTCACGGTAAAAGTAATAGTAGAAGGAAGGCAGCCAGCTTCCACTATTTACAGCAACATTGATGGTGAGAACTGTGAAGTTGGTACTGGATGTCACGACTTACGTTCCCTGCAGGACGATGCTGACATAGTCGATGCAGTTGCATATAACTGCAACCTCGTGAGAATGAGAGGAAAATGTATGGTAAATACAACTGCAGGTTAAGCAGCAGATGCAGCATATAAAATACACGGACATTGGTACGTAAGGGGTTACTGCTAAATCACTCCATTTGTCTTCTGAAAGGTAGTGAATGAAAAGCAACATAGTGGCAACCAGACCAAATAGATGTGTCCATATGTTCACTAATAAACAAGAATAAGATTAGTTGGAATACACTTCTTGATTAATAGTCTTCGCTCTACATACTTGTTTCATTGTGAATCTCGCCTATGCTTTTTATACAAGTGTGATAGCTACCGCTGGGTGGCCGATATCCCGTCAAAATGTATGGATTAAATCGCATCCATTCTGGTATTTCCGACCAATTCATGAGCGTCTTTTGGTGGAAGTTCTTTTTTTCTCTGCGTTGGCGAGCCATTACTGGAGCGCGCAGCATGGCATCATAGTCGGTGTCCAGAGCATAACTGTAAGTAGGTCGTTCCAACGATCTCTTACTTAAGATTGCTTGATAATAGTCTATTCCGTAGACTGAAGTTATCAGAGAGTTCTGGAGCCAGTCCATGTTGAAAGTATGTGAAAGAAGAGTGATACATCAAATCGACAGATTCCTTTTATTTTTTTACTTGACAAACCCTATCCGTGTTTTTTGCTCTTATGCAAGCTGTCCCCCTGATCGAGTTTTATAACCTGTCTGAAAACTATGAGACTGGTATTTATCTCCTTTCCAAGTCAAAGGAAATGGTGCATAAGCATCTCTTACTGCCAATCACGCTAATGTTAAAAATAGGGGATAACCAACAAATGCGTCAATGCTTGTTTATACTGGTGATTGTCAATCATTTGCACGCTCCTGTCCAACATATCTGTACTCAACGGGCTTGATCGTGTTACCTTAAATGATCTAAAAACGTCTCCAGATAAATCAAGACCTATTCTAAGCAATATTCGTGCGTTGAAGGGGAATTTACACATAGCATTCGCTCGAACATCGGTTCCCACTGTAAATAAGAAAGGATAGACACGCCATTCAGGAGTCGAACCGGCATGAAGATGTGCTGCTTCCCAGGGGGTATACGCCTCCAAAATTAGACAATTAAGCCACTTCTCGACTGGACTGGTGACGATAGAGCACCCGAGATATTACACCATCGGCAGTTCCAGCGGATATAGGACGCTAAACCGAACTTGGCCGACATTGTCAGTACGACACGGGGAAGGTTCGTCGGTCGGAGCGAAGAGCACGTGGAACGAGGAACACATAACTGCTGGTTTTTTTCGGAATCATCAATCGTACGTTCATGACAACAAGTAAAAGTACGCTTTCAATGAACAATCAGCAACATGAGAATCAGTGATTGGCAAGATCAGACCCATAGCAACAGATCGCTATGGTGATGGTTTGACGATTGGGCGGATCAAGAGTCTCTTTAGAGTTACGGTTGCCCCAAAAAACTCCATGTGACAGCGGTTTCTGCGTCGAGATCCGCACTTGTCCTTGGGGTGAGAGGAAGCAGAAGATCCTCTAATTTACGAAAACCCCGTAAAACCGAAAAAAAGGCTTCCCCTTGTTCTCTTTTCTTTCACATTTTTTCTCTTTTTCGATACGGTCCTTTCTTCGATCCACGGCAGTTATGAGCAGCACTCAGCATTCAAGGCGACACTCCCAGTCAGTGGCGATCTCAACATCTATCGGTTCTCTTACAGTACCTCACAACCGTAATCGATCCCATTCGACGTCGTCATGCACTCCAACGATTGCTGCTCAACTGTTTGCGTCTGTAAACTCAAAGATCAAAGAAATTGAGGATGCAGACTCGAGTGGATTTCTTCGTTATGTGGATGATCAGGTTCATGAAACGTGGGACATTGCAAAGGCAGCTGTTGTCGGTGCGCAACGCCTTCTGCAATTCCACGAACTGCCGAAGGAATGGCAAGAAAACGAATATGTGCTGTCCGGGTAGGTTTCTGTTTGATCTCCCCCCAAAAGTTTACTCTCCCCGTGTTGCGCTCTTTTTTGATTCCGAAATGGGGGCATTTGGCTAATGTTTACCATTCGTTGCTGGGTTATTAGCTACCGGTTTTGCAAAAGCACCCGCCAGTGCTTAAAATCTATCTTTAAGCTTCATAACGAAACCCTTAATATTTGGAGCCATCTCGTTGGCTTTGTGTGTATGGCATTTTTAAGCGTCTTTTCGTTCAACGTAAGTCGAATTTTATGGACCCCTGTTGATGATGAAACTCATCCTCTCGGTTCTTGCAGCGGCATTTCCCTGAAGCAAGCATGAATGATCGCATCGTTTTTATGGTGTTCTGTTTATCTGCATTGAAGTGCTTATTTTGTTCCTCTGTTTATCATACCTTTATTTGTCACTCACGCCATGCAATCAAATCATTCACAGCCACACTGGTAAGCCGCAGTGCTTCATCCGTCGCACCGTTTTTTGTTCTCACGCCTAGTTTCTGCTCAGGATTACATTGGCATTTCCATTCTCATCACCGCATCAGTGCTTGTTACTGAATATTATGGTTTTTATTGCCAGCCTGTCCCAAAGATGAGGTACATGATATTTACGGTTGTCGTCGGCAGTGCAGGCGTTATCATGCCATTCTTTAAATTATGGGATACCAAGGAATACCGTCTTTTGCGTATAAGTGTGTTCTTATCCATGGCATTCTCCAGCATCGTACCTGTTTTGCACTTGATTAGCATGAACGGGTTCGTGGCAACCTTGTCGTTCTTCCATATGGCTGGTATCAGCGTCACCATGTATTTGCTTGGCGTTGTTGTTTGTAAGTGGCATCTGTCAGATCACATGTGGTATATCAACTAAGGTGTGCTTTCCATAGATGTCAACCGGTTTCCTGAAAAGTTATATCCTGGCCGTTTTGACTTTGCAGGTATGACAAGCCACGCGATCTGGCATGTGTTTGTTTGCCTCGGTATTTATGTAAGCTATAACACCTTGCTTTTATATTTGCTATATTTTTTTCTCATAACTGTAACTATAATTATAGTTCCACTATCTTGCATCTTTGCATTTCTATGCCCAGCGCTTTGCTTATGGTTGCATGGCCGCATAATAGAGAAAAGAAACGTTTACAAGCACCTGAGCAGGCTCAACTTGTGTTGGTTTTGTAATGTTAATTTTATTAGAACAAGTTTTCCTTTCTCGTTCCTCATACCCAGGATACCTATATTACACTAAACACTGTAAAAAAAATGACTTTTCTCCATTACGATGCCCCAATGCTTTCAATCAAAGTGTCCACATGATCCAAAAAATGCTGGAGATTTTTAAAATACTCAAGATCGATAGGCTGCTCATCAACATCTTCCTCAGAAATATCGAATCCTGGTAACTCTGGATCGATACCCACCACTGAGCTTAGCCATAACTGTGCGCGTCCTTTACTTGGAGAATGTGGTGCAAACATTGAAGATGGTAATGTGATCACCAGTGTGTTGTTCTGGAAAACGGCTTTTGTACGGTCATTCTGCTGTAACAGCTTTTCCAGCAGCAGTGCGACTAGCCGGATATGCTCCTGATAATCTTGTGCCATGCGTTCGATAGACTGTATGATGTTTTTGCTGTGCTGGATGTGCTCCATGAACAACTTTGAGCCGTCCAATATGATTGTCAGCTTGACAATAACGCTGCGTATCTTGTGGTTAAAGGACACTGGGCGGCGGACAAGCCCACCAGGCGTTCGTGAGTGTACCAGAAGCTCACACATGCCTCTGCTCTTTTCATATTGAAGGAATTTTTGCCGTCGTCCTTGTGTGGCCATGTCGATAAACCGCAAAGGAATATAATGAAAATGAAAAAAATGAAAAAAAGGATGGTGCATTGCACAAAATCGGCTGACTTTTATATTGGCGCACGACAAGGCATTGTGTGATCACACCAAGGAGGTACCGAGTTGCAGCAAACTATAAAATCCTCCACAGTTTCTCATGGCAGCCATAATATACCCCCAAGCGCAGTACTTTCCAGACACAACCAATGTCATTAGTACGATCAGATCGATAGCATTCCGTGCTTTAATCAGATAGCATGGTTACAGTTTATTTATACGAGTGTGACACAGAAACCATCTAAACCAGACACTGATAGGTGGCGCGGTTGCGTTAGAAAGCGTGTGACAACTGGAAGGATTGGTTCCACTTGATCCTTCTGTTAATTAGCGACCGTTTGCATATGAAAATGTAACCGTTGATCTTATAAGAATTTCCAGGGGCCAATTTATACCTGTTTACAGCTAGAGAAGGTGGGAATTCTGTGCATAGAGCGGTGGAGTCATCATACATCCGTCATCATGGCGATAAAGGTCATAATTACATAAAAGGAAACGATTGCTTTACAATACCCAAAATATACAATCTGAGTTTGCAAAGTCATCGTTCCTGGACATTCTCTTTTTCGCGTAAATTCTTCTCTGTTTACTCTACGCAATGTCAGTCGTAATCTGTACAATCTGCGCTGCTCTCCACCTTCGCCATACCAATCGTTCAAATTGTCTTGCGATTCCCAGATGACTTTCCATGTCTCTCTGCAAAGGACACGAGATGAATGACGTTGGTCGTGCTGAACCAGATCATCAGGGCCGTACCTTTACTAATACCGATCAGTAAATCAAAGCCTACATATAATAGGGAAAGGCAGACGCTACCATAAAAGAGGAAAAAGAAGCATTATTGCTTTGAAATCCTATCAGATATATTATCGGCAGAATCGTCTGCTTTTGATAACGATGATCTTATGCAGAGCGCATGTGGTTTGAAAAACACGGATGGTTGAATACTTTACGGCCGCTTTACATCATGCAACTCCAAGCTTATGCAGTAGTGACAGTCGAACCAGTATAAGGTAGTTGTAATGCGTTGCTTTCCATTAAGGTACTAATCAACCCATAAATTTGTGGGGATACGAAGCTTGAAAATGGACGGCGGGAAAATTGGCCTACCTACTTCCACATGATGCGCAATGTACAAGGATGAAGAGATAGCAGGCTGAACTGCGAAAATGTTTGGCAGCTTGTGATATGAGAACACCAGAAAATACAATGCGCGTGGTTATGAAAAAGATTACACATATGCATAACGGTGAAGAAGTTTCCGAAAGCCAGAATATGGATTGCTGCATTGCGGCTGTGATGTTTCCGCAAGTGCTTTGAAAACATTGGCGCAAAGTCAACTTGATGTTGGAATTAATGACACTGGGGCCAGGGCTACTAATCACGATCAAGCACAAGAGTACTATCAGCTTGGAACTAGAGTATGTGTAACTTTGTCATGTTACATAGCTGAATAGAGCACATCAGCTTCCTCTATCCACGCCAATAAAGTGTACGTGTCCATGTCGCCAACTATGCGCAAGACGCTTTATTAGATGACGTATTCTTTAGCGTAAGTCTCAAAATAGTGAATATGAATGCGCTGATCTTCAAAAGCAACAGCATTAACTACGTCTTTTTCAACTTGCCATAACGTCAAGGAATAATCTTTACAAGCCTTTTTATGCATATCCACGTAAGTAGAGCCTAACTGTTGGGCATTCAGGTTTCTTCTACATAAACCAAAGTGCTTTACCGTATATTATTAAACTGCCTTTTTGTGATCCAGTTCCTTATAAAAGGTAGTTACAGGATGAAATAAGGGGTTTTATTGATGACGTTTTCTGAGCATTGTGCAACTTTGCGAATACATTATACCTGAAGACCGCGGATGGGGTCTGTGCACTTACGCGTTTCGTTGACCATCAAGTCGAGCCATAAAAATTGTACCTAGGCCGATATAGGTTTCAACCGCAGTAGCTGCGCGCACATTGAAGAATTGAATGGCGTGAAAGATGATGTTATTACCAAGTATTAAAATCGATATGTTCAAAACAACTAAGTAATACTGGTGATGCCAAGCATTTATAGACCACGTTATCGCTTGACCTGATAAAGCCGACAAATACTACTATAAACATGCAAGTACCGGTTGCTGTAGCTGTTAGAGTATCATTACTGGAAGGCATGCATGGTAAATTATACAGTGGAAGTACTTCCCTATATTGAAAAGAATGTTATATTTCAATATTTTTTAATAGTAATACTTTTTAAAGGCTAGGCTTTGGACCGGGGGAAACAGTGAATCCAACTGCGGGGAAATAGATAATTGAAGTAATCTTATCTGTCTTGTGTTCAATCACAATTTCATCCTGCGTCAAGTTACGAAGAATACCAGTAGATGGCGTTATACCAGTATCAAGCGGTTCCACTGAGACGATTTGGCCGACTTTTAGTTCGGGAAGGGTGCATTGTTGCTGTCCTGTATAAGGTTGAGCTTGCTTCTGAGCGACTTCAAGTGCCTGTTCAGCTTTCAACTTTGGCAAATTCTCCGTGCGTGACATTTTGGCTTCCTCAGTGATACGGATAAAGTGCTTATACATTGCCGGGGCATTCGTTTCAACCCAGTCGGGGCCAAGGATGTTAGCCAAAAAGAAAGTGTCCTTCGCAAGCGATAAGTCAGCAAAGGAGAGCGTAGGCGTGTCCAATACATAAGGCTTGTTGCCCAGTAGCGCCTGAACTTGTGCGATCTGTGCTACTAAATCAATTCGCATATACGGCGAGCCTCCACCGAACTTTTGGCCAATGAACTGATCACGATCCTTCTTAAACTTTTCGGGCAAAAGCGAGACATCAAACTGCTTGCTGATAGAGCCAAACAGGAAAGAGTCGAACCATACAGCAATGGCCCTGCCAAGTTCTTTTGACGATTCGCCGGATTTGGTTTTCGGGTACAACGACGGCTCTGGGTATCTGAGTCCAAAAAAATTAATATCCAGGCGCGAAGTACTTGTGCGTCCTTTCACTCGCACCTTTTCTCCAGTTCATCAATGATACGTTTGGTATCACAATAAACTTGGTTTCCGATCTGTAGAATGGGTGTCTTTCGGTACCCACCGTCGAGCGGTCGTCGAAGAGGACGTGGCTCAATAGGCGAAATCTGAACGACTTTGTAGTCAATGTTCTTGTAATTCAACACCCACGCAAGCTCTTGAGCGAATGGAGACAGTGGATACCAGTGCTATTTTTAATGTTACCCTTATTATTTCTGGTTATTTCTTGATGAGCATACCAAAATAATATCGGGCTGGGGCATGGTGGAAGTGAGGAACAAGACCATTTAATTCCCAGTAGCCCAGTTGCCTTTTATTAATCTCACTGCGCGGATTACAAATCACAAATAGTCCCATTTCGTGTACCTGTGCACTGTCAATCCGTAACTACTTTAAGGTGTAATTGGCCGCATTGCATAACTCAAATTTTGCACCGACTTATTTGGAATGTTCTGGTCGTTTACACCGAGCATGCTTCTGTATTACTATACGGTGAATCTCTCCATCGTCGATCTTGGGTTCCGGAATCCAAAGTAACGATTGGGTGAGCGTGTGTCGCTTGTGCATGGCTGATGTGGTCATCTTGTACCATAAAGGATAAATCCGAGCGCCGTGAACATGAGTTAAATGCTGTTGCCAGATTGGTCAGGAATAAAAAACTCGAAGCAACATAAGCTTGCTATCGTCGCACAAACGAGTTCCATGTGGACAACAAGTATCAAAATGATTACTTGCAATACTTGGACAATAATGTATATGAATGCTACACCAAAAAGACAATAATTCCACATCAGCATGCCCTTCGTGCAATAGCTCAACTCATGGCACTGTCAGTAATATATTTTAGAGAAAGCCAATGTGCAGCCGTTAATTTTTGTGTCTAGTCAAACCAGCGGCTAAATAAAAGGTCATCTTGAAAAGTACGCGAAAATCCGCCCTAATAATCCTCTGGCTCACCCAGTGCCTAAAGAGGCATGAAAAATTAGAAAAACTAGCGGAAGATGTGATAAAAAAATACGTAGACAGTCAAATATAGTAGTATCCGTGCATAGCACGCGAGATTAAAGCAGAAAAAACGAAAATATGGGAATTTTCCTGGACTATCACCGCATTTTACAAAGTTATCCAACTCAGTGCACGCAATTACTAAGTAACCTTACGACTAAAGATTTGTATAGAGCTGGTCGAGAGTAAAAACATTGACATTTTACGTTGCTCGTTTCGAATCAGCATTGGTAATGTATTACTAATCTCGGAGCACGTTTACTTGCTCAACCAGCGATCGAGAAAATGGTTTAGTTAGAGAAAATGCGATATTTGGTATGGAACGGTATGTAGAATATGTTACTGTGTGTAACGACTTTGTACGTACATACTAATGACGCTAGACATTGATTTCTATGAAGACAAGCGTCGTTGATATTCACATAGTGAATATTGTATTATGATAAGGATTAATGGAACTAAACATCTGTAATAACATATGGAATTATTCTTATGTTATGTGGGTATGTTATTGATATTGTAGGGCAATTCTGAGCACCACTGGAGCAACTTTACTGATAGAATTATCTACGACAAGTTTAAAAAATGTAGGCTTATGGTTATAAATAGCTCTCGCTTAGGCTGACCCTTGAGTCATATATAAGGCACCGACAAGGTTAAGTCCGTTTTGTTTGGCAAACGCATCGATGTCAAATTGCTCGCGACTC